>JAMPIV010013979.1:0-200702 GCA_024509875.1 Oreohelix idahoensis | reverse complement strand
GCTTGACAAATATCTATGGTTTCACTTTTAAAACTAGAAAGTCTGTGGTTTATCCAAATATTGAATCGTTTTCGAAACCAGTGTCTCATGATTCAATCACCTGTCCGATCCCAGTTCCACCAGAACAATATCCGTTGGACGTGAATGAACCATCAGAAAGTGATAGTTTACCTGCTTTAGAAACTAATTCTGACTCGGATTATATACCGGGGAATGATGGTGTTCACTTAATTAACCATTCAGAACTTTCAGATCTAATACGTAGTCTCGCTCTTACCAAAGGACAAGCGGATGATGACATTTGCTATTGCAAAGATGTAAACCATCTAATGGTGCACCTCGGTCATGAGCACATAGTCAACGAATGGCGACTTTTCATCGACTCTTCCAAGATTAGTCTAAAAGCCGTGTTATTGCATAACGGAAATTTATTTTCATCAATTCCAGTCGCCTGCTCTGTTCATATGAAAGAAACTTATGACAATATGGCTATACTTTTGGCAAAAATAAAGTACAATGACTACCAATGGCGGATGTGTGGAGACCTAAAGGTCATTGCAATTCTCACGGGCATGCAGACTGGGTATACTAAATTTTGTTGCTTCCTATGTGAATGGGACAGCCGCAACAGACAGGAACATTATGCAAGAAAGGTGTGGCCTATCAGGGATCGTATGCAGCTCGGGCATAAAAATGTAATACACGAGCCATTAGTTAACAAAGACATCATCATTTTACCAACGTTACATATAAAGTTGGGACTCATGAAGAATTTCGTAAAAGCGTTAGATAAAACGAGCAAAGCTTTCACTTATCTTCGAGAAATGTTTTCGCAAGTTAGCGATGCAAAGATAAAGGAAGGTATCTTTGTAGGACCTCAGATTAGGAAAGTTATTGCAGACAAACAATTCGAGAACTTGTTACATGGTAGTGAACTTCGCTCATGGATGGCATTCAAATCGATCGTCGATAACTTTCTGGGAAATCACAAATCTGTCGACTATGTGCATATTGTTAAGCAGTGCATAGATGCATACAGAATTATGGACTGTAACATGTCCCTCAAAATCCATTTGCTCGATTCGCATCTTGACTTTTTCCCTGACAACCTTGGCGAAGTTAGCGATGAACATGGAGAACGATTCCATCAAGATGTCGCCGTAATGGAGTCACGTTATCAAGGACGGTGGAGTGTGACCATGCTTGCTGATTATTGTTGGATGCTTCATCGCGATGTACCACATGCCATTCACCGACGAAAGTCGACTGCAAAGAAATTCATGTCTACATAACTGTTATACTTCTTGTACGAATAATGTTGTAATACTGTATGCGTTGTTAAAAAACTTCAATTGTGTATTTCTAGAGATCCCGACCTGATAGAGAAAAACGGTTTGCAGATTTAAAAACAGCGCATTAAAATTGACCAGAAAAACATAGAAATGTTAAAGAAAGAAAAAAAAATTTTTTTTTTCTTAGCCAGTGTTATTCGAAGTGACATTTGTTCACCCAGGAATAAAACACCAAATTTGGCGTCCACCTCGTTAATCTTATTTGTCAGAGGATGAAATGGGGCCAATTTGGGAAATGCACCTGACATTTTGTATATTTAGGAACCATTGCAATTCCAAGGGATATCACCCAGAGTAGGTAAGCGTGATTGAGTATGCCACTCTATGACAGAGAGAGTGAATATATTTCTTTGTTACAGGAATTGTACCAACCCTGGATTTTGCTTAAAATTGTTTTACTTTACTGAGTAGCATTTAGTAGGAACTTTGTTTTTCTTTACTGTCTATTCTGTAACATAGTGCTAACCTTTGACCTTTGGGTTATTAACTTTTTGGGTTTTTTCTCAAAGAGGGGGAGGGCACATTTATTCTGTTATTTCCTATGTATGTAAATCTGATTTTATTTGATTTTTCTTTAGATATTTGGTATTGTCAAGTTTAATAATAATAAACAACAAAAGAAACTTAACTTTATGTGTTGGTCAGACCCATACCCAATTAACCGTAGTTTTTCACGTTTCTGTGTCTTGTTGTCACATAGCTGTGTGTGTGTGTAGTTAAACTTATATTTACATGTATGAGGAGGGAAAGATTGTCTTGTACTAATTTATAGTCGTATAGATAGACTGGAATAAAGAAACTTATTCATTCCAGCGACATATCTTCTCCTTAAGCTATTCACCCGTGAAATCTATTTCTCACACCTTCTCACGTACTTATCACCATCCACACTACTCAGACGGGACCATAAATAACTTCCAAACCTATCGGTACGACAATCCTTTTGATTATTATTATTGTTATTATTGTTACTATTGTCATTATTATTATTGTTAGTGGCTCTTCTGGTGTAGATATAACTTTATATTTTAGAATCATGACTCACACATGTGCCCTACGCTCTGTAATCATTAACTCGACTATGGATTTATCAAAATCAACATATCAATACCAATACCCTTTAGCTCCCCAAGGAGCATAGGCCTTCAACAAACACATGCCAAGTCTTCCTATCCTGTGCCATCCGCTCAAGTTCTTTCCATGTTTTCCTCATCATTTCACCTCTGTTTCCAGTTCTCTTCTCCATGTGTTTTTTGGTCTACCTCTGCCTCTCTTTCCCTGTGGATTCCAGAACAAGGACTGCTTTGTTAAGCTTTCATCAGGTTTCCTCAATGTGTGTCCTATCCATCGCCAGCGTCTTCTTCTCAACTCTTGTTCCACTGGCACTTGTCTGGTTCTTGTCCTCAATTCCACATTTGTGACTTTGTTTTACCATTTCAGTCCTTCTATTCTACGCAAGCACCCGTTTATAAAAGTCTGTAGCTTTTTGGTTGTTGTTTTTTTTCTGTTCTCCAAGTCTCAGAGCCATACAATAGGACTGTTGAGGATTGTTGCATGGGTTGCGAGCATTTTGATTCCGATGGTCGCACCATGCAACACCTCACTAGATAAAATAAGATGTCCAGCGCTGTATCAAGAGGCAGAACGTATCGTTATGTATCCGGAGGTCAATACTAATTCGAACCAGAAGTCCAGGTAGAGCAGTTTTCATCGAACGGGGCTCTTTATCTACTGTGGCAGAAAGAACGAGATTTTTTTGTTCACCCTTGAGTCGAGGTGAATTTTCTTCGGATCGCAGAACCATTGAGGACTACGGTTGATCTGGAATGTGGTAACGAGTTGCAGCTATGGGAATGGTTTCCTCACTACAGCAGGATTATGTGAAGATAAGTCCTTGTGTTTATTAAAGCGCTTATCCGTTACTCCTGTCCAAAAGGTCTAGCTTTGGCCTTCAGTCACTGTTACCTCACTGTCATTTTTACTGTCTATCATTATATGTTCCCAATTCATATATTTATCTGTATTTTATGTGGGTGGGTGGTAGGGCTTGCTATTTTCTGGGATTTTCTTAAGAAAAATTCAGGAAATTGCAACGACTTTTAGGGTCTGTGTCTATATTGCTGACTGAGGGTCTAGTGGTTTGTTCCGCTATAGAAGTGGTACGCCTCAGTTTGCCATACGAACACCATTTTTATTCGTGTCTAGCTGTGACGTCAAGTCGGTCGTCATTTTAATTTGCATAACCTAATTTCAGTAGTGTCGAAGTTTATACGTTGTTAATCTCAAATTCTTGTCTTTCTGTATATTTCACGACGACTTGTCTTGTTTATTTTTGTAATGTTATTTTAATGTTTTCTTTTTCCTGATTAATATGTTTGAGTCATCTTTAGTTGCTTTATATTCGTTAAGTGGTGTGGTATAAGTGGATATATCACTTTACTGTGTTTCATTTTCTTGTGCCTTCCATTGTCACCTGTGCTTGTTTCGTAGTTCACATTGGAATATATTTAAATCACAGATTGATTAATTTCATAGTGCATGTATTATTTATATATATATTAGGGATAGATGACATTCTATTGTAAGGTACTTATTATTAATTTGAAACATGTCGACGTTGGAAGACTTTATCAACGCTGGTGTGCGTTTGGGCAAATCAGGAGCTGAACTTGAGGAATATGCAGCGACTAAGTATGAGAAACATTTAGCTTACGCTGAGAGAATAGAACAGCGTGCGGCTGTTAAGCGGGCAGAGGAACTCAGGAAGTTTGAACTAGCCCAAGAAAAAGAACTTAAAAAGAAAGAAATGATTCAACAAGATAAAGAAAGGGAACAAAAAGATAAAGAAAGAGAGTTAGAGACAGAGAAAATGATTCAAAGAGATACAGAAATGGAAATACGAAGAATGGAACATCTTCATTTAGATCAAGCTCATGGAAATGCTATGGAACTTGAAGCATTAAGACTAAATGCAGAGAAAGAAAAAGCTTTGGAATTAGCAAAATTGCAATCTGATCACTCTAAAGCTTCAGCAGGTTCAACTGTATTTTATCCTAAGTTAAAAATGCCTCATTTTGACCAGAATCGCGACTGTGTGGACAGCTTCTTGTCTAGATTTATCATGAAGGTAACAGGTTTGAATGTACCTAAAGAGAGATGGAGTAGTCTCGTGGTTGATTTTTTGACTGTGGACTCGCTTCAATGTTTCGTGAATCTGGATGAGAAGAGCAGAAACGATTTTGATGTCGTAAAAGAAACACTTCGCAGACGTTTCCAGTTAACTGAGTCTGGATTTAGAGATCGTTTCCATGCGGCTAAGCCAAGTAAGGATGCTGACTTTGGTGAATTTATTGCATCTATTAAACATTTTTTTGTCAAGATGGATTGATTTATTTGGTATTAATAAAAAATATGATGGGTTGAAAGACCTCATGTTACGAGATAAGGTTCTTTCGGCATGTAGCCATGAATTGGAATCATTTTTACAAGAGAGACATTTAGATTCCATTCAGGAATATGAACGTCTAGGTAGACAATTTTTAACAGCCCATCCGAACAAGGAATTCTATAGAACTTCTCCTCGAGATCCAATGCCTGTGTGCGCTGCTCACCACGATCAGAGATCTTATGATCACCGACCTCGATCGAAGAGCGTTGACGGACGTTATCGTTCTGATTTTCGTCAATCATGTAGGGGTCTTACAACTTCCCTTGTCAACGTTCGCCATCGAATTTTTATCGACGAGGTTATCGAGGTTCTTCTCCTCATGATTGTGGATATCACAGAGGCAGGGATTATGATGATTCACATCATAAGGGTTATCAGAGACATAGATCTTCATATGGTACGGACTTCAAGAATGATGATTCTTCAGAATATTATGGTAAGAATAAGTCTTTTAAAAAGAAGACAGGTCATTTCCGAGCTCCTTCGATAGATAAGAGTAAACATAGGCATGCTAATGCTTGTACTGACAATAAGGATGGTGAGAAAGATAGAACTAATCATGCCAATGCATGTTCTGTAAAGGATGACACATGTTATGTTTGTCAATCACAACATGTGGTTGAGACTAACACTGCACTTCGTTTTGGTCTCATCATTCCTGCAATGTCCACGTGTGAGAACTTGGGACGTCTCACACTACATCAAGGTTCTTTAAATGGACAAAAAGTGTCAGTTTTGAGGGATTCTGGATGTACTACGTTTGGAATCCGTAAATCGATAATTGATGCCTCTGCTTTTACAGGGAAATCAATTAAATGTGTTACTTTTGGTGGCAATGTGGAATGGTTCCCAGTGGCACTGTGGAATGGTTCCCAGTGGCACTGTGGAATGGTTCCCAGTGGCACGGGTTTACATTGATACACCTTTCTTTATAGGCACAGTGGATGCCTGCGGATTGAGAGATCCTGTAGCTGAGATAATCTTAGGGAATATCCCAGGGGTTAAAAATTGCATTCTACATGAGATTGCAATGTAGGTTGAATCACACCCACTGGTGGCAAATGTGTTTGTAACCAGAGCACAACAGTTAGCTGCAGATACGGCTACACCACCTACACCGGTAATAGATAAAGGTATTTCTCTTGGCATTGGTGCTGATACTCCAACTGTTGTTGCTGTTACATGTGTTAGAAAGAATGATGGTATTTATAGTCAGGATATTTCACCTGAGGGTGAGGTGGTTCGCAATGCTCAATATAATAACTTGACAGTTTTTGGCTGTACTGCTGTTGGAGCATGTTCTGTGGACAATCATGATTGTACTGCCCCTACAACATGTCATGTTCACGCTCATTGGGCTCCACCCAATGGTGATGAGCTACGACATGCTAAATCTGCTCATTTGGGAGTTGGTAATACTCGTCCGGTGTAACCACGATTGTCACACCCTTGCGACTTGCAAAGACCAATATGTACGTAAGAATACTTCAGTGCGCTTGATTCGCACGACACATAATAGGTTCGATGATTCTCGGGCTCAGTTTTGACCTGGCCGAGATCATATATCACCAAATCGCACTATCTTGGTGCGCAATTTACCTTCGAGCGCGACATGGTATACACTTAGAAAAAATTTTTTCAGCGTGTCGGAGATGTTGAATTTGTTCGTATGTTTGCCCTTCAACACTCCTCTTACCAACTCGCATTTGTTCGTTTTTCTCGGTACTATGATGCTTGTTAGGCTGTCAAACTCAAGAATGGTTCGCTTTTTGCACACCATTATTTAGACGTGCAACTCGCACACAATTCTACAACAAGATCTTTGCAGCTGCGTTCGTCTACGTTTTTATTCCTTCTTTACCAGATGTTTTGTTCTTACACACATCCGTGGTCTATTATACTATTTCCTATATCTCTTTGTAGATGATATCTTTTATTCCAGTAATATAATCTTTTCTTTCTTTTCGCATAATCTATCTGTTATGTCTGTCATCATATTGATACTTGCAATATGTTTCATTACTGACTTCACTGATCTCTCTACAACTTTATCGTTACTGAGTTGTGAATGATGCATCATTACTTATATTGATTGACTATTAGTGTTTGTACGATATCATGATTACAGATACCGTTGTTAGGAAATCTTTTTCATGTCTCACATGCTACTTTCTTCAGTGAATTAGATCTGTCGAAATGATATTGGAAAATTCCACTAACTGATCATGCCAAACCTTTCACTGCGTTTACGACTCCATTTGGTCTATTCCAATGGAATTACATGTGCTTCGGCCTTGTAAACGCTCCTGCTACTTTTGTGCGCATAATGCGTCGCCTTCTTGGCGATCGAAAAGATGTCATCACGTACATTAACGACATCTGCCTATTTCATGATTCTTGGGACGACCACATTAATGGGTTGACTTCACTTCTTCTTACATTACGCCGGAACGGTTTGACTGTGCGACCTTCCAAGGTCCAAATAGGTTGTCAGGAAATTTCATTTCTTGGTCACCGCATAGGTAACCATCGGTTATATCCTGATGACACAACTGTCAAACGAATTTTAGATATTTCTATTCCTCATACTAAGAAACAAGTCAGAAGCCTCTTGGGCTTAATGAACTTTTATCACAAATTGCTTCCTAATTTCGCACAAATTTCTGCTCCTTTGTCTTCACTGCTTGCCAAAAGTGGTCCTAAAGTAATTAAATGGACATCGGAGTGTGATAGTGCTTTAGTAAAACTTAAGAACTTGTTCTCCACTCCACCTATTTTATTGCTACCAAACTTGAAATATCCATTTTTAATTCAAACAAATGCTTCTATGTACGGCATCGGCGGATGTCTACTACAGTGGTACAAGGGTATGCCACATCCTTGTTATTTTGTCTCGCGGAAGTTATCACCAGCTGAACAGAAATACGCAACAGGGGAACGTGAACTCCTGGCTGTTGTCTGGTGCCTCGAGAAGTTGTCAAAGTACCTCATCGGCACATATTTTTACGTCCAGACCGATCACAGTCCACTGACGTATATCACTTCCAGGACCATGCGTAACGCGAGAATCCACCGCTGATACTTACTCCTTCAAGAATTTTCCTTTACCATTCTGCCGATTTCTGGACGTTACAATAACCTCGCAGATTTGTTATCCATGAACTATGCAGGTCAAACTGACATTATTAACGAATGAAAAGATTTCCTTAGTTTGTTTGAACATTCATTGCCATATTTGGTTGAAATGTACTATACTATTTACATATTATTCTTATGTGCTCCGATTACTTGATTACTTACTTCTACTTCGTCTCCACCACTCTCACACGTGCCACAAGTGTCACGTTTGGGATCGAGGGGGATGATGTTGAGGATTGTTGCATGGGTTGCGAGCATTTTGATTCGGATGGTCGCACCATGCAACACCTCACTAGATAAAATAATAAGGTTCGCGTAAAATCGTTGTATGACGCGTTAGACCTAGTAACCGCAGAGTCTTTGTGTGGCCTTCATACAGAAAACAGTGTTTTGGATTTGTGTGGCAGAACCACTAAGGACTATTTATAACCGTCAATATAGTGCTTCCAGAAGCTTATGAAATAATAATGTGTAAGGACCAGTGAGTCCAGGATTTATGTAAGACGGTAGTATTAAAACGCGATATTCGTGAAACACGATAATGTGTAGCGGCTGTTAGAGCCTGGCGAGCAATGCCAAATATAATATACACAGAGTATATATATATTAGGCAGAGATCCTAATGGAACTGTAAGCAGAAATAGTAAGACTGCGTGAATATAATAATTATGCCAAATGCTTGGTAGATAGATTTGGTTGAAAGATAATGGACGTTAATTAAAACGGCAAAGTAACAGACGTACAATGTCTGATAAACAGTAGACTCTACGCTGTGATGTATCAAGTGTTCTTGAATGTGAACTATATTATTGTCGTTAATTCATATTGAAAGGATGAATAATTATTAAAATATTGTAAGTCGTCAAAACTAGACTTATTTAATGAAGGCGTTCGAAGTTCCAGTTCTGACTGTTTTGATGAATCATGACCGTTGACCTTCAAATGTTTTGGTCAGAAGAATACATACTCAGCAGAATAAATACTCTGTCAAACTAGTAAAATGGAATGAAATAAGACAACGCTGTCAGAGAAATATATAAAAGGAATTATTGAATGAACGTTTAGATACAACCATCTAAAAGAATCACGAAACGAATCTATTGTTGCAGTATAAAACGATACAGGGTGTAAAGCAGAACAGATGAATAAACATTGCATGAAAACGTAATACAATATTAACCCACTCAATCAGAGAAAAGTCCGCAACAAGGAATGACTTCACATTTGAATTGAAGATTCTTATTTTCGTGTTGGACTTGATTTCTCTTGTTCTCCATATATTTCCCAATGCAATGAAAGCTGCTCTTGCTTTTTGTATTCTTATTTTGATATCACTGTCTGTCCCTTCAACTTTGTTTATATTACTTCCAAGATATGTGTACGATTCTACATCTTTTAGTGGTGTTTCTTCAAGTTCAACCTTGTTATCATTTATTGCATTTATTCTCATAATCTTTGTCTTTTCTCTGTGTATTTTCAGACCCACTTGTTGTGACCTCTCATCAAGAATTTTCATTTTCTCTTGCATCTGATTATGGTTAATGGGACAGAAGAGCCAAGTCATCTGCAAAATCCAGATCATCAAGCTGTTTAGTCAGATTTCACTGGATTCCATTTCTGTTGTGTGATGTCGATGT
Source organism: Oreohelix idahoensis (assembly GCA_024509875.1). Lineage (NCBI taxonomy): Eukaryota > Metazoa > Mollusca > Gastropoda > Stylommatophora > Oreohelicidae > Oreohelix > Oreohelix idahoensis. The sequence goes on along the minus strand of JAMPIV010013979.1, from coordinate 191,127 downwards.
TTTCATAACCCAATCTATTGCTAGTAAGAAAAGAAATGGAGACAAGAGGCATCCCTGTCTCACTCCCGTTCTAATCCTAAACGGTTCTGTAAGTTGTCCTTCATGAAGAACTCTGCATGTCATGTCTTCATTATTAAGTTAATGATCTTCATGGGAACTCCATAATGCCTCAGCAATTTCCAAAGCGATTCTCTGTCTACACTGTCAAATGTCTTTTCATAGTCCACGAATCCGATGTATAGCGGTGAATTCCATTCCAGACTTTGTTCAACTATTATTCTCAATGTGGCTATGTACAGGATCTATTTTGTCGAAAACCTGCTTGTTCATCTCTCAGTTGCTTGTCTCTGGACTCTTTTAATCTCTCAAGGATGATTCTGTTTAATACTTTTGCTGGCACTGATAGTAACATTATTCCTCTATAATTTGTGCACTCTTGTAAATTTCCCTTCTTAGGCAACTTGACCAGATAACCTTCCTTCCATTCTGCTGTTATTTCCTCTCTCTCCCAGACTTTGCCAAGTAGTTTGTATAATATCTCTGTAGAGGTATCAATATCTGTTTTGATGGCCTCTGCTGGAATGCAATCTGGACCAGCTGCTTTTCCGTTTTTCAGAAGCTTTATGGCTTTCTTTATTTCTTCTCTACTTGGTCGTTCACAGCTGATTTGTAGCTCCTCTTCTGCTGGCTGGATATCTGGGGGATTGGTTGGAGATGGTCTATTGAGAAGTTCCTCAAAATGTTCTGTCCATCTCTTCATTTGTTCTTGTATATTACTAAGCAATTTTCCATTCATATATTTTATGAAGCCATTTGCTTGCTTATATTTCTTTGTTAGCTTCTTTGTGTTGTTGTACATATCCTTCATATTTCCTTTGGTTGCAGCTTCCTCTGCTTCCCTCGCCAAATCATCAATATATTTCATCTTGTCTCTTTTGATGTTTCTTCTTATTTCCTTGTTTGCTTCTATGTACACTTCATGAGCCTTGGCTTTGGAGCTTCTGGTTTTGCTTTTGTTTAAATCTACTTTCTTGTTTTTCCTGTCTTCTATCTTACTAATGTTTTCTGTTGTTATCCATGCTTTGTGCTGATGTTCTCTTTTTCTCAGTACTTCTTCACATGTTTCGTTCCATATATTTCTTACTTGTTGCCAGTGGTCTTCCGTATCCGTTTCATCTTCCAGCTGTTGGAGTACTTGGTATTTGTTGGATACTGTGAGTGAACATTTTTCTCTTACTTCCTGATTTCTTAGATATCCCACATTATACTGTTGTCTATAGCTATATGCTGTTGTAAATTTCTTGAGTTTTAATTTTGTTTTAGCCAACAGAAGATGGTGGTCTGATACAACATCTGCTCCTCTACATACTTTCACATCATGCAATGAATACCTAAACTTCTTGCTTTGCATATGTGATCAATCTGATTCTTAGTTTTGTGGTCTGGTGATATTCATGTTGCGTTAAGTATTCTTTTATGTGGAAATATGCTTCCTCTTATAGCTAGTTGATTTGAAGCACAGAAGTTTGCTAATAGTTCCCCATTCTCGTTCATCATACCTAATCCATGTTTTCCCATGATTTCTTCAAAGCCAGTGTTGTCTGTTCCTATTTTCGCATTTAGGTCCCCCATCAAAATTGTGATGTCCTGTCTTTTTTATTGTGCAAGACACTTTGTAGTCTGGTGTAAAAGCCTTCTTTCACAGATTCTTCTTTATCGTTTGTTGGTGTATAACACTGAATGATGTTTATATTTACTTTCTTTTTGGCTGATTTAAACCTTGCTGTTTTAATTCGGGGTCCCATTGCTTCCCATTCTATAAGTGCCTTCTGTGCTTCCTTGGACAGCATTAGAGCCACCTCTTCACTGTGGTGGGCTGTTTCCTCCTAATGTCATGAGGACACTATTTCTCCTGTGATCAATCTCCTCTTCTCTATGCCTTTCCACCGTGTCTCGCAGAGATCCAGGATATCAATCCTGTAATTTGTCATTTCTGCTGCTACCTGTGCAGTTTTCCCTTGTTCACACAGAGTGCGAACATTCCAGGTGCCAATCCTAGAGATTTTCCTAGACGAAAAAAGGTTAGTCGGGCAACCCAGACTCCTTTCGGCTTTCTCTAGGTTGCTTCTTCTGTCTTTGGCGGCTGAGTTGATTTATATTCTTTATTTGACTTTTCCATGTTTGTTGAAGTTTTTGTGGTACAAAGGTTTTTGCGGGATGCCCCATGCCCAACCCTCCTTAGTCGCTTTTTACGACATGCCTTGTAGGGTACAGTGTTACTATTCTTTGCTCCCTTTTCAGGCCCCGGTAACACACGGGTGAAATCAACGTATATAACATTTAATGATCAATCGACTTTGGAACGAAATGTAAATAAATATAAACTAGTAATTATTAGAGATAGTTGTCACCATTGACTGGTTATCAGTGTTAGAAATAACGTCTGTTGTTTTGGCTTGCTAGCACTAAGACTTATCTTTCCAAATTCATGAATTGCTGAAGCTGCTGGTTCAGTCAATTCGTCTATGTGTCGAGGGCATGTGTCCAGAAGTTACCGTTCCTGGTACAGGCAAGAATCTTCGAGTGTCGATCTCAGGCTTAGAAACACAGACTAGTAGGACAGCTTGTATCGTTTGTAAAGTAGTACCGCAAGTGGCCTCTCCGATCCATACCCCTTACTCAATAAAATTGAGAAGCTTTAGACTTCCTGCACAGATAAATAGTCTCGGCAAGTTAATACGATTTGCCTCGAACACACGTCTGGGATTTCTTCTTATATCAGAATTCATCTGTGACTTTGTGTGTAGTTTTCTGTAGGAGTTGCGGTCCGTATTAACTTTGGCGAGTTTTCTTTTCCAGTGGTAAAAAGATGCTCTAATAAATTCAGAGTCCATCTCTATTCTTTCATGTAGCAAGGTCTGAGCTGTCTACTGGTGACGATTTGTGGAATGCAGTCTCGTGTGTTAAAATTGTTCAACATTATATATCGTAGATTTTCTGCCCCGCTTTTCCGGCCGGTTGGGACAAACGCCCAATCGATGCAATTGTTTTTCGCGCCTAAAAATGCCAGCCAATCTTATTTAAAAGTTTTAGTTATGGCAACTTTATGATGAAATATTTCTCACGACTCCTCAAGTGTAAAATTTCAAACCATTACTTTTTAATATTTGGCTGTAAACATCCGATTATTATTTGGTAAAGTTATATCTATCACACTTCAATATGTCTTCCCAGATTAGGGATTATCTGACTTGCTTATCCCGCGTAATTCAGACGTCGTTATCAGACTATGACTCGGCGCAATTCGACCGTCTGTCTGGACATATTCGTGGTTGATCCGTACCTCCAATATTGCGAATCTGTTGTTCTGACGAATTGAAAGGGATGACTCCATTCTTGTATAAAAATCAACGATAGCCTTTCACCTAGATTCCATGGAGGATCGTCGCGTTATTTGTGACTTAATTAATCCTTCAGGGATGGACCGTCGAATTGAAGTGTGAAAGTTATGTAAACATTGACCTTCGGATGAGTTTTCTGTGTTTTCAGAAATGCGCCCGCACAGTAAAGGTAATGCAATACTGCAGGAGTGAACATGAGAGCGCACAAACCGTTTTGTGACGTGTGAAGGTCAGAAAGTTCAGTGTACATATATAAAAGTTAGAAAGTGCAGTGTACATGTATAAAGGTCAGGAAGTACATTGTACATGTGGGAAGGTGACAAAGTGCATTGTTCATATGTGAAGAAGAGAAAGTGCAGTGTACGTGTGTAAAGGTACGAAAGTGTATTGCCCGTGTGTGAAGGTGAGAAAGTGTATTGTGTGTGAAGGTGAAAAAGTGTATTGTACGCGTGTGAAAATGAAAAAAATTCAGTACACATGTGTAGGTGAGAAAGTTTAGTATGTATGAAAAAGTGCAGTGTATATATGCAAATATTAATGTACTAAGGTGTTAAAGCACAGTGTACATGTATGATGGCGAGAAAGTGCGGTGTACATCTATGAAGGTGTTAAAGCACAGTTTTCATGTGGAAAGGTGATGTCACGGGTTGCCTCCCCTTAGCTCTGCAGTAGTGGTCCAACAGTGGCCAAAACTCAAGAGTAACTCAAGTGGGTCTTCAAAGGTTTCTACCTTCGCACAAGATGACTCTTGGCAGAGTTGTAGATAGAAGAATATTGATGGTTCTACCTCCAAGGAGTCTTCACAAGACATTCAGAAAAGCAAGAACAATGCTGTATTGTCTGAGCACGTTAACTCTAGTATCTGCCGTCAGCTTTTGTGAAGGATTAAGTAATATCATTTTAGCTCGTACAAGCCCCCAGCTGAGTTAATTCGTCGAATTTCCTCTTATTATTATTTATAGCTCTGTTTACGTATATTTAAGAAATTGAGACATACTGGTGTAGTACATTCAAAATGATTAAATCTGCTTTAGATTTGTCTATATACAAGTAACAAATTTAATAATCAATTATGTTTAACAGTTACAAAAAAATGAAAAATTCGTTTGAAAAGGTATTCATGACAGTGTGATGTTATGGTTTTCGAAAATGGACAGTTCACTTGGCAGCTTTTAAGTTTTACTTAGCTGCCAATAGTTGTTTCTGCTCCCGCCGATGTATTTGGTTCGTCGCAGATAGATGACTGAATTACTCGTGTCTCTGGTCAAGATTTAAGAGTTGCAGCACGTTCCAGGTGGAATCAGTGGTCCCGCGTCTGATCCGTCTTATGATGGTGTCTACTTTGACTTCAGGCCACTTATACCATCACTTGTTCCAGAAATAGTATCCTCAACTGGTACCACCAACTAGTATGGCAACAGAAGAGAAACGAATGTCCTCTGAGTATTGAGTTTCCCGATACATACTTATGTGCCCCCCTCTTTTCATTCCACCATCCCATCTATCTCAGAACTTTTACCCTCTCTGAGAATTAATCTTAAACTTAGTTGGCAAAAACTATCTTTACACTTAAAATGAACAGTTTCATTTTTACTTATAGTTGACAATGTTAACAATATAGTTTTAATATGTTTACATTTACATCGGTTGAAAAAGTTGTAAACTTCCATTACAGTTAGAGTGAATATGTTTTACATTTACATTGGTTGAAAAGGTTAATAATGTACAAGTATGTACATCATTTCTTTCATCATTCCCTTCCTTCTCCATGTGGTGGATTTGGTGTTATTCTATAAATATTATGAATTTTAATTCTATCAGGTGTGAGATCAGCTATGCAAGCCCCTGAGGTTTATTACATTCAGATAAGTTTACAGGGAACCTGTCTGCTTCCACCAAAGACCTCACCCGATTATATCTTCCCCTACTGAAATGTAATGTTGTGTGTATGTTGTCTAGCAAGTGTCTAGGGTATATGAAATGTGATGAAGTGTAGAAACAAGACAACAACTACACCTATTACTTATAAACAATGATTAAACAAGTCACTGGTTAAGTTTTCAATTTAACATATTTTTTGTACAATTTATTTTCCTGTATCCTTGTTATTCTTTTAGACACAGGAATAATCAACTCAAAATAATAATATAAATATTTACAGCAATTAATTCACAAATATAATTGAGTCTGTGTTTTCCCACAATTATTTATATAAGTCAAGTTAGAAAAGTGTCAAGTATTCCTTGCTCCTAGAAAAGGGTACAGGTCGTTAGAACGTTTGGATTCATCACTGTCTGACACAATTCATTTTGGGAAATTGAGAGTTGGATTGTTTGCGATATCAAATACCCCAGACACGATTGCTTATCTGGGATTTCTGGTAACAGGCTGACTGAAGTATACAATGCCAGCTTCCACTGCCAAGTCACGTTTCTGCTTCTTGTAATATATGTATATGCAGGCACTCAGTAGATATGGCCTCACTGCAGAACTTATGGTCAGGTATTTGATCACCTGAGCTCACTTTTATTCGTAGAAGAAACCCGCATCAAAGAAATTTACACACTAAACAGTTGAATATTGCGATATATGGCATAATCCAAATCGCTGCTAGTGCAGAAATAGCAAACAAGTAAGTACTCCTTCCTTGTCTTAAAACAACTTCTTTAGTGTATGCAATTTTGTTAACAAGTGGCCCCGAATACCAACTGCTAATTGCTTTTATTCAACCTTTAGTATATTACACTACAGCCAATCAGGGACCGTTTGGCTTCTAGCGTTCTTTTTTCAAAACTGACCTCAAATATTCAAAATTAGGACTCCTTCCCCTCTACCCCCACCTACGGGCAAACTGAGAAAGATTTCAAGTCCGTTCGTCTATCTGTCTTCTGTCCATATCTTTATTTCTTAATAGTTTTAAATTCTGATACCTACTTATTGATCTTGTTGTTATCTATCGCACAGTCATTACATTATTTTATTCTTGTATTTATTTCTACAATGCTTCAAAAAAATATTTCCTATCTCTCCTATTAAAATTAGTAAACACGAACTCGTGACACTACTAGTCCGATACTCCGTCTCATCCCCCATTCAGTACTACATATTCAAAAAATCTCACGTTAACCGTAATTTTTTCTTTTATTTTTAACTATCGCTCTCCTGCAGACCGCAGCAGATCCTTGTAGTGTAAGTCACAAAAATTCGACAACACGTTTGTCGTAAACTACTTTAGCCCTACTTTTTGGCTAGAAAAACGACTTACGTGTGTGTTTATATCGGCTGACAAGTCCAACAGTGTGGATATGTGCCACTAACGAGTGTCGAGAAAAAAGGGGTCTGCAAAATTTGCGACGTCGCGTTTCTACCATGCTACGACATTTATCTCTCCATTTTATGCCTTCGTGTATTCTTTTTACACGTTTTCTTCTCTCTCTCTTGCTTTGAAGGCTAGGCTTGAACTGTGACGTTAGTTTCACGCAAGCGGTACAGTAGACATTCAAAAATCCGGCAACCTCCGGACCTGAGGAGTGCCGGATTTTTTAAAATGCCGGATTTTTTATGGTTATATATTCTGTATATATTTAACAGAAAATGACTACCTGTACACTTTATCTGCGATCGACAATGCACGATGTTTACGTTTTACACCACTTCTTTTATTTGCTGAATCCATAATGGGGCTAAACAGCAGCAAATAAATGATAAAATGAGAAGGAATGAGCAGGAATGCCTGTTAACACGTGCAAGCAAGACCCACCAGCTGCATCAAAACATAAACTGCTCCAGAAAACAGTGGCGCGCCAACGCGGTAAATTTAAAAATGCGCTCCGAAATCCATGCCGGAAATCTGAAGGAACCGGATTATTGATGGCCGGATTTTTGAATGTCAACTCGAGTGGCTTTGCTAGCGAGATAATTAACTAGCATTTCTACAGCATACATTGGATTTCCCTACTGGCATAGTAGAAGCTGTTAGTCACTAACACACGGGCTGTTTTATTTAATAGCATTTGGGAGTACAATTCTATGGAAATTAGCGTTTGTCTCAAGATCGAGGCATAAAATTTTAGCACTGACTTGCGGCGTCGGCGACAACGATCTCCCTAACTTCGCTCTTTTATTCCTAGGTTATTTTCTACTTATAAACAACTATATTATGTGTTTCAATCGGTGAAATATCGAGACATATGTGAGCGTGTTGTACATACAGATTGTATTTTACGACATAATCTCCCCCTTTAGAAAATCTTGCAATGGTAATGCAACTTTCAATATCTGTATGACAACCACGATCAACTCTGCTTTACTCTGCCTTAAAGTTATCATGGATTTATTGCAGTTGGGTCATACAAAGTAAGCACAGCTCAAGAAAGCTGCCTCAGACCTCTGTAATCCAAGAATCTATTTCAGCTGCAGATATTACTGTCTGTCCCATGCTGATATAAATCAATTTTCACCATTCCTCCTCACGGAGTCTGTCCTATGACATATCCAGAGATAATAGATGTCCCTCAAGTTTGCAATAATTATGAGGGGTTAACCTATAAAATGGTGATGGCAGAGTTATGTAGGGATTCCAGTAATCTCATTATCAGCCTGTATAAAACATTCGGAATATCCTCAATCAAAGAGGCAACTGAGGGATTCATTATGTTCCTCCGAAATGTTCATAGCCAACACTTTGTCTGCGCGCCGGCTTGACTGAATGTGGAAACACCCTTTACTATTTTTTATATATGATTCTATAATGCGCCACTCAAATGGAGGCCAGATTCACCAACTGTATTCTCCGCCTACCGACAATATTGGTGAATTAATATAATATATGGGGACATGAATTTTTCTGCACCTGAAATCAATTCGCCCTGTATCATTGCTATAATGTATGTGGGTGATCTCCAACCAGGGTCTGTACAGTACTTCCCCTTGGACGGTGTGGGGTCGGGTGACTACCAATGTCACCAGTGCCCTTATCACGCAAAATTAATAGCCATATTGTGAAACACGTTGAACACTTGCCCAAGTGCGCAACCGCCCACTACCCACTGTTATTTTGTTAACATTTTGTTTTGAATTCAAATCTGGCGGATTATCTTCAATGTTAATGTTGGCCAGTTCACGAAAAGCGGCTTTAAACTGAGCCTGGGATGACTGGTCTTGGTTTATGCGTTCTCCTTGTGCCATACGCAGAGAGGCTAATGTAAATATTTTCGGGGAAGACTGGTTTTGGAAAGGGGTTTTCCTATCCACGTTATCTACCTTTTTATGATTATTATCCTTTTTAACTTTTGGCCCATGTGTTTCAGAATGCTTGGCGGGCATCTGATTATTAGTTTTCCACCCTGTGGAATTTTCCTTGCTGCACTGGTCGCAGGCCTCAACAAAGTTTTCAATGTCTTCAGCTACGCCTGGCCAGAAAAATGCAACAGATGTCCTTCGACGTGTGGTACCCATCTTCTGGTGTCCACCGTCTGGTACAACATGTGCTTGTGCCATCGCTTGTTCCCTATAACTTCTGGGCAACACTAGTTGTCCTTCTCCTTTGGATCCTGCTCTGGCTTTCCTGTAGAGCAGTCCCCCCTTCATATAGAATTGTCCTTTCTTAGGGCGTGCATGGCTGTTTGGCAATTTGCCAAAGCAAGGTTTTAATGATTTGTCCTTTGCCTGGGCCTTTCTCATCTGTTTTGGATGAATGTTTAGTGGTGGTGTTTCCTCCTTTCTAGGGGTCGACCTGACCTGGAGCGTGGCCATTACCACAGGTTTTACAGGGCTTCCTAGAAAAACATACTTACTTCCTAACACCAACGGGTAGTTAGGGTCGTCACACACGGCTGCTCTAATCACTCCTTCCACGTACCTTGTCTTTACATTGATTTCGGCTACTGGAAGTGTTATGGTGGCTATTCCCTTTACGGCCCCTTGTATCTCCACTTTCTCTGTGGTATACTGATCAGGGTGCATCAGGGTTGCACTCACAACAGAGTCATATTCTAAACCGGTATCGTAAAGACACCTGACGCTGGCACTATTACATATCACTTCTTCACAGGTGGGGGATGTTGAAGATTAATATGATTCACTGTCAGTTTCTTTCTCCCCTTATCCACTGTTACCATGCATGCCGCGTGATATGGGGGAACTTTCCTACCACAGTCAATAGTATTATGATTGTTCATCCTACAAATTTTACAATACGGGTATTTCACATATGGTTTGTAGGGTCTCCTTTCACTGAATTGCGGGTTTCTATCTCGGTGGTCAAACCTGTGCCTATCATAGTTTTGGTTAGTTCTTGGGTTATGATCCCTATTATCAATTTGTTTTAAGTTTTGGGGAGCTGTATTATGGTCTATATGCTTCTTCTTCATTGTCGTGAAATATTCTAATCCACATATATAAATTAACACGTAAATATAAAGCCTAACAAATAAATTTAATAAAAGGAAAGAAGAATGGTAAAGAACAGTGCTGTCACAAGGACTGTACGCGAAATCCCCCTTGTTTTCTCCTGCGTCTGCAAATTGTAACGTTTCACGTTGATAGTAAAGCCTTCTGCAACATACACGTGTTTCCCAAACACACTAAAAAGTGTACTCCATTTCTAAGAAAAACCTTGAAATACGCAAGTTGACCTAGATTTAAAATTCCATTCATGTCTTTTTCTACACTATGTTACCAAAAACAAAAGACAGATGGACTAAAGGATAGAGAGAAGGGAGAGGCAGAAAGCAAGGACACAGGCAATACTACCACAGTCGCGCGATACACAATTACTACCATCACGCGTGTAAGGCCACTAGCACTAATTTTTTTTCAGATAGACAGCGAATAAAAAACACTACCCATCCGAGAGTTAGGTTTTAAAACTTACAAAATTCTTATTTGGAAACATGACATTATACTGGTTTACGTTTGAAAACATTACAGTACCCAGATAGCACATCTTCGAAGTAAACAGGAGGTAGAAGAAATTGCATATTTTGAACGCAGTCACTTAGCTCTTTTAAATTTGTATATTTGGGTTCCTTAGGTCTTGCTGACAAAGTATATGTAAAACGTTACGCAAATAGTCTAGGAATTACCAAATTATAGCCAAAATAAAATAGTGAGGGTGTCAGACAACACTAGAATCAGAATCGCTCAGTGGCAGAATTTCACCCCACCATTGTACGGGAAATGAGTCTCCATGTTAACTCCTATTTGATTGGAGCGCAACAAATGTAAGGCTAAACACGATTAGTCGGACTATAAATACTATCTTTCGTTGTCAGGGGAAACGGGAGTAGAAGTACTTTTTTTCAAACGATTGGGTAAACATGGCATGATTGGTTAGAGCTGCGAATATACTCAATTCAGAGCGTCTGTTCCATGCCACATCTTGTAATAAACTTACTACAGAATCAGTGCGTTGAGCACCAGTGCATATTTTTCTAAATAAAAGCCTGGGACATCGGCAGATCGGAGTTGTGCTATATTCATTGCCATTCAACGTCACTGTGTATTATTTCCATGAATTGTGGGACTGTGGTCTTAAAGTTATTGAGCAGCACTTGGTCAGAGCTTTGCTGAATCCAGAGTCGGACAGCATACTCCTTGGTCCATATAGCTAACAGTGAGGTGTCTCCAGAGCACAGGGGAGAAATCGAGCAGAGGAGTCTTTTCCTGCCGCCATCACGAAAGATAAGCTGATGTGGCCAGCTGAGCTCAACATTATGTACCCCATCTTAAAATGACATTGTAAAATAAAATTAAGAGGGGAAATTAATTGTTTTAATGCCAGGAACTGAGAACATCTCCAATACTAGTTCCAACAGAAACAAACTATTGAAGTCATGATGACAAATACCAACAGAGCTTGAAAAAACAAAACAAAACCAGTATTCCTCATATTACTACTACACAACTGACACACATAGGTTAATATTAATAAAATATGTCACTACAAGATTCATATTGATAAATTCTGTACATATAACTTGTAATTAAAATTGATTGTGACTCCTGGTTCACTTTGTATTTGAATCAGGACACATATACATTAATGACAGCACTGAATACATATTGATATTTGAAAAGTTATCAGTGACTCCTTTAAGATATTCTCATAGAGTGTTATATGTATGTGAGTGTCACAGTGTTGTCATGTGTGGTGGAATAAATTAAATTGTTTATCTGTCTGTTGTTGTTGTGACTTACACTTCATCATATACATACCCTAGACATTCAACGTAGTCATCACAATATTCCAGAATAATTCTGACTGAGGTATAAATATGTGGCAGCAAGTAAGGTTATCTGTAAAACACTACACCTATTAGATACAGATACCTTCACAGCTGATCTCAGTCAGTACACTAAGTCCCCTATAAATATTTATAACATCCCACTTTACCACATATATTGGGGTCTCGCTCTCGGGATTTTGAATCTCTCCCTATTAAAAATATTGGGGTAATTCACTTCAGGGAATAATAGAAATTAAAAAGTATCCTTGGGTGAAAATAAATAAGGTTGAGCTCACAGTGTCTGTGTTGTCCTGAGTTAATTAGTCATAGATAAAATTGTTTAGTTAAATATTTTAGACATTTATCTGTTAGACAATGGCCGACCTGGCAAAATTTCGATCTGCTGCTGTACAGACTGCGAAAGAGTTAGGAATGGACGGGCAAATTATGATTGCTTATGTCACTGCTGAATGTGACAAATATATTGAACGGGAAGAAAGAAGATTAGAAAAAGAGGCCGAAAGAAAATTAGAGGCTGAGACTAAGAGGCTGCAATTTGAGGCTGAGGCTGAGGCTAAGAGGTTGCAGATTGAGGCTGACAAAGAGGCTAAAGCATTGGAAGCCGAGGAAAGAAGACAGGCTGCAGAAGAAAGAAGATTGACTGCAGAGAGGGAAGCAGAAAAGGAGGAGAAGAGATTACAAAGGGAACATGAGTTACGACTAAGGGAGTTTGAGTTTCAGAGCCATGCTCCTGAAAATGGTGCCAGTCCCTTTGCCTCTGATGCCACTGCTAGCCAAGGAGCCTCAACCTCAGCTATGAATTTTCATTTAGATCATTTTGTTGAGAAAGACGATGATATAGAGAGCTATCTAAATAGATATGAACTATTAGCTACCACATATGGGTTAGGGAGAGAAAGGTGGAGCTTAAAGTTATCTCAGGTCTTCGTGGGGCAGCTTATGAAGTTTTTGCCAAAATGAGCAGAGGTGATCAGGAAAATTATGACATGCTAAAGCAGGCTCTTTTGTTAAGATATGAAAAGAACGCAGAATTTTATAGGAAAAAATTTAGGAATGCTAAACTACTGTCAGGTGAAACCTATCACCAGTTCTCTGCACGAATAGAGACATACTTGGAGAAATGGACTTCTCTGGGGAAAACCCAAGATCTTAAGGAAATGGTCCTTATAGAGCAATTAAGAGAGTCCATGGCTCCAGACCTGAGAAAGTTTCTCATGGAACAAGGTGCAGAGAGGCTGGGTGAGTTGCTAAATGTTGCTGAAAGGTATCAAGCAGCTCAGGCAGAGGTATCAGGTAATAAAAAGAAACAGGTGGATAATTTTAGGGCACCACAGAACTTTAATAAATTTGATCCTAGAGATCAAAACAAAAGTAAGCACCAATTTGATAGGCCACGGTATGACAATAAAAATAAAAACCCACAATTCGCTGAAAGGAAATATGATGAAAGAAAATCTTTCAACCAAGGGAAAAGGTGGTGTACAAATTGTCAGATGGACAATCATGACACTGACCGTTGCAGAAGGAAACCTGTGTATATGGCCACCCTTCAGGTCAGGTCGACCTCAAGACAGGAGGAGGATATTATGTTGGATACCACTCCAGAAGAGATGAGGAAGGCACAGGCTGGGGATAAAACACTCAAGCCTTGTTTCAGAAAATTGTCAACTTGTCATACAACTCCAGGCAAGGGAGATTTTTACATGAAAAACAAGTTGATGTATAGGAAGACTGGAGCTAGATCCAAAGGTCAGGGACAGCTGGTACTTCCTAAAAGATATAGGACAGAATTAATAAGGAGCCTACATGTGAAACCAGATGGGGACCATGAGAAAATAGGTACCATCATCCAAAAGGTGGCTCACAATTATTATTGGCCCAAGGCAAGATGGGACATTAAGAATTTTGTAGAAAGGTGTAGCATAGCACATGAGGGAACACCCACAAGTGGGAACATTGATCAGGACCTCCACACGCCACGGGGCAAACGAAGGCCTGACACGGTAAAGAAAAATAAATTTGATAAAGTGGACCAAATGGAATGGGAAGCCCCTTTTCACGGACAAGCTTCACTTAACTGTTTTACAATGGCCACTATGCGGAGAGTGCAAAAAGATGTATTACCCCAGGATAAGCCGAAAATCCCTCAATCAGACTTAAACAAACTGGAGGAAGAGGATGTAGAGAGGAAATCTCTCATCAAGAATTTTAAGTGGGGAGACAGCCCCAAGAAAAGAATTGGTAGCGGTCGTTTTGTGACTGATAATTCTGGGAAGAAAAATCATCACTACAGAGCTTCAAGTGGAAGAGACCATACCGGTGCATGGACAAATAGGTCCACACAATTAAAGGTCCATATGTAACGCTGTTAAGAACGTGGACTGATAAAAAGGCAGAGGAAAATATTACATCCTCATACCAATATGTGAATGAGCTGACAACTCGTTTAAAAACTGGCTGGAAACTTGCCAATGAAAATTTGAAACAAGCCAGGAAGAAACATGCTGCCTATTATAACAGGAAAGCTAAAGACAGAAATTTGGCTGTGGGAGAGAAGGTACTGCTTCTTCTCCCTGGTAGTCAGAATAAGTTACAAATTGGATGGCAAGGTCCATATACAGTTCTAGAGAAGGTGTCTAGAACAAATTATAAGATAGATAAGAAGGGGAAAGAAAAAATCTATCATGGGAATCTCCTGAAGAAATATTTGGAAAGAGAAAATCAGGAAGAGACACACTTGTTGACTTTGTCTATCGCCATGGAGATGAAAAAGGAACCACTTTCATCAATTGAATATCCATTACACCCCTGTGAGACAGCGGCACAGGTGAAAATCAGTACACATTTAACGAAAACTCAGAAAGAGAGAGTGCAACAGGTTTTAGAGAATCATGCAGAGGTGTTAACAGACCGACCAGGGCATACAAACTTATTGAAATATGATATGAAACTGATAGACCCCACACCTGTCTGTATGAAACCATATTCGATTCCTTTTGATAAGGAGAAAGCTTTGAAGGAAGAGATAGACTATTTGTTGAAGGAAGGAATTATTTCACACAGTGAATCTTCGTATAGTTCCGGTGTTGTACTCTTAAGGAAGCCCTCTGGAGAACATAGACTCTGTATAGATTACAGGAGACTGAATGCTAATACAGAAGGACAGGTGGATCCATTGCCGGATACAAATCAGTTGTTTGCCAGGCTAAATAAAGCTAAATATTTCTCAAAAGTGGATCTGAGTAAAGGATACTATCAGATTCCAGTAAAACCTGAGATCAGACAAAATTGTTGGATGTAAACATTTCGGAGGAACGTAATGAATCCCTGAGTTGCCTCTTTGATTGAGGATATTCCGAATGTTTCGTACAGGCTAATAAGAAGTTTATGGGATCCACTTCGAAAACTCTGCTATCACCAGGTATATGTTATCTCCTCATAACGTACATTTTGAGGAAAATCTAATGTTCTCTGGACATGTCATTGCGCAGACTCAGAGAAGAGAAATGGTGAATAAGGGTTATGAAGCAGCATTAAGACAAGCAGTCACACTTGCGGCTGTTCAGTAACATAACCGAAAAATATTATTGGTTGTAGAGGTCTGAGGCAGATTTCATGAGTAGTGCTTACTCTGAATGGACCCAACTACATAAAACCAGGATAGCACAACAGCAGAGTAAAGTCAAGTTGACTTACATTTATCTATGTGTATATAGAATAAAGGACTGACATAAGATGTCTGTTTTAAGAGGGGAGATGTCGTGAAATATTCTAATCCATATATATAAATTAACACGTAAATATAAAGCCTAACAAATAAATTTAATAAAAGGAAAGAAGAATGGTAAAGAACAGTGCTGTCACAAGGACTGTACGCGAAATCCCACTTGTTTTCTCCTGCGTCTGCAAATTGTAACGTTTCACGTTGATAGTAAAGCCTTCTGCAACATACACGTGTTTCCCAAACACACTAAAAAGTGTACTCCATTTCTAAGAAAAACCTTGAAATACGCAAGTTGACCTAGATTTAAAATTCCATTCATGTCTTTTTCTACACTATGTTACCAAAAACAAAAGACAGATGGACTAAAGGATAGAGAGAAGGGAGAGGCAGAAAGCAAGGACACAGGCAATACTACCACAGTCGCGCGATACACAATTACTACCATCACGCGTGTAAGGCCACTAGCACTAATTTTTTTTCAGATAGACAGCGAATAAAAAACACTACCCATCCGAGAGTTAGGTTTTAAAACTTACAAAATTCTTATTGGGAAACATGACATTATACTGGTTTACGTTTGAAAACATTACAGTACCCAGACAGCACATCTTCGAAGTAAACAGGAGGTAGAAGAAATTGCATATTTTGAACGCAGCCACTTAGCTCTTTTAAATTTGTATATTTGGGTTCCTTAGGTCTTGCTGACAAAGTATATGTAAAACGTTACGCAAATAGTCTAGGAATTGCCAAATTATAGCCAAAATAAAATAGTGAGGGTGTCAGACAACACTAGAATCAGAATCGCTCAGTGGCAGAATTTCACCCCACCATTGTACGGGAAATGAGTCTCCATGTTAACTCCTATTTGATTGGAGCGCAACAAATGTAAGGCTAAACACGATTAGTCGGACTATAAATACTATCTTTCGTTGTCAGGGGAAACGGGAGTAGAAGTACTTTTTTTCAAACGATTGGGTAAACATGGCATGATTGGTTAGAGCTGCGAATATACTCAATTCAGAGCGTCTGTTCCATGCCACATCTTGTAATAAACTTACTACAGAATCAGTGCGTTGAGCACCAGTGCATATTTTTCTAAATAAAAGCCTGGGACATCGGCAGATCGAAGTTGTGCTATATTCATTGCCATTCAACGTCACTGTGATTATTTCCATGAATTGTGGGACTGTGGTCTTAAAGTTATTGAGCAGCACTTGGTCAGAGCTTTGCTGAATCCAGAGTCGGACAGCATACTCCTTGGTCCATATAGCTAACAGTGAGGTGTCTCCAGAACACAGGGGAGAAATCGAGTAGAGGAGTCTTTTCCTGCCGCCATCACGAAAGATAAGCTGATGTGGCCAGCTGAGCTCAACATTATGTTCCCCATCTTAAAATGACATTGTAAAATAAAATTAAGAGGGGAAATTAATTGTTTTAATGCCAGGAACTGAGAACATCTCCAATACTAGTTCCAACAGAAACAAACTATTGAAGTCATGATGACAAATACCAACAGAGCTTGAAAAAACAAAACAAAACCAGTATTCCTCATATTACTACTACACAACTGACACACATAGGTTAATATTAATAAAATATGTCACTACAAGATTCATATTGATAAATTCTGTACATATAACTTGTAATTAAAATTGATTGTGACTCCTGGTTCACTTTGTATTTGAATCAGGACACATATACATTAATGACAGCACTGAATACATATTGATATTTGAAAAGTTATCAGTGACTCCTTTAAGATATTCTCATAGAGTGTTATATGTATGTGAGTGTCACAGTGTTGTCATGTGTGGTGGAATAAATTAAATTGTTTATCTGTCTGTTGTTGTTGTGACTTACACTTCATCGTATACATACCCTAGACATTCAACGTAGTCATCACAATATTCCAGAATAATTCTGACTGAGGTATAAATATGTGGCAGCAAGTAAGGTTATCTGTAAAACACTACACCTATTAGATACAGATACCTTCACAGCTGATCTCAGTCAGTACACTAAGTCCCCTATAAATATTTATAACATCCCACTTTACCACATTCATGCCTGCCATCTCAGTCTGGGCTGCCTGATATCTTTCAGCCACATTTAAGATCTCCCCCAGTCTCTCAGCACCATGTTCCGTGAGAAATTGTCTCAGGTTTGAGCCATGGACTCTCTCAACTGCTCAGTCATAATCATTTCCTTTAAATCTTGGGTTTTCCCCAGAGCAGTCCATTTCTCCAGGTAAGTCTCCAGACGTGCAGAGAACTGGTGGTAAGTCTCTCCAGTCAACAGTTTAGCATTCCTAAATTTCTTTCTGTAAAATTCACTATTCTTCTCATATCTAACTAGCAGAGCTTGCTTAAGAATGTCGTAGTCATCTTGATCATCTTTGCTCAGTTTGGCGAATACCTCATAAGAGGTTCCCCTAAGCCCCTGTGATAACTTCATACTCCATCTTTCTTTTTCTAGCCCATACATTGTAGCTAGTGTCTCAAATCTAGAGAGGAATGATTCAATATCATCCTCTTTTTCTACAAAGGGGTCCAAATGAAACCCTATGGCTGATGAGGAGGCTACCTGGCTTGCAGCAGAGTCGGAGGTGGATAAGCTACTTCCATTATCAGGAGCATGGCCTTGTAACTCCAACTCCCTTAGTCGCAACTCATGTTCCCTTTGTAACCGTTTCTCTTCTTTCTCACCCTCCATCAGTAATCTCTTCTCTTCTTTTGCAGCCTTCATCTGTAATCTTTTCTCATCCTTTTCAGCCTCAAGTTTCTTCTCCTCCAACTGCAGCCTCTTGATCTCAGCCTCCCTATCAGCCTCTAATTTCTTAAACTCCCTAGCATCTTCTAACATAATTCTCTTCTCCTCAGTTAACCTATCAGCTTCTAACTTTCTTTCTTCAGCTAGCCTCTTATCTTCTCTATCCATATACTTGTCGCACTCTGATGTCACATACTGAATCAGAGCTTGACCATCTAAATTCATCTCCTTTGCAGTCTGCACAGCAGCAGATCTGTATTTTGCCAAATCAGCCATCTTACTGTTGATAATATCAAATGCTATCCACTACCTTAAACTAATTAACCAACTAAACACAAGACAAAGGGCAATGATATCTCAAACCACTCAAATTATTTTTACTTTTATATTTTACAAATGCTGGGACCTAGTGACTCAATTTATGTAGGGTATTAAGGAACTTTAAAACCTCGGAATAGCGTCCCAATTTATGTGGTGGATTTGGTGTTATTCTATAAATATTATGAATTTTAATTCTATCAGGTGTGAGATCAGCTATGCAAGCCCCTGAGGTTTATTACATTCAGATAAGTTTACAGAGAACCTGTCTGCTTCCACCAAAGACCTCACCCGATTATATCTTCCCCTACTGAAATGTAATGTTGTGTGTATGTTGTCTAGCAAGTGTCTAGGGTATATGAAATGTGATGAAGTGTAGAAATAAGACAACAACTACACCTATTACTTATAAACAATGATTAAACAAGTCACTGGTTAAGTTTTCAATTTAACATATTTTTTGTACAATTTATTTTCCTGTATCCTTGTTATTCTTTTAGACACAGGAATAATCAACTCAAAATAATAATATAAATATTTACAGCAATTAATTCACAAATATAATTGAGTCTGTGTTTTCCCACAATTATTTATATAAGTCAAGTTAGAAAAGTGTCAAGTATTCCTTGCTCCTAGAAAAGGGTACAGGTCGTTAGAACGTTTGGATTCATCACTGTCTGACACAATTCATTTTGGGAAATTGAGAGTTGGATTGTTTGCGATATCAAATACCCCAGACACGATTGCTTATCTGGGATTTCTGGTAACAGGCTGACTGAAGTATACAATGCCAGCTTCCACTGCCAAGTCACGTTTCTGCTTCTTGTAATATATGTATATGCAGGCACTCAGTAGATATGGCCTCACTGCAGAACTTATGGTCAGGTATTTGATCACCTGGGCTCACTTTTATTCGTAGAAGAAACCCGCATCAAAGAAATTTACACACTAAACAGGTGAATATTGCGATATATGGCATAATCCAAATCGCTGCTAGTGAAGAAATAGCAAACAAGTAAGTACTCCTTCCTTGTCTTAAAACAAATTCTTTAGTGTATGCATTTTTGTTAGCAAGTTACCCCGAATACCAACTACTAATTGCTTTTATTCAACCTTTAGTATATTACACTACAGCCAATCAGGGACCGTTTGGCATCTAGCGTTCTTTTTTCAAAACTGACCTCAAATATTCAAAATTAGGACTCCTTCCCCTCTACCCCCACCTACGGGCAAACTGAGAAAGATTTCAAGTCCGTTCGTCTATCTGTCTTCTGTCCATATCTTTATTTCTTAATAGTTTTAAATTCTGATACCTACTTATTGATCCTGTTGTTATCTGTCGCACAGTCATTACATTATTCTATTCTTGTATTTATTTCTACAATGCTTAAAAAAATATTTCCTATCTCTCCTATTAAAATTAGTAAACACGAACTCGTGACACTACTAGTCCGATACTCCGTCTCATCCCCCATTCAGTACTACATATTCAAAAAATCTCACGTTAACCGTAATTTTTTTCTTTTATTTTTAACTATCGCTCTCCTGCAGACCGCAGCAGATCCTTGTAGTGTAAGTCACAAAAATTCGACAACACGTTTGTCGTAAACTACTTTAGCCCTACTTTTTGGCTAGAAAAACGACTTGCGTGTGTGTTTATATCGGCTGACAAGTCCAACAGTGTGGATATGTGCCACTAACGCGTGTCGAGAAAAAGGAAGTCTGCAAAACTTGTGACGTCGCGTTTCTACCATGTTTGACATTTATCTCTCAATTTTATGCCTTCGTGTATTCTTTTTACACGTTTTCTTCTCTCTCTCTTGCTTTGAAGGCTAGGCTTGAACTGTGACGTTAGTTTCATGCAAGCGGTACTAAAATCGAGTGGCTTTGCTAGCGAGATAATTAACTAGCATTTCTACAGCATACATTGGATTTCCCTACTGGCATAGTAGAAGCTGTTAGTCACTAACACACGGGCTGTTTTATTTAATAGCATTTGGGAGTACCATTCTATGGAAATTAGCGTTTGTCTCAAGATCGAGGCATAAAATTTTAGCACTGACTTGCGGCGTCGGCGACAACGATCTCCCTAACTTCGCTCTTTTATTCCTAGGTTATTTTCTACTTATAAACAACTATATTATGTGTTTCAATCGGTGAAATCTCGAGACATATGTGATCGTGTTGTACATACAGATTCTATTTTACGACACTCCATATGGAACTTGGGACTACCTCTGCTTTTGGTTCTTTATAAGACACTGGCAATAAAGCAGCCCTGGCAGTGGTGGTTCATGAAATCATCATTCTATATGCTGAGGTTGCCAGCCTCAAATGATTTGGACATCCACTAGCAATTTTCCCATATTAATATTCACATGTCAATATATACATAGTTCGCATGTTAATAGTGCAAAATATAGAATTTACAATGTACAACTTAGGCCAATCTTTATGCTCACAGACTGCTGGCTCAGAGAAATAAAGGCACTTATAGAGGCCTCTTACACTTGGTCTGGGTGTTGTTACTTTAGCAATATGTTCCCCATTTGACTTGTGTTCAGATTCCTCAGATTCCGGTTTTCCGTGTTTAAATGGTAGCAATGTCCTGGGCTCTAAGTCCTTAATATGCTCCAACAAAGTCCGGTTTGGTACTATTCTTAGCTATGGCAAAGTCTGGTTGTTTTCTTGGCGCGAGTGAATTTTTACAGTGCTTTAGCCTGGCTAAAGTGTCAGGTTATATTGCCTGTCTTCCGGAGCATTTGTTTGTTACGATGTTAAGCAGGGCTCCACTCAGAAGGGGTGTTGTGCCTTCATTCCGAATGTCTGCCAATCGTTTCAAACATGCGTATGTTGTGGGGTAATTCAAATTATTTTCACATGGACATTTCTGCGCGTTACGGCAGAGGTCATGTCTACCAAATATGGAATGAAAACATCCGATCCTCTCTCGGCAATGTTTTCTCAAATACAACATATTACTTTCATTAAAAGTTATGTCTTTGTAACAAGGTGTACCGGAAACGATTATGTCATTCTGTTTGTCTGTCCGGAAATGTGTCGAGGAGGCGAGTAATCTAACTACCCGTCGCTTGTGCAAACAAAATTCTTCATTTACCCATCTAGTCGAGGAAGGCACATCAGCCTTATCAGTGATTAAACAAATTTGCTGTTCGATTTTAGTGCTAATCCGTAGCCTGATGTCGAAGAAATTTTCCAACATGACTGTCGGTTAATATTATCTCATCCGTCTCCTTTTCCAGAAGGGATGATCGGGCGAACAAACAGACACGACGACTTATCACTGAGAGGAGTGTAAGATGATTTGAAAGTACTAAATATCTGCTTGATAGCAGGGAAAGAAAATGTGCTGACCACAGAACAGCACGTAATTTACTCCACTCAAAAAATGTAACTAAATACTGCCGGAGAAGAAAAGAGATCCACACAATAGTTATGTGACAGGTGAGAAAGTGCAATAAACGTTTGAAGTTCATAAAGTGCAGGGAATGTGAAGGTGGAAAATAACAATTGTATGGGCAGTTGAGCTAGAACTTATTCAAACAAAAGTCTATACAAATACAATTTTACTTATGATTACGCATACACTCAGCGTCAACTTTTACAGAAGAATTCATTTGCTCACCTAGAGTTTATACTGACATAAAAAAAAAAAAATAACATTGTCCCAAAGAAACAAACTTAATGTTACTTTCTGGCGTCATTTGAACAATAATAAACGCACATCCTACACTTTAGCCAGAAATCATTGCTTCTGATTAAGTTTACAAAACATTTTTGTTTATCTTTCTTGTAAAAACACTGTCGAGCTGGCTGACAGATGCTGACAGAACGCTCAGAGAAATACGAAGAGCTGGCTAAAAGAAAATGGAAGTGGCAGATTCGAAATCAAGAGCTTAATTGCGAAGCCCATAGAATAGTTTGAAGTATGGAACCACAGCACACAAGGAAGACCCGCATATAAATTAAAGGGTAAGGTAGTGGTGTAGCAAATACTGCTACGCGAGGGTAGTGAAGTGAAGAGACTTCACTATACGAAGTGTCAGCTTTATGAGGTGGGGTGACTGGTTTTATTCCCACTGCCTTTATCTTCGCTAAACCCAGAACAGAGTCAAGTACCCATTTACAGCTGGGTAGGCTGGAGCGTAAAGCTACCAATTTCTAAACGCGTAACTTTTGCTTCTAGAAGCAAGCTTCCGAACGCATATGAATTAGTATTTTTTTTAAACCAAACAAACAAAAACAAACTAAGAAAAAAAATGTCAATTACAAACAGAAACAGAACGTATTATTTAATGAAAGATTTAATGAAGCTTAAAATAGAAACATGTATTTTAGGACTGAAGAACACGTTTATATCAAGAACTAAACACCGTTTAAAGTTATCTAATGGACTGACAATAAACATAACGACACAGATAAAAAGAAACATTATTCCAATAGCGGCAATGTAGAATAGAGTAAAGAACATCTGACTGGCTCCAATAGCCTACAAGGACGACATAAATCATTAAAGTAATTTTTCCCTGCACTCCGGGGACGCTCCCCTCCTCCCACCATAATTTAAATTAATCCCAGAGCTTCGCAGGTCCATCCGCTTGGCTACCTTTTTGTAGTGCTGTAGAAAGGGATCCCCAGAAGGATGCAGATGGTCGGGTAAGCAAAGAAATGTGAAAGTAAATAGGAACATTGAAAAGCTGACAAAAAATAAAACAGGAGGAAAGATACAAAGAACTTCACTTCTAAACACTTCATATATGTGGCAGTACTCGCCATCAAAATATGTGTCTGACGTGGCGGGTTAACAATCTGTGAAGATCAACACAGTAAATGTAATGAAATACACAACTGGTAAATCAAAGTACATGTATCCATATAGTTTGACAAACTAGAATCGGATAAAATGCTATCCTTGCAACAATATTGGTCTCTGGCATTTTGCATCTCTTTTCTTGATACACACACACACTCTCTCACACACACACACACAACTGAATATATATATATATATATATATATATATATATATATATATATATATATATATATATATATATATATATATATATAAGGGTGAGCTTTCAAGATTACGTTAAAAAGACAGTGGGCTAAAAATAATAATAATGATAATAAATAATAAAAAAGGACGACTGGCAGAACTCTACAGGGCTATGTAAACCCACGGGTTACGTGGATAAAACACTTTGAAGGAGATGCCCTAAAAGATGGAAGAATAAAAAAAGGATATAAAGAGAGGACTTGTACGGAGCTGAACATATATTTATTTCTATCGCTCCTGAACCAGTCCATAATCTGCAAGGAACAAACATCGGCCTAAGAAGAAACCAACCGACATCTTACTGGCAGCTAAGTACCCACTTAAAGCTGCCTGTCGTGTGAAATTCTAATCCACATATATAAATTAAAACGTAAATGTAAAGCCTAACAAATAAATTTAATAAAAGGAAAGAAGAATGGTAAAGAACAGTGCTGTCACAATGACTGTACTCGAAATCCCCCTTGTTTTCTCCTTCGTCTGCAAATTGTAACGTTTCACGTTGATAGTAAAAACCTACTGCTTCAATACCCGCTTTCTACAATAAAACGTGTACTGCCTTTCGAAGAAAAACCTTGAGATACGCAAGCTGACCTATATTTAATATTCCATTCATGTCATTTTATACACTAAGTTACCATAAACGAAAGACAGATGGACTAAGGATAGAAAGAAAGGGAGGGGCTGAAAGCCGGAACGCAGGCAATACTACCACAGTCTCGCGATACACAATTACTACCATCACGCGTGTAAGGCCACAAGCACTAGCTTTTTTTCAAATCGACAGTGATAAAAAACACTACCCATACGAGTTAGGTTTTAAAAACCTGAAAAACTCTTATTAGGAAACATGACATTATACTGGTTTACGTTTGAAAACATTACAGTACCCAGACACCACATCGTATTCGAAGTGAACAGGAGGTAGAAGAAAATGCATATTTTCAACGCAGCCCCTTAGCCCCATTAAATTTATATATTTGGGTTCCTTAGGACTTGCTGACAAAGAATATGTTGAACGTTACGCAAATAGTCTAGGAATTAACAAATTATAGCCAAAATAAAATGGTGGTGCTGTCAGACAACACCAAAATCAGAATCGCTCAGTGGCAGATTTTGACACCACCATTGTACGGGAAATAGGCTGACATGTTACCTCCTATTTGATTGGCGGAAAGTAAATGTAAGGCTAAACACGATTAGTCGGACTATAAATATTGATTCTTTGTTGTTAGGGAAACGTGAGTAGGAGTACTTTTTTTCAAACGCTTGTGTAAACATGGCACGATTGGTTAGACCCGCCAATATAGTCAATCAGAGGCGTCAGGTCAGCACCACATTTTCAAATAAACTTACTAAAGAACCAGTGCGTTGAGCGCCAGTGCATATTTTTCTAAATAAAAGCCTGGGACATCGGCAGATCGAAATTGTGCTATATTCATTGCCAGTCAACGTAACTGTGTATTATTCCATGAATTGTGGGACCGTGGTCCTAAAGTTATTGAGCAGCACCTGGTCTGAGCTTTGCTGAACCTAGAGGCTGACAGCATACTCCTGGGTCCAGATAGTGACCAGTGAGGTGTCTCCAGAACACAGGGAGGCTATCGAGCAGAGGAGTCTTTTCCTGCCGCCATCACGAAAGATAAGCGTCTGTGGCCAGAGGAGCTCAACATTATGCCCCCCCCCTCTCAAAATCTGACTTTATAATAAAACAGAGGGAAAATACAGTGTTTAAATTGATAGGAACTGTGAACCTTTCCCCATACTATTTCCAAGATAAACAAACACTTGAAGTCATGATGACAAATAACAACATAGTTTGAAAAAACAAAACCAGTATTACCTCATATTACTACTACACAACTGACACATATATTAGTGAAAGTAATTAATACATATTTATATTTGAAACTTTACCAGTGCCTCATTTAAGATAGTCTTATAGAGTGTTAAATGTGTGTGAGTGTCACAGTGTTGTCAAGTGTGGTGGAATAAATTAAATTGTTTATCTGTCTGTTGTTGTTGTGACTTACACTTCATCATATACATACCCTAGACATTTAACGTAGTCATCACAATATTCCAGAATAATTCTGACTGAGTTATAATGTGGTAGCAAGTAAGGTTATCTGTAGAACACTACACCTATTAGATACAGATACCTTCACAGCTGATCTCAGTCAGTACACTAAGTCCCCTATAAATATTTATAACATCCCACTTTACCACACTGCCAAGTGAACTCTATTTTTTGTTTTTGTTTTAATGAACATTCGAAAGAGAAAACACACCATCCAGATCATCCCGCGTGATGAAATATTAAAGACTTTATTTAATTCACCCTACCCTTATTTATTTTCCATTTGTTAACGATATTTGGCTATTAAATTTTGTTGTCAGTATATATACAAATTTATAGTTGATTTAGTCTTTTGAGTGAACTGCACCCGTATGTCTCAGTCATTTTAAATACCTATACCAGAGCTATTAAAGTAGTATTTTACTGAGTTAAATCCGGTGGGGGCTCATCAAACCGAGGAAAATTTTTTACTCTTCGTAGAAAGTCAAGGAAGATAGAAAGTTTACACGGCCTGGATCCTATCAGCCGTAATTTTTTATTTCTTAAATTCATACAAGGCTCTCTAGAATTGAAGTACCTTTCTTCAATTCACATCTCTGGCAAGAGTAATCTTGAGCGACAGGTAGACAGACACCTTTGAAGACCCTCAGTAGATACTCTGAATTTTGGCCACTGTTGGACCATCACTGCAGAGCAAGGGAAGTAAATCCCGAAACAAAAAGTAAGAAAGTATCAAAACAAAAGAGTAAGAAAGAATGAAAACCGAAGAGTAAGAAAGAATGAAAACGGAAGAGTAAGAAAGAATGGAAAAAGTGTCAAATATCACTTCAGCGCAAGAGAGGTCACTTATTGGTGACCCTATGCCTCTTATTAAACGATCAAGTAGAAGAAATGACGCACAGACAGGAATACAACACGTATTATATTGAATCAATGGAGGGATTCACATAAACGAAATTATTTAAAGGGATACAATTCATTACCTTAGAATCTGTGAAAAAAAAACAATAGATTTTAAAATTTCTTTTACCGCATTTATGCTTAGAATTGTAGATTTTGTTTCACCATAATATTTTTTGTTATTGATTATGTTATAAATGCTTCATATATTTATACATTTTTATTAAATATTTTAAATATTAAAAATATATACAATTTATAAACACTTTATTGTCTTTACAGTAGCTTCTAAATGTGTCAGCGTGTAAATTTTTATAAAGCACACGTACGATGTCTCTTGGACATTTTATCTAGAGGGGATTGGCATTTGCAGATCCCCGAAAATCAATGAACACGGAAGGTTATATGCATCCTATTTTTTCTTATTCTTGTCATTTCTTCTTCGTCCACTCTCAGACGTCTACTTGAATAATTTCAAAGAAAACGGTGGTCATCTTGAGGCTATTTGTATCTCCATATAACTTTTCCAGGAACATTACTAATGACGGCTATATGTGCTTTCTCTGTTCCTCATGTGTATCGCATCATTGAATCAGATGTTCAGCCACGTTGTCGGTGCCACAGTTACACTCATCGGTAGTTACTATCTTTAGTTTGTTGAATATATGGTTTCTCAATCTGTTGCACGAATAAGGGAGATTTACTGAAGGCAAATATTAACGCCTATTACAGAATGACACTGCAATCCATGAATCATCAAGACTTAGATTGCTGGAATTTGGCACCAAACTTAAGACTAGCATGAACGTTTGAAAGGATGCATCCGGCGTGTATACAACCAGCGCGCAATATTTCTTCTTCTTCTTCCTCGTTCGTCCTGAAAAGGACGGTGGTTGCGTTGTGTCTGTTTACGCCTAAGCTGTGATATCTGCACCTTTCGGTCGACACATCCGACTTCTGCACGGCATTTTTAGGACCGGGTTTGCCTTCCCATTGCGATTCACACTCGCTCAGCCAGACTGCACTGCTGCAGACTGTTTCCAGGACCACCACGTGGAGGTGGAGTGCAGTCTTGACCAGCTCTGATTCGCTGGTCCTGACGCAGGCAGTCAAGCTATGAGTCGCTGACTGCGTTCTCTATTGCTGCTTCTTTGCGCACAATATGAACAATTAAACATTCATACTCTTCGACATTTGCTAAGGGAGACTGAGGACCTATGGGTTTGACCGGAGTGCAATGACGTCGATTCTGATCAACAATAAATCTGTTGTGGCTGTTGCGGACAGTTTCGCTGAGTTTATAGTTTGTTAAATGTACCTGTTTAAGTTTGGAGACATTATTTGTTAGATTCTTGATCAAAGGGGAGTTACTCATTTTTTACTTGGGTTGAAGTCAACAGTGGTTGTTATCCCACTTGTCTTTTAACCGAGCGGTCTAATTTTAGAACCGATGTCTTGTTACGTGACCATATATGGCTTGAATGGTCACCCTCTTCCCGCTCTTCCTGCTGCAGTTGCGCATAACGGGAGAAGATTTCTTATTTTACATAAAGGTCTAGTGAATAATAATCCAGTCTCAGTCCTTTTTGATTCTGGATGCACTACTATCGGAGTTAAGCAATCTCTCGTAGATCCTTCTTGTGCCACGGGAAAAGTGGTCAAATGTGTGACATTTGGTGGCACTCTGGAAAAGTATCCAACTGCTATCATTCACATTGCTACTCCCTTCTTTACGGGAGATGTCCACGCGTGTCTTCTATCGAATCCTATTGCGGATCTTATCATCGGTCGTATTCACGGAGTTAAGGAATGCACCCCACAGCAGATTGCTGCTTGGGAAGAACAAAATATCCAAGCTGCCAATGCAGTGGTCACAAGAGCACAAGCTCTCAATATGCCTCAAACTTCATCAACTGAAAATAATGAAGTGCATAGCCAAGATGGTCACTTGGTGATTTCGCGTGACTCTTTTATAAAACTGCAAGAAGATGATCCTTCTTTAAAAAAATTCTTCCTTCTTGCTAAAAAGGGTGATCCAAATCAGAACACAAATCGCAAATCTTGGATTACATTGAAGAATGGCGTACTAGTGCGTATGGTGCAAGACCCGACTACGTCTATGCATTCACAAATTCTCGTGCCCAAGAGTATAAGAGTCCAAATTCTGCAACATGCTCACGACTCTCAGTGTGCTGGACATATGAGTTTTTCCCGTACTAAGTCGAGAGTTCTTGCTGCTTTCTTTTGGCCATTTGTGAATAAGGACATACGCATTTATTGTCGATCTTGCAAAATATGTCAAGAGGTCAAATCAAGAGGTCCACGACATGCAGCACCTATCCAAGCTGCAGACATTCCTATTCGGCCGTTTCAGAAAATGGCAATATATATTATTGGCCCTTACAAGATCAAGTCGGCCAGAGGACATCAATTTATCCTAACATGTGTTGACATGTGCACACGTTGGCTAGAGGCTATACCTCTTAAGAGCATCTCCACTGCCGATATCGCAGACGCTCTTTGGCTGATATTTTCTCGTTTGGGATTTCCCAGAGAAATAATGTCGGACCATGGCACCCAATTAATATCAGACACTATGTCGCAGGTAATGTCTACTCTGCATATTAAGGTAGTAGACTACCTTGTAGGGTAAAAAACTCAAATTTTCCTTTCAGAATCAAACAACCATGGGTATAGTGTTAGTATGGACTTAACATTTTTGTCCACATAATGACCTCATTAATTATGCAAATTAGCTATCCAATATGGCCGCCGTAGTGAATAAATTATACACCTTTTTTAAAACATCATAACTATGTTATTTTTACAAGGATCTGACTGAAACTTGGCAAATTGAATTAGTATATATAGCTTGAGGTTTTGACCTAAAATAACAGATATTGACCGAAAGGTTGATTTGTAATGAATTTTCAAAATTTATATTTCTTGAATGTTTGATATTTGTGCCTCATTATATATGCATGATGGTCATAAAACTAAAATTTTGAAATCAATTGTATCCATTTTAGGTCATAATCTGTAAGATTATATGATAACAAACTGTGTTAATTTTCATGTCAATTGAATGTACAGATCCAGAGATATCTTGTTTCAAAGATCACCAATTATTCTAAAAAGACAATTCCGAGAAAACAAAGAAAAACAGAAAAAGAACTCACAAAATGAAGTTTAATGAGCTCCTGTTGAATAAAGGTCTCCTTCTACTGCAGCTGCAGTGTCTATGAATCCCATTTTCAGTGCTCTCGGGGTCTTTCCATTGCAATGTCCTTACTTGCTGAATAGATCCTGTGCAGCGTTCTCCTGTATGCTTTCTTTGCCATGCGTTGACTTGTGTTCATGTATATCGAAAAATTCTGCAATGCACTGTGGCCTTTCCCAATAGAACGCACAAATGCCACCATTCGCACATTTACTTCTTTGTTTGTGAGTAGCTGAAGATGAAACATCAGAAGTATTGAAATTGGCAGTCCATTCGCCACTGTTTGTGCGCTTGATACTGATTTCATGACAAAAGCCATTCCGAGTCTCTTCGACGATCTCACAGGTCAGTGAGTACTGATAACATTTGTCACATCTAAAGTTAGCGCATAAAAACCCAAACAGTAGTTTTACATCCATAAGGATAAACCCATTTCCTTTGTTGTCATTTTTAGCTTGTCCTTCCCTTTCTTGGACCTTTATGACCTTTATTTTCTTTGCTGAGGAGCACAGAGGTTTTATAGCGTCACTATCGACAATAGGTGTCTCATTTTCAGGCAACGGTTTGTTGGTGTACACGCCTCCCAGTCTTTGTCTTATTTCTCATTGTGAACAAAAGAAGCTCTGCTAACTACTATTATACAGAATCAGTATAAAACTAGCAATAAATAGAGTTGATGTTGGTGAAAATGCACTATGCATGTAACAAATGTTGAAATTTACGATCAAAGCTTTCTAGACACACACTTTTGAAAAATTCACAAGAAATCATTGAGTGATTCCCCGTGGAAAAGTTATAAATATCTTTTTCCTGTTGCCTATGTATAATTATAATTTCGCAGTTTTACAATTACGCACCTTCTTGTTGGGTAATTATTCACATGGTAACCAACTATAAACATTGGTTGCTATGCAAATCACTCAAGGGGGCGTGTGTAGAAAAACACTGATTCCTATCAAACCAGAGTATCTCTAAGCTTCTATGAATTATTTTTAGTTCAAGAACATGTTGACGATGATTTAAAGCATGAAAATGAAAATTGTTGGATTTTTAAGCTTTTCTGGGTATACTTCTACCTTAAAAGGTCTCTGGGTAGTATTTATCACCCAATGTCTAATGGGTTAGTCGAACGTTTGAATAGAACACTCAAGAATCTACTTGGGAAGATAACTGAGGATCATCCTCAGGATTGGGACAGGGTTTTACCCGTGGCTCTCTTTGCATATAGAGAGGTCCCCAACGAAGATACAGGGTTTTCTCCTTTTGACCTTGTCTTTGGCGCGCGACCGCGTGGTCCTATGTCTTTGCTTCACGATCTTATAACTGCTGATAATATTGACGATGACACACAATCTTCATATGAGTATGTCATTGCTCTCAGGCAGAAGATTATCGAAGCATGCAAACTAGCAACTTCCTCATCTGAATTTGCTAAAGAAAGGGCAAGGCAATTTGCAAATAAGAATAGATGCCTACGACAACTTTGTCCTGGCGACAAAGCACTTGTTTTGCTCCCTTGTAGGGAGAACATACTTCTTATTTCATGGAAAGGTCCGTATACAATAGTCTCAAGAATGTCCGATGTCTACTATGTTGTCGATATTGACGGAAAACATAAAACCTTTCATATAAACATGCTCACGGAATTTCATGAACGACCAGACTATTTGCAGCCTATTTTCCAGGCGACGGACGATTCTCCAGTCCCACATGGTCATTACTCATCCCTGTCGGTTATACAATATGAGAAAACTACTTTCTCAGATGTTAATCTTCCTCTTCCAGTGATTCCACTCATTCTACGGAATCATGGGAAAACGTTACTGTTTCTCCTAATTTATCTACTGAGGAACAGCGACAAGTCTCTTCTATGTTACAAACATTTCAGGATGTCCTTACTGACATTCCTGGACACACACATGTCATTGAACATGACATAATACTTACTGACCATAATCCTATCAGGGTCAGACCTTACCCAATCCCTATTCATTTTCAGACACAGGTCGAGAAAGAATTGGATGAAATGATACAATTGAAAATAATTGAACCATCAACTTCAGCATACTCTTCGTCCATTGTTATTGTTCGAAAGAAAGACAATAACATTCGCCTTTGCGTCGATTATCGCAAATTAAACCAAGTTACGAAGTTCGATGCTGAACCTATGCCTTTATTAGAAGATCTACTTATTAGACTTTCTAATTCTCTATTCTTTACCAAACTCGACTTGTCGAAAGGTTATTGGCAAGTTCCTCTAACTGAACGCGCCAAAGCTCTTACTGCTTTCTCAACACCTAGGGGTTTGTTTCAATGGAATTTCATGCCTTTCGGCCTTATGAACGCCCCAGCTATTTTCGTACGCATGATGCGTCGAATTCTCTCATATCGTTCAGATGTCATTGCATACTTGGACGATATCTGTCTTTTCAGTGATTCTCGGGAAGATCACTATTTGGGTTTATATGAATTACTGTCTACTCTACGCGAGCATAATTTGACTGCAAAACCCTCTAAAGCCTATGTTGGGTTTAGTGAAATTTCCTTCCTGGGTCACTGTCTTGGTCATGGTCTCTTGGAGACGGAGGACCACAACACTTCTAAGATACTAAACATTTCTATTACTAAGACGAAAAAGCAAGTACGTAGTCTCTTAGGTTTAATACAATTTTACGGAAGATTCATTCCGAATCTGTCTTCTATTATGGCACCTCTTTCAACCCTATTAAAGAAAGGGTCTCCTAATATGGTGTGCTGGTCCCAAGAATGCCAGTCTTCATTGGATCAGATTAAAACTTTATTCTCATCTCCCCTATCTTAAGGCTACCTACTACTGATAAGACTTTTGTTCTTCGTAGTGACGCCTCATCCACTGGGATCGGGGCGGCACTAATGCAAGAGTATTCAGAAACACTGCATCCTGTAATGTATATCTCTAGGAAACGGAATGCGGCAGAAAGGAATTACTCGGTTCTAGACCATGAATTGTTGGCTATGGTCTGGTTTGGGATGGGGGGGTTTGGGATGTCAGGTGTTGGTAGTACCTCTGGTTAAGGAGCTGTCATGCCCTTTTCAGGGCAGCTCGGCCACCTTTGGTCCAAACCTGGCATTCAGCTCTCACCTGTGGCTCCTCGTAGCTGTCAGCATGCGACAGCGGCAACCCCCCGGGAAACAGCTTTGACAGGCCGGCTAAACTAGGTGAGGGTAGCCGACTGGTTATAAACCTTCGGTGAGTTAGGGTCTGCCTACCCATGCATGCGAAGACTGGATTCGGTAGACTGCGCGGAAGAAACCACCTGTTGGTTCAACGGGCATGACGGCGATTACCAGCAACGCGCTGTGGAGCGTAAGGAGCATGGCGAGGCACGTAGAAAGCCATGGTCATCCACTGCACCTGACTTCATCTCCAGTCGTCTTGACTTGTCTTGCCACTGGATTAAGATGGACCCAGGCGAGAGAGTGAGGTCGACGAATTGCGCAACTCTTCCTCACTTTAAACCAAATCACTGCGCAAGTCACTCTTTCATCCACTCATCCATCCACTCACAACAGGTCCTGTGGCGATGGGCGAGCGGCGAAGCGGCAGGCGTGGGTGCGCTGGCAGTCGTAGTCGCAGACCTACACACAGGCGGCTCAGGCCATATGGTCGTCTTCCACTGATCGGAGCAGCAGTGGGATTCGGCAGCCCCCTGAGTGACTGAGCAGCCCTCTTTAGGAAAGCACTGCTCACCTCCATGGCATGAGGAAGGAGCTAGAAAAGGTGCCCTAAACATTGCCTGCTCCACCATTACCTAACCAGCTTACCGCGGTTGGTGGGTACCCTACTTCAGCGGGCGACACATAAAAAAAGAAAGGACAGATTTTTCCCCCTCATTCTAGGCGCATGGAATGTGCGCACTCTACTCGACAAAGACTTTAACACAAACAGACCCGAGAGGCGAACTGCCCTGATTGGGAGAGAACTGGCCAGATACAACATTGACATAGCAGCACTGAGTGAAACTCGACTTGCAGGCGAGGGCCAACTTTGCGAAAAGGGTGCAGGTTATACATTCTATTGGAGCGGAAGAGGAACTGAAGAAAGACGAGAAGCAGGGGTTGGATTTGCAATCAAAACAGCAATTAATGGCAAGCTAGCGGAGCCCCCAAAGGGAATAAATGACCGACTCATGACGGTCAAGATCCCGCTGCTTTATGGAAGGAAACATGCCACCATCATTAGCGCGTATGCACCAACTATGACAAACCAGGATGACGTCAAGGATAAGTTTTACGAAGAACTACATGCAGTCATTGCATCAGTTCCCAAAGCAGATAAGCTTATTATTCTTGGTGACTTTAATGCAAGAGTAGGCTCAGATAACATCTCCTGGAATGGCACTATCGGAAAGTACGGCGTGGGTCGCTGTAACAGCAATGGACTTCTTCTCCTCCAGACTTGCGCAGAACATAACCTCCTTGTCACCAACACCATTTTTCGACTTCCTATCCGCAACAGGACCTCCTGGATGCACCCTCGCTCGAAGCATTGGCACCTAATTGACTATGTCATTGTTAGGAAGAAGGACAGGCAAGATGTCCGGGTGACAAAGTCCATGTGTGGTGCCGAATGCTGGACTGATCATCGCCTCATTGTGTCTAAACTTAAAATTCGTATCCAACCTGCCAGGCGCCCTCAGGGAAAGAAAACTCAAAAAAGGCTGGATATTACCAAACTAAAGAAGACAAAAATTAAACAGTCATTCACTGACACCCTAGAAGACCGTCTCAAATCTATCTCGTTAGACGGCCAAAGTGCGGAAACAAATTGGACAGCCCTAAGCGAGCAGATCTACAACACTGCTACAGAGATCCTGGGTCCCGCCATCAAGAAACAAAATGACTGGTTTGATGAGAACTCAGATGATATAAAGAAGATGTTGGCTGAGAAACACCATCTCCATAAAGCATATTTAAATGATCCAAAATCTACATCCAAGAAAGACGCTTTCAACAACATGCGTAGAATCGTCCAACATAAACTACGCCAGATGCGGGATTCATGGCTGAGTAATAAAGCAGATGAGCTCCAAGGCTTTGCTGACAGCCATGACTTGAAAAATTTTTACCATGCACTCAAAGCGGTCTATGGTCCAACATCATCAGGATCATTTCCCCTCCTTAATGCAGATGGAAAAACACTAATTACAGACAAGGAAAAAATTCTCCAACGCTGGGTCGAACACTTTAATAATATTCTGAACCAGCCATCATCTATTAACGATGAAGCCATCAACCGACTGCCCCAAATTCATATAAATGAAGCACTAGATGTTATACCGACTTTGGAGGAGACTCAAAAAGCGATTCGTCAACTTTCTAGTGGAAAGGCCCCCGGCTCCGATTCAATTCCTGTTGAGGTCTATAAAGATGGCGGTACAGTTCTGATAGAGAAACTTCACATGATCTTCCAGCAAATGTGGCAGAGTGAAACCATCCCACACAATCTCAAGGATGCGTCAATTATACATCTTTATAAACGTAAAGGTAATCGCCAAGACTGTAACAATCATCGAGGCATCTCACTACTATCAATCGCTGGGAAGATATTTGCCAGAATCCTTCTTAATCGCCTTACGGCTCATCTTGACAAAGGTCTTCTACCTGAAAGTCAGTGTGGATTCCGGAAAGAACGTGGAACCACCGATATGGTGTTCGCTGCAAGACAGCTTCAAGAAAAATGCCAAGAACAGCACTGTGACCTGTACACAGCTTCATCGACTTGACAAAGGCGTTCGACACGGTCAGTAGAGAGGGTCTATGGAAGATCATGGCAAAATACGGCTGCCCAAAGAAATTTATCTCAGTAGTGCAGCAACTGCATGATGGAATGCAGGCTAGAGTTCAGGAAAACGGTGAGCTGTCGGAGCCTTTCCCCGTCTCAAATGGAGTTAAACAAGGGTGTGTACTTGCACCGACGCTTTTCAGTATTATGTTTTCTGCTATGCTGACTGATGCTTTCAGAGACGGGGACACAGGAATCGACATCAGATATCGTATTGATGGAAAATTGTTTAACCTTAGGAGGCTTCAAGCAAAAACCAAGGTCAAATCACACACCATCAGGGATCTTCTGTTTGCTGACGATTGTGCCCTCAGTGCTGGCTCAGAGGCTGATCTGCAGCGTAGCGTTGATAGATTCTCCGAAGCCTGCTCCAACTTTGGGCTTACCATCGACACGGGGAAAACAGAAATCATGTACCAACCAGCTCCTGGCACAATTTATACTGAGCCAGTCATCAAGGTAAATGGTGAGAAACTGAATGTTGTGAACAGGTTCACATACCTTGGTAGTAT
The DNA here is from genome assembly GCA_024509875.1 of Oreohelix idahoensis. Lineage (NCBI taxonomy): Eukaryota > Metazoa > Mollusca > Gastropoda > Stylommatophora > Oreohelicidae > Oreohelix > Oreohelix idahoensis. The sequence goes on along the minus strand of JAMPIV010013979.1, from coordinate 155,053 downwards.
ACTATCCCAGAACATCGTCATTGATGATGAGGTGAACACCAGGATCTCCAAAGCCAGCAGCACATTTGGCAGACTATACACCAACGTTTGGCATCGAAGTGGCATTAGTCTACAGACAAAGCTGAAGGTATACAGAGCTGCGGTGCTTCCAGTGCTGCTTTATGCATGTGAAACATGGACTGTATACAGGCGCCACGTAAAAAAGCTCAACCACTTCCATACAGTCTGTCTCAGGAAGATAATGAACATCAAATGGCAAGACAAGATCCCAGATACCGCCGTTCTTGACAGAGCTGGTATTCCTAGCATCGATACTATTCTGATGCAGTCACAGATTCGCTGGGCAGGTCATGTAGTCCACATGCCAGACCATCGACTGCCAAAGATACTCTTTTATGGTGAGATGCAGAAGGGTAGACGCTCCCATGGTGGCCAGAAAAAGCGCTTCAAAGACACGCTTAAGGCTTCATTAAAAACCTTTGACATAAACCCAGACACATGGGAAGCTGCTGCGCAAGACCGAACTGCCTGGCGCACATCTCTTCGTAAAGGTGCAGTGGCATGCGAATCTTCCAGAAGAGCAGCAGCGGAACAGCGGAGACAAGGTAGAAAAGATCGTGAAATAAAACCTTCACATGAAGCAAACATTCCCTGCCCACACTGTCCGAGATCCTTCCAGGCCCGCATCGGGCTCATCAGTCACCTTCGTACTCATAGACTATCCTAACATCCTAATAATTGGATGAACAGAGTGGTCTTCATCACTTGTGATGGACGAACAACAATGGTCTGGTCAATTCTTAAGCTACAAAGATTCCTTCTTGGCGCGCATTTCATTGTGGAAACCGACCAAAAAGCTCTTACAGCTATTCAGAGTAAGAACGTGAAGAGCTCGAGATCCACTCGATATGCCATTGCTCTTCAACCTTTTCATTTCACGGTACGAGCTATCCGTGGTTCGGATAATGTGATGGCAGACATACTGTCTAGATGCCCACATGACTCCACTTAACTCTTGTGTCCTAGATTTCCTGATACACATCTAGACTTATGACAGTTCTTTACTATAACAATATATATTAGCACATTTGTTTTCACCTTAGAATTGTAAATTAAGTGATTTCTTTCTCTGTTACCATCTGTGGTATAACGGAGGAAGGTTTAGTTATCACAATATAAGGGCCGAAAGTTCGCACGGCCACAGTTAATGGTTAAGAATGTATGTTTGATTACTGTATATTAGAAAATCTAACGGTTGTCAAATAGAATTGTGTTATTTGTATTTTCTCAGCAAATCATTGATGTTTTGGGGGAATCTTTACATTTTGTCAACCATGACGTATTATGATGTCCATACTTACCCTTCGGACGACACTATAGATGCGCCCACTTAGACTATGATCTTGGACTTCATTGATCATCTACATAGTTAATATAGTTTATAACATTGTATTAAAGCAGATATTTCATTTTAAAATGATGTAACGTTTTGTTGTTAAAGTGATTGTATCACTATACTGCGGTACATTAAGATAATGACACCGCTGGTTTTTTGATGATTTTTTGTCATTGCTAAACATGGAAATAAGGTACTTGATGTGATATATAAAATTATCTTTTGCTTGCATTGTAACATTGCCAGCACTGTAGTGTACGTTGGTGGCACCTCCCTGGATATGTGTATACTTAGAGAAATGCTTTCTCTAATGTTCTGAGATATATTCTCACCAGTCGCTCCATGCGTCGAGTTAGCTTCACATTAGACGTCATATTTATTTGTGATACTTCTCGTCTGCGCATCATTCGTGCGTTATGAGCCTGTTGTATCTTGCTCTTGGATGTATTTAAAAAAAAGTTTCATTTTTTTTCCCGGGGGGTGCGGTAAACTGTTGCGGACAGTTTCGCTGAGTTTATAGTTTGTTAAATGTACCTGTTTAAGTTTGGAGACATTATTTGTTAGATTCTTGATCAAAGGGGAGTTACTCATTTTTTACTTGGGTTGAAGTCAACAGTGGTTGTTATCCCACTTGTCTTTTAACCAAGCGGTCTAATTTTATAACCGATGTCTTGTTACCTGACCATATATGGCTTGAATGGTCAGCCTTTCCTAGAATGTTTTCTGATAGCCCACCTGAGCATAGCTCAGGGGTCTTGCGTCTCATGACGCATGCGCAAGTTTGGTGGCGCGTTAAGAAAGACATTTTATTTGGAGAGACGAGGTGTGGTTTTCAAACGGTCAAGACGTGTTGGCGTCTTTGATCTGGCTTTATGCCTGGGGAAGGAAAGTCCTCTGTGTGTGACCAAGATGTCTAAAGATTGTTTCCCCATGTTGTATTCTATGCGCCTAGGAGGCGAGTGTGTTTTTGGTGTTTATTCTGAAGAGATGTCAAGGTAAATTATCTTTCAAATCATTTTCTCTATTGCCAGAATCGTGAATACCATTTGTTACCAGCTTAGTGACTTTTCCCTGGGCGGGAAAGAGTCCATTGAGAATACTAGAATTTGAGCTCACGATGTATGTTGACATTGTATGTATCGGGTCTGTGAATGCCCGAAGAACTTTATATTCGTTGAATCCCGCTATTCCGGCGGTACCACTTTGGACAAGGTCTGACATACCTTGTTTGTCCAAGGAATCATAGAGGACACTGTATTTAGGGGCCCGCCATAGTTTGCGGCCTGCTGTATACTAGAAAATGTATCTGACTTGCTGGTGTCAGAGTAGAGCGGAACTAAGCTCATATATTTGAAGACCCGCTGGCAATGCGGGGTATTTTTGCTGTAGCTGTAGAACGAGAGATAGATGGAGGTCAGCATCATATATGCACAGCTTACTGATGAACTGTTGATGCAAACTGTATTGAACTGTTGTCATGTTTACGATGTCCTGGGTTTTGTCAAATGACTATTTATATTGATGTCGGCGTACCTTGTAGTCGTACTGTATTAAAGTCTTGAAAACGTCAGAGGTGTTACCAAGCTCCATGAATTTCTACATTGTGGTGCAAGAGTGTGTTATCCTATAGATGCCTGTCTTCCACGAACCTTTATACACCCATTCGTACTTTTTGATATCTACTCACGCACCATTGCTATAACACTACAACATTTTGAAGACAAGAAATGAATGTCAACATTATGGCGGTCAACCAGGGCCTACAACATTTATGATAGCCTGTGTGGCTGTATGAGTTACAACGAATATAGGACGTTACAGTGGCCTGAGTGGAATCTGAGGATTACATTACTTCTTCTCTTCTGCTGAGCTGGTAATATGCATCATTTAAAAAAAAAAATTGAGTGGTTTGGATGCCATCTATCTGCTTCTGAAAAAACTCAACGTATTCGAAAGTTACACTTGTATCAGGCGTATTAAATATTACTGTTTCAAATCTACCTGTGATATTTTTTCATGGAACATATTTCTTTCTGCCGCTATATGTCTTACTTTAGCTAGTATCAGAGCTAATAATAAGAAATTCTATACAGATAAATACAACAAAGAGGTAGGCTAATCATAAGATAAAGGCCCCATTCAGTTAAGTATTTCGGCTCTTTTACGTTCTTGGTATTATTTGAGGGGATGGGGGGGGGGGGGGGGGCCCTTTGGTCATGACTTTGAAGTGACATTATCATGGCGCTTTCACCAGCATCAGGACCATAATTCATCAGCATGTATTTTGTACTGACTTTCCACCATTCATTCATTCTTGCGTAGTTAGAGCCTGACACTACAGTCTCAAACATCATCTGTTTAGCAAATGAAAACTAAGTCAGCTATATAACTATGTGAGAAAGGCGAGGATATAGTAGAACATGACCTCTATGAGTGTTGGCATCACGAAAAGAAGAGTTTGACAGCTTGGCATTCACCAATCCATTTGAGGAAGAAACTGCCACTCTATTCTCAGCCTTAATCTCCACTTTCTGTTCATGTTTTGTCACTGTCATAACTGACTATGAGGATAATGCGCCCTTGAGGTGACAGCATACAGCTCCTTTTTTTTTCCTGGTATTTCTTTCAGCGTGTTCTTTTCTCTTCTGCTTGTCGTGAAAGCTTTTTTTCTATCTAATCTGAGGTGGCGCGTAGGGAGCGTCCCCTCTTGGTGCAATCGGCAGCTTCATTCTCCCAGGTTGCTGAATTTATTTCCAGTGCCTTCATGTCTCTCTTGCACACATCTTCGAACCTCAGCTTCAGTCGCCTGGCTGTTATTTTTCTATCTGCCAGTTGTCTGTAGAAAATATCTTTGGGTATGCGATCATTTCCCATGCGGAAAAAAATAAAGAAAGTTCTCTCCAGGGCGCGAGCTTGGCACAGTTATATGGATGTCAAGCTATTGCCCTTGCAGCATTTTCATCTTTCCACGTAGCCGATAGATCCAAAGGAACGGCAGTAGCCAATACAGTTTATTACCATTAACCCAATTTAATTAGTATTAAACCATTAACACTGCCACATAACGTGTTAAATGATGCCGTACACAGTCCATTTTAACTGACGCAACCACAGCCGATACAGTTTAGTACTAGCGACGTTTTTCTAACATTAATCTCAAGTTTCCGTATGTGTAATGTTATATCACACTGTTTTCAGCAATTATTTCAAGTTTATGTTCTGTTCCATCACTTTATTGTTAGCATTATTCTCAATTGTCTGATTCTGTCCTGTCACTCTTATTTTTCAGCATTTATTCTTAAGTTTCGATGTTCTTTGAATTTATTATCAGTATTTTTTTCCACGTTTTTTAAATATATATTCTATTCTGTGACTCTATTTTCAACATTATTCTCATGTTTCTGTATGCACTGTCTGAACTCTAGTGAATCGCTGACAAGTCCTAAAAAGGACACACAGTATCTAGCCCTCTTAATGGCTAACCATGAAAACGTCTGCTAGAGCTAGAACGAAAGATGGCCGAGAGTACTGTTGTTACTTTAAATGATAAACGTGGGTCAGTGAGAATAAACATTATACAGGCATACCTCGCTTTATTGTGCTTCGCTTTATTGCGCTTCACATATATTGCGCTTTTTTCAAATTATTCATGTTTATTTATCATAACGTGCCTTCTTCTTCCGATAGATTTTTGCTCTCCACCAGCAAAAAGATTGCGATTCGCTAAAGGCTCAGATGATGAAGGTTAGCATTTTTTAGCAATAAAGTATTTAATTTTACAGTACATTGTTATTTTTTTAGACCTAACGCAATTGCGCACTGTCGTAATTTTTTTTTGGAGGATAGGTCTTAGAAATAGTGGTCCCGTTAGAGAGAAAAATGATGGTGAAGGCTCTGTGAAAGTAAGGTTTAGAAATAGGTAGTAGATTCACAAAAGTGCTGGAAGAGTAAGGACAGTCTAAGTAAATCGGGAAAAATCTCCTCCGATTTGCCTATCTTACGACAATCTATATTTTTATTTTTGATAGACTACTACACTCTCCTGGCTAAACAAATATTTGCCAGTTACCAGACACTCACGTACACACCAATTTGGTGCTTTAAACACACAGACGCTACGTGAATACAAACTATGATTAAAGAAATATGGGTAATTTATGCTTGGGCCTTCCAACACAGTAAGAAAAGTTTTATGATGTTTATTGTCTGTAGTATCCAATATGCCCTTCCCGCTTGTAATAGACAAAGGAAGAAAAAAACCCAGTCCAAAAGACAGGTAGTTATCAGAAGTATAGATAATTTACTCTGATAAGAGGGGTTACAATACTAGGTATGGGTGGTAAAAAAAGACCCTGTTGTTCTCAAAATGTTTTCCTTTTACTAAACAGATTTAAGGGAGGGGAAATAAACGAAGTTAAGAAATCCCCCTTGAGGAACAATACAAGGAATACAGTAAAAAGGTAGTTACCAGGTAAAGCAAATAAAAATGTTTGCAAATATTGCTCCCTCATTCATGCACGCTCGTGATGGCCAACACACACTATCTCACACACACTTACCGATCGTGGAATCTGGCATTCCATAGAAAATTTACACATACAGTAGTAAGTGTTCAATAACTGAATACTGTTCTTCGTTTTCCAGCCGCAGATTTTAACGGGCTTAGGCTCTTAGCAACAATTTCCCGAGAATCGCTGGAAGGTGAAGCCTAAGTGTACTTCTGTTTTGTTAGAAAAAAAGTTTTATGGGATGGCACGGTCACATATACAGGGGTGAGGATGGTGTGGTCTCTTTGACTTCGCCGCTGATAGTAAAACTTCTTAAGCGTGATGACACAACTGACCAGTGAGGTAGGTTTTTCTTCGGGGTTTAAAAATCCATTGAGAAAAATTATCAACTGTCAGTGTTCAGGAAAACATATACTCTCTTTCCCAGTAGAGCAGGAATAATAATATAAATATAGCTCTGGCAATGTTCTTCTCCAGTTAATCTTTACAGACTTTAATTTGTTTGATGAGTATTATTTAACTGTTCTTGGGTTTGCTTTCTTTCTGATAAATTCAGGCAGCGGGATCCCAAACAAAGATCGCCACAAGATTAAATTTACAAATGTTTCATCAAATGTTCTGGAGGTTTAAGAACTGAGTCTGGAGGACTCTATATAATTTATTGCTGGGACGCAAAGGTTGTATGATCATTCTATAGGAAAAGATAGAAAAACATGAAATCATACTGCAAAAATCCAATAATATTCTAACGCGCGATAAATTTACCGTTATGACTATTATATTTACTCGCGTATTCAATTAGATATTTAAGAAAAACACTTCGCGAGTCTAATGGTTAAAAAACACGCATATATATATATATATATATATATATATATATATATATATATATATATATATATATATATATATATATATATATATATATATATATATAACTTAACTTAATTAATTAGTTATAAATTCCTTCGCGACTTTAAAAGTTAATTTAAGCATTTCGGCATCTATTATCTTTGGAAATAGTGTAATAGATATATCATTAAATTTACCACTGGAACTTTTGAGATGGGTTTAATTTAATAGATTTAAATTAACACAAAATCCAGTGAAATAAAAATGAATGAACTAGACCACTGATCACTAGAAACTAATATATATTATACCGTTTAGCACAGAAAAGAATTCACTCCAATATAGCCAACAATTCATATGAAATCTCGCAGGATTCAACTATTCGTTAGTGAATTTTAAAATCTCTGGCAAACGAATGATAACTTGCCTTCTTCAATGGTCTCTATTTATATGAAATGGAATGAAAGATCGGGGAACACGTTAAAATTTTACACCTTTTAAGAACTCAAGGAAAATTCGAGATTCTACGCCGCCCGTTCCCGTTCGGTTATCTAACTCTCTGGCCGCTTCGTCTTTCCCGTTCGTCTCTTTCTTGCGAGCGGTTCTGTGGTTAACACAGAGATGTGAAATTGCTTCGTCCGTCTATGAGACTCTCATGATCTTTGATCGTGTGCCGCTTCCCTCGTTTGGACTTAGGCAACGCCATTTTCAGGCGGTAATAAAGAAAGGTGAAGGCGGTAGTTGATTCAGACCGCTCTGAGGTAAAGCAAAAGGCGTGGCTTAACCTCTCCTTTAGACGATGCGCTCTGCTGGATGCACAGATGAAGGAAACTAACTGCTATCAATTGCTCTAGAGATAGCCGTGGGCGTAGTTTAACCTCCCCTTAAGGTCATGCGAACTCTAGAATGCACATAAGATAACAGCCTACATATTAATTATCCAACGTGTTGAAAATCCACGGGGAAATGCTGCATACTAATGAACCCAGGTGGTAGAGTTCCACGTTGACGAAAAATTATAACAATATTCATGGGTACTGATGTTCTACAAGGATTCTACCATATCATGTAAAAATTCAGGGACAGCTGAGTTTCATCGTCACAATCGTCCCCTCTTTTGAGACATGAAAACATCTTTTCATGTTTGATTTATGACAATGAAGCTGCCCTGATCGGTAGCTTTTGGAAGATTGGTATCTTCGATTTCCTCCTCTTCCTCCGTAGTCCAGTTTCTACTCATGAAATCAGCCCCGACATTCTGTTTTCCCGGAACGTATTCCACTTTGAAGGAGTAAACGCTTAATAGCAGGGCCCAACGCATGATCCTTGCGTTAAATTCTTTATTGGCACCAAGAAAAGCTAATAGAGCGTGGTCTGTTTGCACCGTGAAAGATGTGCCATAGAGAAACTCATGATGGCGTCTGATGCCGTCAATCAGAGCGAGACATTCTCTTTCAACTACGCTGTAGTTACGTTCAGCCTTATTTAATTTCCGACTGCCATACGCAACTGGGAATAGCATATTCGGGTCACTGTCCTCGGCTTGCAGCAGTGTTGACCCGATGCCCTGACCTGACGCGTCGACCCGCAATACAAAAGGTTTCTTGAGGTCAGGTAACCTCAAAATGGGGTATGCAGACAGCTGTCCTTTTAAAGTGCTGTACGCGTGTTCGCACTTTTGATCCTAGATAACCTTATCAGGACGACCTTTCTTTGTAAGATCAGTCAGGGGTGCAGTAAGTCCGTTGAAATTCTGGATGTATTTTTGATAATATGCACATAGTGATGAGAAAGAACGGGTGTCTTTCTTCGTTCGGGGCCTTTTTGCTGCAACTATTTTCTCAACGTTCTTCTTAAAAGGCCTCATGCAGCCATGAGAAATAGTATGCCCCAGGAAGTCTAGCTTTTCAAACCCGATGAGACATTTGCTAGGTCTGGCTGTGAGACCAGTTTCCTGTAGTCTCCTGAGGAGCATAGCAACCGTAGCAATATGTTCGTCATAGTTTTCCGATGCAATTAGTATGTCATCCATGAAATTATGGATATGGGCACTGTGCAAAGGTTCTAAAAGCTTCCTCATCAACCTGGTGAATACTCCTAGTGCGTTATGCAATCTGAACGGCATCACATTAAATGTGTAATGTCCTTCACTAGTGCTGAAAGCTAACAAAGGTTTAACTTCCTCCTTGACTGGTATTTGATAATAACCTTTACTGAGGTTAACCTTGGAGAAAATTCTTGCTTTGCTAAGCTTGGTGAACAACTCAGAAACAGTCTGGAGAGGTTCATGCTTGAATTCCGTTACAGCGTTTAGCAACCGGTAATCTATACACAGCCGAACTTCCTTGTTGGGCTTCTGCAACAGCACTACACTCGAACTGTAAGGAGATATCGACTCACTGATAATTCCTGCCTGACGCAGCTTGTCTATTTCTCCGCGAAGTGCATCAGCTTTAGCGTACGGAATGGCGTAAACTCTGGTTCGAACAGGGGTCTCGTTTGTTAATTTCATATTAAATTCAATGAGATTTGTTCGACCAGGTACATCCGTTAAGACTGCACTGTACTGTTTTAGTAGCGCCCTGGTTTCTGTTTGTTGTTCCTGTGAGAGATTGTCGCCGAACTTGACATCTTTAAAGGATTCTGTTGGTTGCAATGGGTACTCCATGCAACTATCATCATCTTCCTCGTCTTCCGTTGCTATGGCGACAGCCAGGAGATGCTCGGAGGACAACACTGGTCTTCCCAATTATTTCTTAAGGAGATTTATGTGGAAGACCTTCTCTTTTCCTTTAATGGAGATCTTGTAATTGGTGCGTGAGATCTTTTTAAGGACGGTAAACGGATCTTGCCATCCGATGTGACGTTTATTGCTTCCTGTTGGAAGTAGCAACAAGACTTTCTCCCCTGGTTGAAGTTCTCTCTCTGTTGCAGCTTTGTTGTATCTTTTAGCATGTTTAGCGCGGGCTTTCTTAAGGTTGGTTGTAGCTAGATCCCAACCTAGCTTTAGCCTTTCCTTGAGCTCAGATACATATTTGCTTGCAGAGACGACTGTCTCGTCAGCCTTTTGGTCTGTCAGGGACCGAAGTAAGGCTTCTAGTGGCCCCTTAATAGGTCTGCCAAATAAAAGTGTAGCTGGCGCGAATCCCGTAGACGCTTGGGGAACTTCTCTGTAGCGAATAATGCAGCAGATATATATATAGATCCCAGTCTTCCGGTTTCTCCTGTCCCAGCTTACGTAACATCATGGTGAGGATGCCGTTAAAACGTTCCACGAGCCCATTTCAGGCCAGATGGTAGGGACTTGTGTGGATATGTTTGGCCCTCAAGGTCTTAAAGATCTCCTCCATTAACAGGCTACGGAATTGGGATCATTGTCCGTCAAAACTTGTTGAGGGAATCCCAACCGTGTAAAAATTTGCACGAGGGCTTCTGCGACATGCTTGGAATCCGTGCATGTTAGCGGTATAGCTTTGGCCCACATAGTGCAAGTGTCGACTAAGGTCAGGATGAACCTGTTCCTTCTTTTGGTCCTTTTCAGGGGTCCAATGATGTCGACAGCAACCCGTTCGAATGGAGTACCTACTATTGGCATTTGCCCCATAGGTACTGGGGGTGTCAAGTGCTTTGGTGCCACACGTTGGCACTTGGCGCAGGATTTCACGTACCTAATAATTTCAGAGTTCATTCTTGGCCACCAATAGTGGTTTTTTATTCGCTGAATAGTGGCGTTTTGTCCCATATGTCCGCTAAAGGGAAAAGAGTGCCCCATTTCTAAGATCTGGCTTCTGTACTGCGTCGGTACTAGGAGCTGGTTATTCCCTGTATCAGGGTCGCCCGTTCTATGATACAATACGCCATCCTTAGAAAAAATGTCTCCGTTGTGTCTGGGGTTCTTAGCCAAGGGAAGTTTTCTAAAGCAGGGTTCTAAAGTAGGGTCCTTTTGTTGTGCCTCCTTCAGTTCGTTCGGCAACAAATTTGGCGCAGGCTCCCTCTCCTTCTTAGTTTGCCCTCTTGTGGTTACCACTGCCACAATCGGCTCCTTTGGTCTCCCAATAAACACATATCTACATCCCATGATGACTGGGTAGATCGGATAATCCATTATGGCCGCTTTAATAACACCTCTGACAAAATCAGAGTGTATTTCTACCGGTGCAATAGGAAGCGTCCTGGGTGCATCACTCTTGAAAACTCCACCTAGTTTGACGGTTTCCTCTGTCTCCTGACCGGGTTTGACTAGGTGTCTGGCGACAATACAATCAAAAGATAAGCCCGTGTCAAAAAGCCAAGTAGTTGAGGTACCATTCAAAATTAAAGTTCCTCGCGTTGAGGGTCTGTCCCCCTCAGGTTGAGAATCACTGACATTGACTCTTCCTTGCGAGGCTGTATGCAAGCATCCGATGCGGTTTAGCCCGGTGTGCTTGCCCTTATCCGACGTACCTGCTGTAGGGTCTTCCCTTTACCTTGACCTTGGTGGCCGCGCGGCCACGTAGGCTTGGTGGGCTGATCAGAATTGTTGTTTGGGGGATATCGGGTTTTGTAGAATTTCGATTTGTCTTGGGGAGGTCTCTGGGTATTTTTTTCTCGTTGGTTATAATGCTGGGAGGAATTAGAAGAATAGGATGACTGCTCTAGGTTTTGTTTTCGAGATGGCTCATCTGTGGGTTTAGTTTTGTGCTGGGAAGTTCGGCCATTGCGTTTGTACAGCGTTCTGCCTTATTGAGGATGTCCTCAAGCCTGACTGCGCTCTGTTCAGCCAAAAATCTACGGGTTTCGTTTGACAAAGTTGACTTTATCTGTTCCACAAGAACAAGTTCAAGAAGTCCATCATATGTAAGAGGTAATTCAGATAATTCAAGGCACTTTGTCATATAGCCCGTGAAACGTGAAGAGAACTGGGGAAATGTTTCCGTGCTCTCTTTTCAGCTGTTTCTGAACATTAGCAGAAATTTTCGGGCGGTCATCTCAAACCGCTCTAGCAAGGCCTTCTTTAGCATGTCGTAATCATGTTGGTTGGTTCCCAGCTTTGTATACACGTCGTAAGCATTACCTTTCAACGCAGTTGAGAGTTTAAGACTCCAACGGGAACTCTCTAACCCATACAGATTTGCCAGCCTCTCGAATTTTTCTAGGAAGGTGTCAATTTTCTCATTGGGGCTGGGAAAAGACTCTAAAGTAAAAGACATCGCAGTTAATTGGGCAGATTGAGTGCTGGAGAGATCCGTTGACTGAGACTGGGGCGAAGACGGCTCTCCGTTATTTGAAGTAGAAGCGCCCCGACTCTCTAAGCCTTAAGCGCCAGTTCGTGCTGTATCTCCCTCTCTCTCTCTCTTCACTTTGTCTCTCCTTCTCTCTTTCCCTGCTGGCTTCCATCTCTGCCTCAATTTTCTTCTGCTCCAATTGACGATCGTCCGCTTCTATCATCCTAGCGTCTGCCTTCTCTTCTGTTTCCTTCTTCTCTGCTCTATCCTGTGCTTCCTTCCTCTCTGCTGTCTCTTGCTCCGCGTCATACCTTTCAAGTTCCGTGTTTACAAACAGGTTCGCGGCATCTCCCTCTAATCCTGTCTCCTTGGCCTCCAGTCTCAACATGGATCTCATCTTAATTCTTTCTGCCATGTCACGGAACTGGATGCTTCTACTACTAGAGAATAGTAAGAAGAAACAAGGATGGAAAAAACTCAAAGCCGCTACAAGAAAAAACACGAAGTATAAATTTACTTGTGATACCTCCTACCTTGTAATGTGCTAACCTATCGCTGCTATTATCTGTCAATTAAGACTTTTAATGCAGGCGACTATGCCACGTTAAATGGTAAGTCAAACACTAGAAAAAATCTACTTTTGCTAACAGTAGAGAAAAATTTATATTAAAATAATTTAAAGGAAAAAAAAATTCCCCAAAATTGTGATTCTCCGCCAACAAAACTCCGCCCGCCGAAGTCAGTTTTGAGAAGAGACGTTGTTAACTAGATATAAAACATCAGAACACGGCGTCTTTAATTTAGCTCAACTCTTGTAACTTCAAAAAACCTTTGTAACTGTAAAACAATCACGCGATCCCAGCAATCTTATGTAAAAGAAAATTTCAATTTTCTCTGCCAGAGAATAATTAAAGTAACAAATATTTTTGTTTATCTGTAATTTTCTGCTGCTGTGGAAAGAAAACCACCTGTAAATATGTTGTGTGGACGATCCAAATACTAAAGGCGTTGTCTAGGGGGTGTAAATTATTTTATTTTTTCCCCTAACTCACAAAGACAGATCACTCACACTCTATCTAGTTAGACCCAGACTTAAGATCAGACTCAAAAATCCCGGCGAGCGACCCATTTATTGTCGTAATTTTTTTTTTTAGGATAGGTCTTAGAAATAGTGGTCCCGTTAGAGTGAAAAATGATGGTGAAGGCTCTGTGAAAGTAAGGTTTAGAAATAGGTAGTAGATTCACAAAAGTGCTGGAAGAGTAAGGACAGTCTAAGTAAATCGGGAAAAATCTCCTCCGATTTGCCTATCTTACGACAATCTATATTTTTATTTTTGATAGACTCCTACACTCTCCATCTAAACAATTATTTGGCAGTTACCAGACCCTCACGAACACACCAATTTGGTGCTTCAAACACACAGGCGCTACGTGAATACAAACTATGGTAAACAAATATGGGTAATTTATGCTTGGGCCTTCCAACACAGTAAGAAAAGTTTTATGATGTTTATTTATCATTTAAATCAAAATCACAACAGGTATTATGTTACAGGCAATACTCAAAGTACAAAAAAAAATACAAATACCAGGGGGGGGGGGGGTTTGACTGATAGTATCCAATATGCCCTTCCCGCTTGTAATAGACAAAGGAAGAAAAAAACCCAGTCCAAAAGACAGGTAGTTATCAGAAGTATAGATAATTTACTCTGATTAGAGTTGTTACAATACTAGGTATGGGTGGTTAAAAAAAAACCCTATTGTTCTCAAAATGTTTTCCCTTTACTAAACAGTTTTAAGGGAGGGGAAATAAACGAAAATAAGAAATCCCCCTTGAGGAATAATACAAGGAATACAGTAAAAAGGAAGTTACCAGGTAAAGCAAATAAAAATGTTTGCAAATAATGCTCCTTCATTCATGCACGATCGTGATGGCCAACACACACTTTCTCACACACACTTACCGATCGTGGAATCTGGCACTCCATAGAAAATTTACACATACAGTAGTAAGTGTTCAATAACTGAATACTGTTCTTCGTTTTCCAGCCGCAGATTTTAACGGGCTTAGGCTCTTAGCAACAATTTCCCGAGAATCGCTGGAAGGTGAAGCCTAAGTGTACTTCTGTTTTGTTAGAAAAAAGGTTCTATGGGATGGCACGGTCACAGATACAGGGGTGAGGATGGTGTGGTCTCTTTGACTTCGCCGCTGATAGTAAAACTTCTTAAGCGTGATGACACAACTGACCAGTGAGGTAGGTTTTTCTTCGGGGTTTAAAAATCCATTGAGAAAAATTATCAACTGTCAGTGTTCAGGAAAACATATACTCTCTTTCCCAGTAGGGCAGGAATAATAATATAAATATAGCTCTGGCAATGTTCTTCTCCAGTTAATCTTTACAGACATTAATTTGTTTGATGAGTATTATTTAACTGTTCTTGGGTTTGCTTTCTTTCTGATAAATTCAGGCAGCGGGATCCCAAACAAAGATCGCCACAAGATTAAATTTACAAATGTTTCATCAAATGTTCTGGAGGTTTAAGAACTGAGTCTGGAGGACTCTATATAATTTATTGCTGGGACGCAAAGGTTGTATGATCATTCTATAGGAAAAGATAGATAAACATGAAATCATACTGCAAAAATCCAATAATATTCTAACGCGCGATAAATTTACCGTTATGACTATTATATATATACTCGCGTATTCAATTAGATATTTAAGAAAACACTTCGCGAGACTAATGGTTAAAAACACGCATATATATATATATATATATATATATATATATATATATATATATATATATATATATATATATATATATATATATATATATATATATATATATATATATATATATATATAACTTAATTAATTAGTTATAAATTCCTTCGCGACTTTAAAAGTTAATTTAAGCATTTCAGCATCTGTTATCTTTGGAAATAATGTAATATATATATCATTAAATTTACCACTGGAACTTTTGAGATGGGTTTAATTTAATAGATTTAAATTAACACAAAATCCAGTGAAATAAAAATGAATGAAGTAGACCACTGATCACTAGAAACTAATATATATTATACCGTTTAGCACAGAAAAGAATTCACTCCAATATAGCCAACAATTCATATGAAATCTCGCAGGATTCAACTATACGCTAGTGAATTTTAAAATCTCTGGCAAACGAATGATAGCTTGCCTTCTTCAATGGTCTCTATTTATTTGAAATGGAATGAAAGATTGGGGGGACACGTTAAAATTTCACACCTTTTAAGAAATCAGGGAAAATTCGAGATTCTACGTCGCCCGTCCCCGTTCGGTTATCCAACTCTCTGGCCGCTTCGTCTTTCCCATTCGTCTCTATCTTGCGAGCGGTTCTGTGGTTAACACAGAGATGTGAAATTGCTTCGTCCGTCTATGAGACTCTCATGATCTTTGATCGTGTGCCGCTTCCCTCGTTTGGACTTAGGCAACGGCCTTTTCCGGCGGTAATAAAGAAAGGTGAAGGCTGTAGTTGATTCAGACCGTAAAGCAAACGGCGTGGCTTAACCTCCCCTTTAGACGATGCGCTCTGCTGGATGAACAGATGAAGGAAACTAACTGCTATCAATTGCTCTAGAGGTAGCCGTAGGCGTGGTTTAACCTTCTCTTAAGGTCATGCGATCTCCAGAATGCACAGAAGATAACAGTCTACATATTAATTATCCAACGTGTTGAAAATCCACGGGGAAATGCTGCATACTAATGAACGCAGGTGGTAGAGTTCCACGTTGACGAAAGATTACAACAATATTCAGGGGTATTGATGTTCTACGAGGATTTTACCATATCATCTAACAATTCAGGGACAGCTGAGTTTCATCGTCACACGCACTTAATAGACAAAGTGTAAACATGATTTTAGACTTTTATATGCACTGGGAAGCTAAAAAAAATGGGTGTTACCCTCTTTATTGCGATAGTCGCTTTATTGCGGTGGTCTGGGACCGAACCCGCAATATCTCCGAGGTATGCATGTACAGATAAAATGGAGAAGCTGCCGACCAGATGTAAGGATAAAAAGAGGAGCATGTGGTGGATAGGACCATATATACAAATAAAATTAAAAGCTCTTAGAGATGCAGTAGAAAGAGTAGGTGAGCAAATGTACGTATGTCTTAATTGTAAGTAGTTTATAAACGTTACCATGTACTGTAAGTCTATAAACATTTATAACACATCAGAAAGGGAAATTAAGGAAGATACGAGTGCCTGAAAACATTCCTTTATGTTTGTCTAATATTTTCTTACTGTAAGTCTATGTAGTCTCTGACAAGGACAAAGCATGAATAGGACTGCTGCCACCTTAGGCAAGTCGAACGAGGCGACTTTTATGAGGTTGTGCATGGGATTGACAATGTCATTATGTAAAACAAGTTACCACAGAGATCACTACTGCACGAGCATGTGAATACTTGGTGCTGGCTTTTTCCATTGACATGATTTTTACTTGCACTGAATTGTCAATCGATTGTTTTTGGCTTGTAATGAATTTGGCTTGCGATGAATTGGACTTTACATGTACAACACCACGATGAATTTGGCGTAATGAATTAAACATAGGGATGTGACGTAAGAATTACTGATTACTTACTTAGTCGTTCCCCTTCTACCGTGAGGTGTAGAGGTTTGGAAGAGATAGCGCCAGACTATCCTATCGGCCGTCTTCCTCCTGGCCTGGTTCCATTCTAGTCCTCGGTCCTTCAAAGATCCAGGAATCCAGACCTCCAGGACGCCCCAGAGACCGCTGGGAGGATAACATTAGACAATCTCTGAAGAACCGAGGACTAGAAAGGAACCAGATCAGGTGTAAGACAACCGATATGATAGTATGGCGCTCTCTCTTTCAAACCTCTACACCACACGCTAGAAGAGGAACAACTAAGTAAGTAAATAAAGGGTTTAAAGTGTACTCATTCTATTTACGGGGCCTCGAAAAGTCCCGTATTGTTATTTTTAGTCACTACTTGCCCATGACGTTGATAAGAGTTCCATTTATTAAAAAAAGAAGACTGTCGTTGCCGTTCCGTTAAAGACATGGCGTTAATACATTTCTGTTGAGCAACTGTGGTTCTGTTGTATCCTTGTCAATAGTTACAATTTAACAGCGATATTTTTAGAGTGCGCTTGTGCTTCACTGAATGGCGAAACAGCAAAGGTGTCTTTGTGGTGCCGTTAAACAAAATGGAAATCTAATGCTATTAATTGCCGGGAGACTGAAATGTTGCTAAGTGATCTATAATTTTCTTCATCTTCTTCTTCTTCGTTCGCCCTGAGACCTCAACATTAATGTCTTTAAGAAAGGCAGAGGTCAGCTGAAGGTTCATGACATCTCCAACAGTTTTTCGTTGACAGAAGTGAGTTGTTGCCATATGCCACTCCGTTCACTGCTGTAAGTTGAGCAGAACTGGAGCAGATGTTCAGCTGTTATGGGGTTGGTGCTACAGGAGCAGATGTTCAGCAGTCATGGGGTTGGTGCTACAGGAGCAGATGTTCAGCTGTCATGGGGTTGGTGCTACAGGAGCAGATGTTCAGCAGTCATGGGGTTGGTGCTACAGGAGCAGATGTTCAGCAGTCATGGGGTTGGTGCTACAGGAGCAGATGTTCAGCAGTCATGGGGTTGGTGCTACAGGAGCAGAGATCTGTTGTCATGGGGTTGGTGCTACAGGAACATATGTTCAGCAGTCATGGGGTTGGTGCTACAGGAGCAGCTGTTCAGCATTCATGGGGTTGGTGCTACCTGAGCAGAGATCTGTTGTCATGGGGTTGATGTACAGGAGCAAATGTTTAGCAGTCATAGGGTTGGTGCAACAGGAGCAGATATCTGTTGTCATGGGTTTAGTGCTACAGGAGCATATGTTCAACAGTCATGGGATTGGTGCTACAGGAGCAGATGTTCAGCAGTCATGGGGTTGGTGCTACAGGAGCAGAGATCTGTTGTCATGGGGTTGGTGCTACAGGAGCATAGATCTGTTCTCATGGGGTTGGTGCTACAGGAGCAGATGTTCAGCAGTCATGAGGTTGGTGCTACAGCAGTCATGTGGTTGGTGCTACAGGAGCAGATGTTCAGCAGTCATGGGGTCTGTGCTACAGGAGCAGAGATTTGTTGTCATGGGGTTGGTGCTACATGAGCTGAGATCTCTTGTCATGGGGTTGGTGCTACAGGAGCAGAGATCTGTTGTCATGCGGTTGGTGCTATATGAGCAGATGTTCATCAGTCATAGGGTTGGTGCTACAGGAGCAGATATTCAGCCGTCATGGGGTTGGTGCTACATGAGCAGATGTTCAGCTGTCATGGGGTTGTGCTACAGGAGCAGAGATCTGTTGTCATGGGGTTGGTTCTACAGGAGCAGATGTTCAGCAGTCATGGGGTTGGAGCTACAGGAGTAGAGATCTGTTGTCATTAGGTTGGTGCTACAGGAGCAGAGATATGTTTTCATTGGGGTTGATGCAACAGGAGCAGAGATCTGTTCTCATGGGGTTGGTGCTACGGGAGCAGATGTTCAGCAGTCATGAGGTTGGTTCTGCAGCAGTTATGGGGTTGGTGCTACAGGAGCAGATATTCAGCAGTCATGGTGTTGGTGCTACAGGAGCAGAGATCTGTTGTCATGGGGTTGGTGCTACAGGAGCAGAGATCTGTTGTCATGGGGTTGGTGCTACAGGAGCAGAGGTCTGTTGTCATGCGGTTGTAGCTTCAGGAGCAGATGTTCAGCAGTCATGGGATTGGTGCTACAGGAGCAGATGTTCAGCCATCATGGGGTTGGTGCTACATGAGCAGATGATCAGCTGTCATCGGGCTGGTGCTACATGAGCAGATGTTCAGCTGTCATGGGGTTTGTGCTACAGGAGCAGATGTTCAGCTGTCATGGAGTTGGTGCTACTGGAGCAGATGTTCAGCTGTCATGGGGTTGGTGCTACAGGAGCAGATGTTCAACTGTCATGGGGTTGGTGCTACAGGAGCAGATGTTCAGCTGTCATGGGGTTTGTGCTACAGGAGCAGATGCTCAGCTGTCATGGGGTTGGTGCTACAGGAGCAGATGTTCAGCTGTCATGGGGTTGGTACTACAGGAGCAGATGTTCAGCTGTCATGCGGTTGGTGCTACAGGAGCAGAGATCTGTTGAACAACTGTTGTACTTGTGAAATCTATAATTTTCTAAAAGCGTAATACCTTGTCATAATCTCCTAAATTCTGAGCACATTTCATCATTTCCCTTTTGCTCCCTATGGTGTATAGACCCACCCCTACAGCTGGTCCCCATGAAGGCAGCCTCCATCAAGCAATCACATGTTCTAGCAGCCGTGGGTTCTGTAGCAATTTTCTTTACATGATGAGGTTTCCAGCTTCATGCACAAACTCATATTAGGTACTTGAAGGAACCAACACCATTTCTTTCTTGGAATCAACAGAGACCTCGAGGAACTACGTTGGTCCTGAACACATTTAATTGTGACTAATTTTAATTTTTGTTTGTTTGTACCTCAAAATTGTCTTTACTTGTGGGACATTGTGGCTAAAAATAAAAGGTAAAGGTAGTCCCATTGCAGAAACAGCCTCAGGGGAGTGACGTGTTAGAGACTACATTATGCTAGGTCCAGTTGTAATTTTTTGTTTTTTTTGGTACACCCGCTATTACTCGAGGCGAAATCTCAGGTTAGTATGTCTAGCCTGAGACTAATTTTTACGTGAGTATCCCTTTATTTCTTGTACAGATACAAGTGTCCCTCGCCATTCAGGCAGATACTCGCCGATTTCGGAGGTAAGCCAATTGTTATGAAGTGCGGCGACCAGCTCTCCTCCTCGATGCCTTTGCCTTCCTAACTCAATAGCAAAGTCAAGTACCAATTTAGAGCCCGATTGAAGCGTAACGCAACAAGGTTCAGTACAGGAACCTCGTAATTGTGCCGCGAGAGGAAAGCGCTTTAAGCACTTAGCCAATCGGACGCTCATGGCTAAAATAATGAACTGTAAATATAAAAGGGTAACGGGAAAGGTCAGACAGAAAACAGAACCAAATTGTTCATGTGAACCACGTCTCAAATATTTCAATGACTGAATAGATGGAAGTTGTTCACATTCTCTGTATGTCTCCAACCACTGAAATGTAGGTTTCATACCTGCCAACCAGCTAGCGGAGGCTGGCAACAACCTCTTCATGTAAAATAAATAAGATGAGTGAACAAACAATCCAACAATGAACACCCAGTGATCGCAAAAGAAACATGACGCCGATAGTCCGACCGCTGAGCAGCAGGCGCCTTGATGATTAATGTGCCCTCTGACCTCAGTGTAACTCAAAGATCAGAATGAAATTTGACCCTGAGAAAGAAAACTATAAAAGTTCTCATCTGGAACCAATGTTAACGGTTAAAATCTCTAAGGGAACACACGAAAGCTGATAAAATTACATGACAACTATTACAAGATTCTTACAAGCAAAACCAACAGTACAGAGCTGATATGATGGTACAAATAATACATCAAGTTGTACTTTTTTTTAATGGCTTTATAATTTGGATTATTTGTAATTAATCAGGCAATGTACTATACTGTTCAAAAAAAGAAACGCATAGCTATCCGAGGGCGCGTTTTTATGAGTTTGTAAGTAAAATTTGGTGTTAGGGTATATAAAAACCAGCCTCAAATGTTCTTTACAGTGTCAAATGCACGTGTTGACCTGAATTGCGTTTGTTTTTGTAATCGTTACAACGCAATGGTCAATAGTGTTTATGATGCAATTTTTGACCACAGCTCATGTTGCGCGCACGTGAAAGCAACAAAATTTGGGGTGAACACTATTCACTGACTACGCAACTGAAACCCTATAAAAGGATAACGCTACACAAACAAAAATTCAGTTCATTTTTAAGCAGACATTTATGGCGTCTCTATCGATAAATTTAAGGAACATTGCTATTGGCCGACTGCATGCAGGCGAAAGTCAAAGTCAGGTTGCCAGGCATCTAAACGTGCATCAGAGTACCATCAGTCGACTTTGGCACCGGTTCCAAGCCACTGGCTCAGTTGAAGACCGGCATCGCAGTGGACGACCCAGAGTGACAACAGCAGCGGAGGATCGCTTTATTCGGCTTCGTCACCTCAGAGACAGGTTTACAACAGCTTCCTCAACTGCCCAGTCATTGCCTGCAGGACGTCATGTGTCTGATCAAACTGTCCGGAATAGACTCCATGACGCTGGACTTTGGCATATATATAGATGCTTTGCTGACTATATATCAGTACGAAACACACAAGATAACACCGGAAGTATACAGTGGGCAACTCAGCCCTTTAATGACGCAATCACTTCTGTTGTTCTCCTATTAACAGTATGTGTCAGTCCAAACAAGACAAAGACCTTGATACTGGGTCCAGTAAATAGTAGAAGAATTAAGGACAGTAGTATAGAACAGAGGGTAGGTTTCTGGTATATAATTCTTCTACTATTTACTGGACCCAGTATCAAGGTCTGGAGTCTATTCCGGACAGTTTGATCAGACACATGACGTCCTGCAGGCAATGACTGGGCAGTTGAGGAAGCTGTTGTAAACCTGTCTCTGAGGTGACGAAGCCGAATAAAGCGATCCTATATATTAATATATACAATACCAGAAACCTACCCTCTGTTCTATACTACTGTCCTTAATTCTTCTACTATTTACTGGACCCAGTATCAAGGTCTTTTTCTTGTTTGGACTGACACATACTGTTAATAGGAGAACAACAGAAGTGATTGCGTCATTAAAGGGCTGAGTTGCCCACTGTATACTTCCGGTGTTATCTTGTGTGTTTCGTACTGATATATAGTCAGCAAAGCATCCTTTTTTGGGGATGCCTAGCTGGCCGTGGGGTCAGTGTGATTCGCTTGATAGCTAGGCGGAGTTGTCGTACGGAAGGTACGGGGTTCGAACCCTGGGTAAGCCACTCACGTCTGTTGTTTTTCTGTTGTCCAAGTGTTCTACTTCTTTATTTCTTACGAGTGCCTGAAAACATACCTTTATGTTTGTCTAATATTAATGGACTTTGGGCACAACGACCTCACCGAGGACCTGTTCTTACGCGCCGCCATCGCCAAAATCGACTTCTTTGGGCCAACCAGCATCGTCCCTGGGCAGCTGACAATCAACGGAGACGTGTCTGGTTTAGTGACGAATCTTTCTTTTTGTTGCAGCGTCATGATAGACGGCGTAAGGTCTACCGTAGGCGAAATGAACGTTTTGCCCAAAATTGCGTTGATGAAGCTCCGCCGCACGGTGGTGGAGGTGCAATGGTGTGGGGAATGATCAGTTACAACGGAAGGAGTCAATTGGAGCACATTGAAGGAGGCTTGAATGCGCAACGATTCGTCAATGCAATTCTTCGACCCCATGTCCTTCCACTTTTGGCTGCCCAAAGGTCTGTATTTCAACAGGACAACGCCAGACCTCATTGTGCACGGTTGACCACGCAGTTCTTGACTGCCAACAACATTCTCACCCTTCCCTGGCCATCCCTGTCTCCAGACATGAGTCCGACTGAGCACCTGTGGGATGAGCTGCATAGACGTGTTTGTCGCCGAGACGTTGCTCCAGCCAATCATCGTGATCTGTTCCAGGCACTCCAGGAAGAGTGGGCAGCCATTCCACAGGCCCACATCAGACGTCTGATCGCATCCATGCCCAGGAGATGCCAGTCGCTGATCGATGCAAGAGTAGGCCACACACCATACTAACGGGAAAGACCGTACGCCAAAAAACTCTCGTGACCCAGATGCAAAACAACAGTCAATTGATTGGGTGAACCCTAAGGTATTCTTGTGTGCAATTTGAACAATTAACTCATTAAATTAAAAAAGGTTATTGAATGTCAAAATTATGGCTATGTGTGTGCCTTCAGTAGCTATGCGTTTCTTTATTTCTTTTTTTTTTTTTTTTGAACAGTAAAGATCAAGCTGTTGCCCATGCAGCGAGACCCGGCCTGGAAGTCAGAGGAAGGGTCTGGCCGTTACAGTCTGACACCAGTAGCAACCGCCTGTCATCAGTAGAATATGGAACTTGCCCTCATGCAATCATGTATTACTTTTAGAATTGCTACAGTTATCCAAGTAGGATCGTGTCATCTAAGGAACCTCGGCTGATTTAATGAGCCATTTGCGGTTTCACCGTGAGACAGTGTGAACTTAGACAAGCATGGCTTAATCTTTGAGACAAGCATATGACTGACTACTGGCAGGATCAACCAGATAACTGTCTAGACAGACGTACGTCTTCTTCGACCATCTCGTCGCTCGCGCGGGAGGGAGACATCGCTCTGTGCAGAGCGGATCCCGGCGGCCCCGGCGATTTTATTCTTGCGAGAACCACTGGCCGCCTGCCGACAAGACGTTCCCCTAGTCCAGTGTTTCTCAACCCTGATAGTAGCAACGCCCCCTTTTGACAACTAATATTTAAAAAACACCCTCTTGCTCTTTATCGTGTATACACAAACACACACACACACAAACACTTATACATATATTCCACCATACTTTTGAAAAAGCAATGCAGTTAATGAGTTATCTGTTCTTATAATATAAAGAAAAAGAGAAGGCACATTTATAAAAGCATAATAATAATAGCCCCTTCAGTCATAACTGACTATGGGAATGCGCCCCTGAGGTGACAGCTCTCAGCTGCTTATTTTCCTGGTGTTCCTTTCGACGTTTTCTCCTCTCTTCGGCTTGTTGTGTGAGCTTCTTTTCAGCCAATCTGAGGTGGCGCCATAAATATCATCGCCACTTGGTGCGATCGGCTGCTTCATCCTCCCACGTTGCTGGATTTATGTCCAGTGCCCTCATATCTCTCTTGCATACATCTTTGAACCTCAGCTACAGTTGCCCAACTGTATAAAGGCATAGTTATATTAAATATGTGTTTAAGTACGGAATTATATACACCACAGGTTCATTATCCTTAAATTACAAATTGGAGGAGGAAATGATATAAAATTAGTTCTTACAACTCTATAACTATCATAATCATATCATTTTAATAGTGCCTAAATGACTGCATATATATCGTAAAATCTGAATATTTAAGCCCCTCCTTATGTAACCACATGAAAAAATTGGAAAAATTATTAGTTGATAATAATGATATACTTATATACAAATTTACTTACTAAGGAAGCTTAATGAGATCCTTGCGCTTGGTGTGACTCAGCCAGTTTTGTAATATTTGATTCCAAGTTTGTTAATAGAAGTCTCAAATCTCCTGTTACAAATGTGCAGTCGGTTTCGTTGCTTTTGTAGTAGCAACACTACTGCACTGAACCCCTTCTCCACCAAATACGACGTTGCGAATGCTGTAATTAGCAATTTAGTTTCACGCCAAAGAACGGGATACGCAAGCCTCCGCTGGATCCAACATTTTTCGTAATGTGTGTGACTGAATCGGGCTTTAGCCTCGAAGTTATTTTGTAGCTCAATTAATTCTACTTATTGTGGTGAAATACCTTGATACAACGATAAAATCCTCCAGTATAAATATAAAAGTTAAAATAAATTTTGGGATAAAATATAGTTAAGATACGCTGCTACTTCTTCGCCCACACCACAGGCGCGTTAATGTTGGTAGACCATACCATCGTTTTCTAGTGTCATTGAAAAAAACTAGTTATAACATGGAGACACGAAAGGCCTATTCGTTCAAACGGGGTAAGAAACGGAGGGAAGAAAAGAATGATGCCGTCTGCACGCGGGGTTGAATCTAAACTAGCATACGCGCGAACTTGTAGCTAGTGGTTTGAAATACGATGTAAAAAGTAAGAACATGTAGTCAATTGGTCACGAAAACAGGTTTAGCTCTTGTTTAGAGTGACGTAATTCCCACATTTTACGAGAGACTCTCGTATTAAACTTGAAAGTACTGCAAACAGACATGAATAGGTTGAATATTATAGAAAAAATATGGAATTTCTTATTAATAGGATTAGAATCACAAAAGTTAGCTAGTTTAAGAGCTTATCTTTTCCTGACAAATAATATGCTTTCAAATAAAAGGACGAACAGATAAATCGGAAGTTATTGACAAAAGACTGAGTTGTTCCATGCAGACTCGCCAACACATGTTAGTTTGCAGCCACTATAAGTTACATTTTGACGCGTCCTTGAGACGAAGGCAGAAAAAAATTTCATGTAAACAAGGGGAGACAAGGTGGATAGAATCTAAAAATATCTTCGCAGTAGAAAGCTAAGAAGTGAATGAGAGAAAATTTGGATAGTTTTTGTAGTTGGGCTCCAAAAACCAAGTCTAATTTTGGGAAATGACAAGTTCGGACGGACCGACCGACAGAAATACACTACACATTAGACCAAAATTTGGACATTTATGTTTGAAATTTTAAATTGTAGAGGGGAAGTACTCTCATTGGACGGACTAGTTAATGTTATTGGAAAATTTGCCGGCTAGTTGCCATTTTGTTGAAGACTGTCCATACAAGCAGATCGTTGAGGCTAAGAAGTTTGTCGTCCATTGAATATATATACTAATAGTAGTGGGACGCCCTAGTCTAGCCAGCAGCTCAGCTGAGTTTGTGCTATTTCAACGTATCTGTGTGTTTTCATTTTGAATTGTGAGTTTCTTTGTCTGGCACTGTGCTAGTGCCAGATGTTCTGGAGAAGTCCAACTTTGTATGAAATGAGATGCCTACCATACTACCTCAGAGCATGTGAGGAATGGGCCTAAGGAACAACTTTTCTCCATCGTCACAGGTCAGTTAAGTATTAAAGACCTGGCCTGCTGAGATTCATCAACTACAAAAAAATAATTTAAACTACATTGTGAAAAATAAGAAACTTTCTGTCCACCATTAATCCTGTATAAGGAGCAAATGACATTGTGAACCAAAGACTGGGTATGATGCAAATACCCCGACCCGACATCCAGCATTAGTTTTCCTAAAGACTTTTTAGTTTTAGTACAAATATTAGCAAATTTAACTTATATATATGTAAAAGCCTTTCATGTGATTATTCAATTATATGTTCTTCTATTGACATTAATTCATATTAATTCAAAAGTCCTGACCAGAAGAAAAACTTGGTTCAGGACAAAATAAATTTGAAAAAAAAATTGTAATTTCTAAATTTTAAACACAGTGTTAATTGACTTGATCATAGAGCTTAATATTAGACCTAGTGTTTCTGTGTGTCATGGTCCGCAACCAGACGATCCGTCAAGGCCTAAAATCCCATCCGCTGCAGACCCAAATAGAACAGTCCCAACTAAGATGGTTTGGCCATGTCTGCAGAATGGGAGAAGATCGGCTACCACGACAAGCATGGGAAACAAAGAGCCAGGGATCCAGACCTCCAGGACGACCCAGAGTCCGCTGGGAGGACAACATTAGACAATCTTTGAAGGACCGAGGACTAGAATGGAACCAGGCCAGGAAGAAGACAGCTGATAGAATGGTCTGGCGCTCTCTCTTCCAAACCTCTACACCTCACGGTAGAAGGGGAACGACTAAGTAAGTAAGTACGTTTGTGTGTGTGTGTATTTAATTACCTGCACACCACATTTTATTACCCTAGACATTAGACGTAGCTATCAGACATACTAGTCAAGAATAAGTCTGATTGAGGTCATAGGTGGTAGCAGAAAGGTACTCTGTAAACTCACATAAACTGTTATTTTCAGGGACCTTCACAGCTGACCTCATTCAGTACACTAGGTAACATAGCAACCACACTTAATAACATCAAAACCCACCACATATATTGGGGTCTCCTGGTCCGGGAATTAAACTATTGGGGTATACGTTTGTAAAAATTCAACAGTGTCCCTAAAATTAAAAGTTATTCATAAGAAATATTTAAGGTGGAAAGTAAGAGTTGATTAATCTTCACAGCCAGTAGTAATTAATTAAGTAGATTGTCACTTTGGTAATTAGATTTTGTAATCTATCTTAGAACATTATTAGAGTTGTGTGATACAGAATGGCAGATCTAGCCAAATTCAGATCGGCTGCTGTGCTGACTGCTAAAGAAATGAAAATGGACGGTCAGGTTTTGATCCAATATGTAACTTCAGAATGTGACAAGTATATTGAAAGGGAAGATAGGAAGTTAGCAGAAGAAAGAAAATTACAGTTACAAATTGAGGCTGACAAAGAACTTAAGAGGCTGCAGATTGAGGCTGACAAAGAGGCTAGGGCATTAGAGGCAGATAGGGAGGCTGAAATCAAGCGGCTCCAATTGGAAGAGAAGAAATTAGAAGCTGAGGAAAAGGCTGCAGAAAGAGAAGAAAAAAAGGCTGAAAGGGAAGCAGAAGATAAGAGATTGCAGAGGGAGCACGAGTTACGACTAAGGGAGTTGGAATTACAAGGCCATGCTCCTGAAAATGGTGCCAGCCCTTTTCCCTCCGATGCCACTCCTAGTCAGGGAGCCTCAACCTCAGCTATGGGTTTTCATTTAGACCATTTTGTTGAGAAAGACGATGACATAGAAGGGTATTTAAGTAGGTTTGAACTTTTGGCTACCACGTATGGGTTAGAGAGAGAGAGGTGGAGCCTCAAGTTGTCCCAGGGGCTTAGGGGAACCTCTTATGAAGTTTTTGCCAAAATGAATAGAGACGACCAAGACAATTATGACATGCTAAAGCAGGCTCTGTTATTAAGATCTGAAAAGAATGGTGAATTTTATCGTAAGAGGTTTAGAAATGCCAAGCTTTTGTCTGGGGAGACATACCACCAATTCTCTGCCAGACTTGAAACCTATTTGGAGAAATGGACTGCTCTGGGGAAGACCCAAAATCTTAAAGAAATGATAATGATAGAGCAATTAAGAGAGTCCATGGCTCCAGACCTGAGAAAGTTTCTCATGGAACAAGGTGCAGAGAGGTTGGGTGAGGTATTGAATGTCGCTGAGAGGTATCAAGCAGCCCAGGCAGAGGTAGCTGGCACTAAAAAGAAACATATAGAGAATTTTTAGGCCACACAGCACTTTAATAAATTTGATACCAAAGAACAAGGTAACAAAAGTAGGACAAACTTTGATAGGCCACGAAATGATTATCGTGATAGAAACTCACAGTTCAGTGACCAAAAATATAATGAAAGAAAAACCTTTTAACCAAGGAAAGAGGTGGTGTAAATGGTGTAGGAAGGACAACCATAACACCGAAGTTTGTAAAAGGAAACCTTCTAACATTGCTGCAATGAAATCGGGGAACCAGAGATTAAAGGTTAAACCTACTGGACAGCAGGAACCTTATCACCCCCAGTTTGTGAGGATGTTGTTTGTAACGGGGTCACCATAAGGTGCCTATATGATACAGGTTTGGATTTTGATTCAGTTGTGAAGGCTAGCCTAGTGAACCCAGGTCAGTATACCACCGGAACAGTAGAAATACAAGGGGCGACTAAGGACATACCACTCATGACACTTCCCATCGCAAGGATAACTGTGAAAACTCGCTATGTGGAAGGAGAAATCAGAGCAGCTGTGATAGATGAACCAATCTACCCTCTGATATTGGGGTGTAGATATGTCTTCTTGGGGAATCCCAAGAGACCTGTGATCATGGCGACAGTGCAGACCAGGTCACAGTCAAAGGAGGAAGAAGGTGAACCTATAAATGCTCATCCAGAGGAGATGAGGAAGGCGCAGGCGGAGGATAGGACACTCAAGCCATGTTTTAAAAAATTGCCCAAATGTCACACACCTCCAAGCAAGGGAGATTATTATATGAAGAACAAATTGTTATACAGGAAGGCCGGAACTGGAACAAATGGTCTCGTGCAGCTGGTTCTTCCTACTTCATATAGGGAGAAAGTGATGGAACTAGGGCATGCGATTCCCTTCAGTGGTCACATGGGGATCAGCGCCACAGGACAGCGTATAGCGTGTCATTACTTCTGGCCAGGGATAACGGAAGATATAAAAAAATATGTAAAATACTGTCCAGAATGTCAAAGGGTAGCTCCAAAGCATTGGACTGCTCCTGCAACTCTAGGGGAAATGCCCATAGTGGGAACACCTTTTGAGAGGGTTGCAGTGGATATTGTGGGACCTCTCACTCGGACCAAGAGGAGTAACAGTTACATCCTTACTCTGGTGGACACTTGTTCTATGTGGGGAGAGGTGGTAGCCCTGTCGTCAATCGATTCGAAACATGTGGCAGAGGCATTACTTACAATATTCACAAGATTAGGATTCCCGCATCAAATCTTGACTGATAATGGCTCACAGTTCAAGGGGAAACTAACGGAAAAAGCTTTTAAGCTATTTCAAGCCAGACACTTTCATTGTAGCCCGTACCATCCACAAGGGAACGGCCAGGTAGAGAGGTTCAATGGGACTCTCATTTCTATCCTGAGGAAGCTGTCACATGAGAAACCGGATATGTGGGATCAATTTTTGCCCGCTGCGTTGTTCGTGTACCGGGAAGTTCCCCATAGTTCAACCGGGATGGCACCCGCAACCCTGTTATTTGGGAGGCCAATCAAACGTCCATATGTAACCTTATTGAGGACCTGGACAGATGAGAAGGCAGAAAAGACTGTTACCTCATCATATCAATATGTGAACCAGCTGACCACTCGTCTGAAAGCTGGATGGAAACTGGCAAATGATAATTTGAGACAAGCCAGGAAGAAACATGCAGCTTATTTTAATAGGAAAGCAAAGGACAGAGAATTAGCTGTGGGAGAGAAGGTGCTTCTTCTACTACCCGGCAGCAATAATAAGTTGCAAGTTGGATGGCAAGGTCCA
This sequence comes from Oreohelix idahoensis, assembly GCA_024509875.1. NCBI lineage: Eukaryota > Metazoa > Mollusca > Gastropoda > Stylommatophora > Oreohelicidae > Oreohelix > Oreohelix idahoensis. Next base: position 125,316 of record JAMPIV010013979.1, on the reverse strand, counting down.
TATACGATTCTAGAGAAGGTGTCTAGAACAAACTATACAATTGACAAAAAGGGGAAGGAGAAGATATATCATGTGAACCTTTTAAAGAAGTATCTGAACAGACAAATCCAGGAAGGCACCCCTTTACTGACCTTGGCTATCGCAACCGAAATGAAAAAGGAACCACTCACCTCATATGAATACCCATTACACCCCTGTGAGACAGCCGCACAGGTAAAAGTCAGTAAGCAACTGACTAAAAATCAGAGGGAGAGAGTTCAACAGGTTCTGGAGGAACATACAGATGTGTTAACAGACAAACCGGGGCATACTAATTTGCTAGAGTATGATATGAAGCTGGTAGACTCAACACCAATCTATATGAGAGCCTATTCTGTTCCGTTCGCTAAGGAGAAAGCATTGAAAGAGGAGATAGATTATTTGTTGAAAGAAGGGATTATTTCTCACAGTGAATCTTCCTATAGCTCCAGTGTAGTTCTGTTGAGGAAACCGTCTGGAGAACATAGACTGTGCATAGATTATGTGGTAAAGTGGGATGATATAAATATTTATAGGCCCTCTTTATTTACTGTCAATTTTAGAGGGGGGGCACATAATGTTGAGCTCCTTTGTCCACAACTTCTTAACTTTCGTGATGACTGCAGGAAAAGACTCCTCTGCTCGATTACTTCAATGAGTTCTGGAGCCACCTCACTGGTCGCTATCTGGACCAAGGAGTATGCTGTCAGCCTCAGGATTCAGCACAACTCAGGCCAAATGCTGCCTCAATGACTTAGGACCACCGTCCCTGAAACAAGAAGGTTGTACCTCCTACTTCAGAACTAATTTATACTCTATTTCTACACTGAGCACAATACATAACAAACACTTGCGTTCAGTGCTGTAGGCCACTGCTAGCTTCATCTGAAACAATTTACACCAGTATACTCCTCCCTAATGGTTACTACGCCTCTGCAATTCCAGCATTATTTCTTTCTAGTCCATAAGATAGGTGTCAGTGTACTGTTTGGCAATCCCATGCAGTTTTACTTTTTTCCGACACCTCCTATTCAGGTTGGAGCAATATTTAGGCTATTCTCATGTTGGCCACTGAACCACACACACATAGATAGACATAAATTATCAATTCACATTCAATTTTCATTAAAAAGATATCAAATATTTCAAGCTTACCACAATTCATGGAAAAATAAACAGTTTCGTTGACTGGCAATGAATAGGCACAACTTCCGATCTGCCTCTGTCCCAGGCTTTTATTTAGAAAAAATATGCACTGGTGCTCAACGCACTGTTTCTTAGTAGGTTTATTACAAGATGTGGCACCGAACAGACGCTCTGAATTGAGTATATTGGCAGCTCTAACCAATCATGCCATGTTTACCTACTTTTCAAAAAATATTACCCTTCTCACGTTTCCCCTAACAACTAAACTAGTATTTGCAGTCCAACTAATCGTGTTTAGTCTTACATCTCATTCCCGCCAATCAAATAGGAGTTAACATGGTAGGCTATTTCCGTAACGTAATGTTTTTCAAACACGTTATAAAAAAATTTTATGAGCAGAAATGATTCCATGCTGTCAGGCACCCCCACTATTGTATTTTGGCCATAACTATTTTATTAACAGACTAAAGGCGTAACACATAACATATTCTTGGTTAGCAAGTCCGGCCGTACAATAATATATAAGTTAAAGTGAGCTACATGGCGGCGTTCAAAATATGTGTTTTCCAAAGATAGTCGTATATTTGTTCTTTATTCCTTTTCGTTGTTTAGAACCGCCACCTGTCCTGCCTTTTCCACTGTTATGTCATACTAAAGTCAGGAGCTTAGATGTAAATCAGTAGAATTTCATATTTCCTAATAAGCATTTTTCATGTTTTTAAACCTGATTCTTGTAGTAGTAGTGTTTTTTATCACTGACTATTTGAAAAAAAGTTAGTGCTTCATGCCTTACGCATGGGTTTTGCGTTCACTTTTGATCGCGAAACGCGTGTTAGTGTTGCATGCTTCCTGCCTTCAGTCGTCCCTCTCTCTCTATCCTACTTTCATCTGTCTTTTAGTTACGCCGTGTATAAAATGGAATGAATGAAATATTAAATCTAGGTCATCACTCAGCGCCTATCTCAAGGTTTTTCTAAGAAATGCAGTACCCGTTTTATTTTTTGAAACGCGTGTAGTGATGCAGTAGGCTTTTACTATCAACGTGAAAACGTTACGATTTGCAGACGAAGCAGAAAAAGGGGGATTTTTGTACGCCATTGTGACAGCACTGTTCTCTTTTACCTTTTCTCTTTCCTGTTATTGAAGTAATTCGTTAGGGGTTTCATTTACTTTTTAATTTATATATTGGTATTAGAATATTTCACGACATCTCCCCTCTTAAAACAGACATCTTATGTCAGTCCTTTATTCTATATATACATAGATAAATGTAAGTCAACTTGACTTTACTCTGCTGTTGTGCTATCATGGTTTTATGTAGTTGGGTCCATCCAGAGTAAGCACTACTCATGAAATCTGCCTCAGACCTCTACAACCAAAAATATTTTTCGGTTATGTTACTGAACAGCCGCAAGTGTGACTGCTTGTCTTAATGCTGCTTCACAACCCGTATTCACCATTTCTCTTCTCTGAGTCTGCGCAATGACATGTCCAGAGAACATTAGATTTTCCTCAAAATGTACGTTATGAGGAGATAACATATACCTGGTGATAGCAGAGTTTTCGTAGGGGATCCCATAATCTTCTTATTAGCCTGTATGAAACATTCGGAATATCCTCAATCAAAGAGGCAACTCAGGGATTCATTACGTTCCTCCGAAATGTTTACATCCAACAATTTTGTCTGATATCAGGATTTACTGGAATCTGATAGTATCCTTTACTCAGATCCACTTTTGAGAAATATTTAGCTTTATTTAGTCTGGCAAACAACTGATTTGTATCCGCAATGGATCCACCTGTCCTTCTGTAATAGCATTCAGTCTCCTGTAATCTATACAGAGTCTATGTTCTCCAGAGGGTTTCCTTAAGAGCACCACACCGGAACTGTACGGAGATTCACTGTGTGAAATAATTCCTTCCTTCAACAAATAGTCTATCTCTTCCTTCAAAGCTTTCTCCTTAGCAAAAGGAATCGAATAGGGTTTCATACAACAGGTGTGGAGTCTATCAGTTTCATATCATATTCCATTAAGTTCGTATGCCCTGGTCGGTCTGTGAGCACCTCTGTATGATTATCTAGAACCTGTTTCACTCTCTCTTTCTGATTTTTCGTTAAATGTGTACTGATTTTCACCTGTGCCGCTGTCTCACAGGGGTGTAATGGATATTCAAATGATGAAAGTGGCAATGGACAAGGTCAACAAGTGTGTCTCTTCCTGATTTTCTCTTTCCAAGTATTTCTTCAGGAGATTCACATGGTAGATTTTTTCTTTCCCCTTCTTATCTATCTTATAATTTGTTCTAGACACCTTCTCTAGAACTGTATATGGACCTTGCCATCCAATTTGTAACTTATTCTGACTACCGGGTAGAAGAAGCAGTACCTTCTCTCCCACAGCCAAATCTCTGTTTTTAGCTTTCCTGTTATAATAGGCAGCATGTTTCTTCCTGGCTTGTCTCAAATTTTCATTGGCAAGTTTCCAGCCAGTTTTTAAACGAGTGGTCAGCTCATTCACATATTGGTATGAGGATGTAATATTTTCCTCTGCCTTTTCATCAGTCCACGTTCTTAACAGCGCTACATATGGACCTTTAATTGTGTGGACCTATTTGTCCATGCACCGGTATGGTCTCTTCCACTGGAAGCGCTATAGTGATGATTTTTCTTCCCAGAATTATCAGTCACAAAACGACCGCTACCAATTCTTTTCTTGGGGCTGTCTCCCCACTTAGAATTCTTGATGAGAGATTTCCTCTCTACATCCTCTTCCTCCAGTTTGTTTAAGTCCGATTGAGGGATTTTCGGCTTATCCTGGGGTAAGACATCTTTTTGCACTCTCCGCATAGTGGCCATTGTAAAACAGTTAATTGAAGCTTGTCCGTGAAAAGGGGCTTCCCATTCCATTTGGTCCACTTTATCAAATTTATACTTCTTTTTATTGTCAGGCCTAATTTTGCCCCTTGGCGTGTCCAGGTCCTGATCAATGTTCCCACTTGTGGGTGTTCCCTCATGTGCTATGCTACACCTTTCTACAAAATTCTCAATGTCCCATCTTGCCTTGGGCCAATAATAATTGTGAGCCACCTTTTGGATGATGGTACCAATTTTCTCATGGTCCCCATCTGGTTTCACATGTAGGCTCCTTATTAATTCTGCCCTATATCTTTTAGGAAGTACCAGCTGTCCCTGACCTTTGGATCTAGCTCCAGTCTTCCTATACATCAACTTGTTTTTCATGTAAAAATCTCCCTTGCCTGGAGTTGTATGACAAGTTGACAATTTCCTGAAACAAGGCTTGAGGGTCTTATCCCCAGCCTGTGCCTTCCTCATCTCTTCTGGAGTGGTATCCAACATAATATCCTCCTCCTGTCTTGAGGTCGACCTGACCTGAAGGGTGGCCATATACACAGGTTTCCTTCTGCAACGGTCAGTGTCATGATTGTCCATCTGACAATTTTTACATCACCTTTTTCCTTGGTTGAAAGATTTTCTTTCATCATATTTCCTTTCATCGAATTGTGGGGTTTTATTTTTATTGTCATACCGCGGCCTATCAAACTGGTGCTTACCTTTGTTTTGATCTCTGGGATCAAATTTATTAAAGTTCTGTGGTGCCTTAAAATTGTCCACCTGTTTCTTTTTATTACCTGTTACCTCTGCCTGAGCCGCTTGATACCTTTCAGCAACATTTAGCAACTCACCCAGCCTCTCTGCACCTTGTTCCATGAGAAACTTTCTCAGGTCTGGAGCCATGGACTCTCTTAATTGTTCTATAAGGACCATTTCCTTAAGATCTTGGGTTTTCCCCAGAGAAGTCCATTTCTCCAAGTATGTCTCTAACCGTGCAGAGAACTGGTGATAGGTTTCACCTGACAGTAGTTTAGCGTTCCTAAATTTTTTCCTATAAAATTCTGCGTTCTTTTCATATCTTAACAACAGAGCCTGCTTTAGCATGTCATAATTTTCTTGATCACTTCTGCTCATTTTGGCAAAAACTTCATAAGCTGCCCACGAAGACCTTGAGATAACTTTAAGCTCCACCTTTCTCTCTCTAACCCATATGTGGTAGCTAATAGTTCATATCTATTTAGATAGCTCTCAATATCATCGTCTTTTTCAAGAAAATGATCTAAATGAAAATTCATAGCTGAGGTTGAGGCTCCCTGACTAGCAGTGGCATCAGAGGTAAAGGGACTGGCACCATTTTCAGGAGCATGGCCTTGAAACTCAAACTCCCTTAATCGTAGCTCATGTTCCCTTTGTAATCTCTTCTCCTCCTTTTCTGCTTCCCTCTCTGCAGTCAATCGCTTGTCTTCCCTTTCTGCAGCTAATCTCTTGTCTTCCCTTTCTGCTTCCAATGCTTTAGCCTCTTTGTCAGCCTCAATCTGCAACCTCTTAGCCTCAGCCTCAATCTGCAACCTCTTAGTCTCAGCCTCTAACTTTCTTTCGGCCTCTTTTTCTAATCTTCTTTCTTCCCGTTCAATATATTTGTCACATTCAGCAGTGACATAAGAAATCATAATTTGCCCGTCCATTCCTAACTCTTTCGCAGTCTGTACAGCAGCAGATCGAAATTTGGCCAGGTCCGCCATTTTCTAACAGGTAAATGTAAATAATATCTAACTAAACAATATAATCTATAATTATTTATTTAATGACACCACAGGCACTGAGAGCTCAACCTTATTTAATTCCACCCAGGGATACCTTTTAATTCTTATAATTCCCAATATATATAACAGGAGAAAGTTCAATATCCCGGACCGGACCCCAATATACGTGGTAAAGTCGGATGATATAAATATTTATAGGCCCTCTTTATTTACTGTCAATTTTAGAGGGGGGGGGGCACATAATGTTGAGCTCCTTTGTCCACAACTTCTTAACTTTCGTGATGACTGCAGGAAAAGACTCCTCTGCTCGATTACTTCAATGAGTTCTGGAGCCACCTCACTGGTCGCTATCTGGACCAAGGAGTATGCTGTCAGCCTCAGGATTCAGCACAACTCAGGCCAAATGCTGTCTCAATGACTTAGGACCACCGTCCCTGAAACAAGAAGGTTGTACCTCCTACTTCAGAACTAATTTATACTCTATTTCTACACTGAGCACAATACATAACAAACACTTGCGTTCAGTGCTGTAGGCCACTGCTAGCTTCATCTGAAACAATTTACACCAGTATACTCCTCCCTAATGGTTACTACGCCTCTGCAATTCCAGCATTATTTCTTTCTAGTCCATAAGATAGGTGTCAGTGTACTGTTTGGCAATCCCATGCAGTTTTACTTTTTTCCGACACCTCCTATTCAGGTTGGAGCAATATTTAGGCTATTCTCATGTTGGCCACTGAACCACACACATAGATAGACATAAATTATCAATTCACATTCAATTTTCATTAAAAAGATATCAAATATTTCAAGCTTACCACAATTCATGGAAAAATAAACAGTTTCGTTGACTGGCAATGAATAGGCACAACTTCCGATCTGCCTCTGTCCCAGGCTTTTATTTAGAAAAAATATGCACTGGTGCTCAACGCACTGTTTCTTAGTAGGTTTATTACAAGATGTGGCCCGGAACAGACGCCCTGAATTGAGTATATTGGCAGCTCTAACCAATCATGCCATGTTTACCTACTTTTCAAAAAATATTACCCTTCTCACGTTTCCCCTAACAACTAAACTAGTATTTGCAGTCCAACTAATCGTGTTTAGTCTTACATCTCATTCCCGCCAATCAAATAGGAGTTAACATGGTAGGCTATTTCCGTAACGTAATGTTTTTCAATTACGTTATAAAAAAATTTTACGAGCAGAAATGATTCCATGCTGTCAGGCACCCCCACTATTGTATTTTGGCCATAACTATTTTATTAACAGACTAAAGGCGTAACACATAACATATTCTTGGTTAGCAAGTCCGGCCGTACAATAATATATAAGTTAAAGTGAGCTACATGGCGGCGTTCAAAATATGTGTTTTCCAAAGATAGTCGTATATTTGTTCTTTATTCCTTTTCGTTGTTTAGAACCGCCACCTGTCCTGCCTTTTCCACTGTTATGTCATACTAAAGTCAGGAGCTTAGATGTAAATCAGTAGAATTTCATATTTCCTAATAAGCATTTTTCATGTTTTTAAACCTGATTCTTGTAGTAGTAGTGTTTTTTTTATCACTGACTATTTGAAAAAAAGTTAGTGCTTCATGCCTTACGCATGGGTTTTGCGTTCACTTTTGATCGCGAAACGCGTGTTAGTGTTGCATGCTTCCTGCCTTCAGTCGTCCCTCTCTCTCTATCCTACTTTCATCTGTCTTTTAGTTACGCCGTGTATAAAATGGAATGAATGAAATATTAAATCTAGGTCATCACTCAGCGCCTATCTCAAGGTTTTTCTAAGAAATGCAGTACCCGTTTTATTTTTTGAAACGCGTGTAGTGATGCAGTAGGCTTTTACTATCAACGTGAAAACGTTACGATTTGCAGACGAAGCAGAAAAAGGGGGATTTTTGTACGCCATTGTGACAGCACTGTTCTCTTTTACCTTTTCTCTTTCCTGTTATTGAAGTAATTCGTTAGGGGTTTCATTTACTTTTTAATTTATACATGGGTATTAGAATATTTCACGACAGATTACAGGAAACTGAATGCTGTCACAGAATGTCGCTGCAGATTTCCTCAGTAGGCACCCCTGTGATCAAATTTAGAGTATTCAGCAGACGTAAGGAGTTAATTTTATCTATGTGTATCACTGGTTTTGGAACTTGCATTGGTGCATGTTCTCAAGTGGGGAGATGTGTGGTGAAATACCTTAATACAACGATAAAATTCTCCAGTATAAATATAAAAGTTAAAATAAAATGTAGGGATAAAATATAGTTAAGATACGCTGCTACTTCTTCGCCCACACCACAGGCGCGTTGATGTTGGTAGACCGTACCATCGTTTTCTAGTGTCATTGAAAAAAACTAGTTATAACATGGAGACACGAAAGGCCTATTCGTTCAAACGGGGTAAGAAACGGAGGGAAGAAAAGAATGATGCCGTCTGCACGCGGGGTTGAATCTAAACTAGCATACGCGCGAACTTGTAGCTAGTGGTTTGAAATACGATGTAAAAAGTAAGAACATGTAGTCAATTGGTCACGAAAACAGGTTTAGCTCTTGTTTAGAATGACGTAATTCCCACATTTTACGAGAGACTCTCGTATTAAACTTGAAAGTACTGCAAAAAGACATGAATAGGTTGAATATTATAGAAAAAAAAGGAATTTCTTATTAATAGGTTTAGAATCACAAAAGTTAGCTAGTTTAAGAGCTTATCTTTTCCTGACAAATAATATGCTTTCAAATAAAAGGACGAACAGATAAATCGGAAGTTATTGACAAAAGACTGAGTTGTTCGATGCAGACTCGCCAACACATGTTAGTTTGCAGCCACTATAAGTTACATTTTGACGCGTCCTTGAGACGAAGGCAGAAAAAAATTTCATATAAACAAGGGGAGACAAGGTGGATAGAATCTAAAAATATCTTCGCAGTAGAAAGCTAAGAAGTGAATGAGAGAAAATTTGGATAGTTTTTGTAGTTGGGCTCCAAAAACCAAGTCTAATTTTGGGAAATGACAAGTTCGGACGGACCGACCGACAGAAATACACTACACATTAGACCAAAATTTGGACATTTATGTTTGAAATTTTAAATTGTAGAGGGGAAGTACTCTCATTGGACGGACTAGTTAATGTTATTGGAAAATTTGCCGGCTAGTTGCCATTTTGTTGAAGACTGTCCATACAAGCAGATCGTTGAGGCTAAGAAGTTTGTCGTCCATTGAATATATATACTAATAGTAGTGGGACGCCCTAGTCTAGCCAGCAGCTCAGCTGAGTTTGTGCTATTTCAACGTATCTGTGTTTTCATTTTGAATTGTGAGTTTCTTTGTCTGGCACTGTGCTAGTGCCAGATGTTCTGGAGAAGTCCAACTTTGTATGAAATGAGATGCCTACCATACTACCTCAGAGCATGTGAGGAGTGGGCCTAAGGAACAACTTTCTTCCATCGTCACAGGCCAGTTAAGTATTAAAGACCTGGCCTTCTGAGATTCATCAACTACAAAAAAATAATTTAAACTACATTGTGAAAATTAAGAAACTTTTTGTCCACCATTAATCCTGTATAAGGAGCAAATGACATTGTTAACCAAAGACTGGGTATGATGCAAATACCCCGACATCCAGCATTAGTTTTCCTAAAGACTTTTTAGTTTTAGTACAAATATTAGCAAATTTAACTTATATATATGTAAAAGCCTTTCATGTGATTATTCAATTATATGTACTTCTATGGACATTAATTCATATTGATTCAAAAGTCCTGACCAGAAGAAAAACTTGGTTCAGGACAAAATAAATTTGAAGAAAAAAAATTGTAATTTCTAAATTTTAAACACAGTGTTAATTGACTTGATCATAGAGCTTAATATTAGACCTAGTGTTTGTGTGTGTGTGTGTGTTTGTGTATTTAATTACCTGCACACCACATTTCATTACCCTAGACATTAGACGTAGCTATCAGACATACTAGTCAAGAATAAGTCTGATTGAGGTCATAGGTGGTAGCAGAAAGGTACTCTGTAAACTCACATAAACTGTTATCTTCAGGGACCTTCACAGCTGACCTCATTCAGTACACTAGGTAACATAGCAACCACACTTAATAACATCAAAACCCACCACACTTATACATGTTGACTAACTTGTTCCACGTCTGATTCAAACGGATTAATCACCCAGTCTGGTATTATTAGTTCTTGCAAGTCCTTAAACGACCGAGGACTAGAACGGAACCAGGCCAGGAAGAAGACTGCCGATAGGATAGTCTGGCGCTCTCTCTTCCAAACCTCTACACCTCACGGTAGAAGGGGAACGACTAAGTAAGTAAGTAAGCAAGTCCTTATATCTTATGCTCATATCATTTTTAATAGCGTCCAAATGACTGCAATAAACATATAAATCGGAATCTTTAAGCCTGTCAGTAGTAGGGAATTTACCACTTGAGGCGGTTTCTGCAGGCGCGCTGCAGGCGCGCTGCAAGCGCGTGACTTTTATATAGCAAAAATTCTGCAGGCGCGTGACTTTTATATAAGCGCAATCTGCAGGGGCAAGATGGCGGACTTGAGCTAACAAGGGGAGGTTATATGGGGCAAGATGGCGGACTTGAGATAACGAAGGGGAGATAACTAGGTTGTTGTATTGCATGACTTTTTTATAAGGAAATACTCAGTGTGCAGGTGGAGCATCAGGCGGAGGGTGATGACTTTTTATATAAGAAATTACTCAGTGTGCAGGTGGAGCAGCAGGCGGTGGTACATGACTTTTTATATAAGAAAATACTCAGTGTGCAGGTGAAGCATCAGGCGGGGTGACTTTTTATATAAGGAAATACTCAGTGTGCAGGTGGAGCATCAGGCGGGATGACTTTTTATATAAGGAAATACTCATTGTACAGGTGGAGCATCAGGCGGGATGACTTTTTATATAAGAAAATACTCAGTGTGCAGGTGGAGCAGCAGGCGGGATGACTTTTTATATAAGAAAATACTCATTGCGCAGGTGGAGCATCAGGCGGGGTGACTTTTTATATAAGGAAATACTCATTGTGCAGGTGGAGCAGCAGGCGGTGGTACATGACTTTTTTATATAAGGAAATACTCAGTGTGCAGGTGGAGCATCAGGCGGGGGGGTGATGACTTTTTATATAAGGAAATACTCAGTGTGCAGGTGGAGCATCAGGTGGAGGGTGATGACTTTTTATATAGGAAAATGTGGCAAGATGGCGGACTTGAGATAACAAGAAGAGGGTATATTTAGACTGAAGAGGAGCATGACTTTTTATATAAGGAAAACGGGCAGGTGCGCTGGAGGGGTAAGACAGCGGGATGACTTTTTATATAAGGAATTGAGGAGGAGGGTAGGCGGAGCAAGATGGTGGGGTGACTTTTTATATAAGGGATTGAGGAGGAGGGCAGGCGGAGCAAGATGGCGGGGTGACTTTTTATATAAGGGTTTATGAGGAGGGCAGGCGGAGCAAGATGGCGGGATGACTTTTTATATAAGGAATTGAGGAGGCGGGTAGGCGGATGACTTTTTATATAGTAATATATTAGTGTTTATTTTTAGATAACAAGAGGGCGTTATTTATAGACATATATTAACGCTGCAGGAGTGATGCAGGGGTAAGATGGCGGGATGACTTTTTATATAAGGAAAATGTGCAGGCGCGGTACAGGAGGAACATGACTGTTATATACTAATATATTAGTGTTTTTTTTTTAATGGAGGGGCAAGATGGCGGGATGACTTTTTATATAAGGAATTGAGGAGGAGGGTAGGCGGAGGAAGATGGCGGGGTGACTTTTTATATAAGGAAATACCCATTGCGCAGGTGGAGCAGCAGGTGTTGGTGCATGACTTTTTATATAAGGAAATACTCAGTGTGCAGGTGGAGCATCAGGCGGGATGACTTTTTATATAAGGAAATACGCAGTGTGGAGGTGGAGCAGCAGGAGAAGTGGATGACTTTTTTATATAGTAATATGTGTTTATTGAGATAACAAGAAGACGATAATAGGAAGAGGATAATAGGTAGACTTTGCGATTTTTAGATAACAAGAAGACGTTATTTATAGATATATATTAATTCTGCAGGAGTGATGCAGGGGTAAGATGGCGGGGTGACTTTTTATATAAGGAGAAAATGGCGGCGCGCTGCAGGCGCAAGATGGCGGGATGACTTTTTATATAGGGAAAATGTACAGGGGCAAGATGGTGGACTTGAGATAACAAGAAGGTGGTATATGGCGCAAGATGGCGGGGTGATTTTTTATATAAGGAATTGAGGAGGAGGAGAGGAGGAGGTCCATGACTTTTTATAGAGAGATATGTTTAGATAACAAGAAGACGTTATTTATAGACATATAATAATTCTGCAGGAGTGATGCAGGGGCAGGGGTGATATTTTTGTGTGATGTGGTATGGTTTTGGAGGTGGAAGAGAGATATTTTAGATGTTGAGGGGAGATGTAGTGACGTTGTCAGGATGCATCTGTGTACATTTTTGGGGTGTAGCAGGCGAGTGGACCAGCATTGAGAGGTGGGAGTGAAGAGACGTTGGTGACGAGGTACGGGTGTAATGTAGCAGGTGGGGTTAGGTTAGCGGGGATATTTTTGTGTGATGTGGTGTGGTTTTGGAGGTGGAGGAGAGATATTTTAGATGTTGAGGGGAGATGTGGTGACGTTGTCAAGATGCCTCTGTGTACATTTTTGGGGTTTAGCAGGCGAGTTGACCAGCATTGAGAGGTGGGAGTGAAGAGGCGTCGGTGACGAGGTACGGGTGTAATGTAGCAGGTGGGGTTAGGTTAGGGGGGATATTTTTGTGTGATGTGGTATGGTTTTGGAGGTGGAAGAGAGATATTTTAGATGTTGAGGGGAGATGTGGTGACGTTGTCAGGATGCCTCTGTGTACATTTTTGGGGTGTAGCAGGCGAGTGGACCAGTATTGAGAGGTGGGAGTGAAGAGGCGTCGGTGACGAGGTACGGGTGTAATGTAGCAGGTGGGGTTAGGTTAGCGGGGATATTTTTGTGTGATGTGGTATGGTTTTGGAGGTGGAAGAGAGATATTTTAGATGTTGAGGGGAGATGTGGTGTTGTGGACGTTGTCAGGATGCCTCTGTGTAATAGAACAAACGTGTCTCAAACGGTTTAGTCTAAGAACCCCATGATGTCTTACAAATTATTGAGGTCCCAGAGCTCTTTTGTAGATAAGAGTTGTACCGCGAGGATATGACAATATCAAAGAAGGTGTTCGATTATAAGGAACATAGTGTTCACCTCGCTGACCCCCAAATAGACTTTCCACGCACCATATTTTGAGAATCACCGTTCGTATGTCTTTCTTTATTCAGCTGATAATAGCATTCGGGTTCTTTTGCCCTACCAATTAGACACCTGATTCTGGTTAACTTTAAAGCGAGATATTCTAACAGATCCTTTAACTATGTGGTAAAGTGGGATGTTATAAATATTTATAGGGGACTTAGTGTACTGACTGAGATCAGCTGTGAAGGTATCTGTATCTAATAGGTGTAGTGTTTTACAGATAACCCTACTTGCTACCACATTATACCTCAGTCAGAATTATTCTGGAATATTGTGATGACTACGTTAAATGTCTAGGGTATGTATATGATGAAGTGTAAGTCACAACAACAACAGACAGATAAACAATTTAATTTATTCCACCACACTTGACAACACGGTGACACTCACACACATTTAACACTCTATAAGACTATCTTAAATGAGTCACTGGTACAGTTTCAAATATATATGTATTAATTACTTTCACTATTATCTATCCTGATTCAACTACAAAGTGAACCAGGAATCACAATTAATTGTAATCACAATTTATATATACATAATTTATAAACATGAACCTTGTAGTGACATATTTTATTAATAATATCCTATGTGTGTCAGTTGAGTAGTAGTACTATGAGGTAATACTGGTTTTGTTTTTTCAAGCTATGTTATTATTTGTCATCATGACTTCAAGTGTTTGTTTATCTGGGAGATAGTATGGGGAAAAAGTTCACAGTTCCTGTCAATTTAAACAAGGTATTGTCCCTCTTTTTTTACTAAAATGTCAATTTTTGAGGGGACACATAATGTTGAGCTCCACTGGCCACAGAGGCTTAACTTTCGTGATGGCGGCAGGAAAAGACTCCTCTGCTCGATTGCTCCTCTGTGTTCTGGAGACACCTCACTAGTCGCTATCTGGACCCAGGAGTATGCTGTCAGCCTCCAGATTCAGCAAAGCTCAGACCAGGTGCTGCTCAATAACTTTAGGACCACAGTCCCTGAAACAAGAAGGTTGTACCTCCTACTTCATAACTAATTTATAATCTAATTCCAGACTGAACACAATACATAACAAACACTGAGTTCAGAGCGGTAGGCCAATTGCTATCTTCATCTGAAACAATTGACATCAGTATACTCCTCCCTAATGGTTACTACGCCTCTGCAATTCCAGCATTATTTCTTTCTAGTCAATAAGATAGGTGTCAGTGTACTGTTTGGCAATTCCATGTAGTTTTACTTTCCTCCGACACCTTCTGTTCAGGCTGGAGCACTATATAGGCTTTGCCTCATGTTCGCTACTGAACCACACACATATACAGACATAAATTATCAATTTACATTCAATTTTCATTAAAAAAGATATCAAATATTTCAAGCTTACCACAATTCATGGAATAATACACAGTTACGTTGACTGGCAATGAATATAGCACAATTTCGATCTGCCGATGTCCCAGGCTTTTATTTAGAAAAATATGCACTGGCGCTCAACGCACTGGTTCTTCAGAAAGTTTATTTGAAAATGTGGTGTTGACCTGACGCTCCTAATTGACTATATTGGCGGGTCTAACCAATCGAGCCATGTTTACACAAGCGTTTGAAAAAGAGTACCCTTCCTTCCGTCTCCCCTAACAACAAAAGATAGTATTTGTAGCCCGACTAATCGTGTTTAGCCTTACATTTATTGCGCTCCAATCAAATAGGATTTAACATGGGGACCTATTTCCCGTACAATGGTGGTGTTAAAATCTGCCACTGAGCGATTCTGATTTTGGGGTTGTCTGACACCCTCACTATTTCTTTTGGCTATAATTTATTAATTCCTAGACTATTTGCGTAACGTTTAACATATTCTTTGTCAGCAAGTCCTAAGGAACCCAAATATATAAATTTAATGGGGCTAAGGGGCTGCGTTCAAAATATGCATTTTCTTCTACCTCCTGTTCACTTCGAATACGATGTGGTGTCTGGGTACTGTCAGGCTTTCAAACGTAAACCAGTATAATGTCATGTTTCCTAATAAGCGTTTTGTAAGTTTTTAAAACCTAACTCTCGTATGGGTAGTGTTTTTTTATCACTGTCGATTTGAAAAAAAATTAGTGCTTGTGGCCTTACACGCGTGATGACTTTAATTGTATAGCGAGACGCGTGTTTAGTGTTGTATGCGTTCCTGCTTTCAGCCCTCCCTTCTCTCTATCCTAATTCCATCTGTCTTTCGTTTATGGTAACTTAGTGTATAAAATGACATGAATGGAATATTAAATATAGGTCAGCTTGCGTATCTCAAGGTTTTTCTTAGAAATGCAGTACACGTTTTATTGAAGAGAGCGTGTAGTGATGCAGTAGGCTTTTACTATCAACGTGAAACGTTACAATTTGCAGACGAAGTAGAAAACAAGGGGGATTTCGAGTACAGTCATTGTGACAGCACTGTTCTTTACCATTCTTCTTTCCTTTTATTGAAGTTATTTGTTAGGCTTTACATTTACTTTTTAATTTATATATGTGGATTAGAATTTCACACGACAAATTCTCCCCACTTAAAACAGACGTTATATGTCAGTCTATAATTCTATATACACATAGAGAAATTTAGTATTATTCCTGGGGCTTAGGGTGATTCTCATCACACGGATGGCGGCTTAAAAAATCCGCTCCCAGATTTGTTTTTCCACTTATATACTCTATGCTAAACTCAAATGGCTGCATCAGTAATGACCAACGGAGTAATCTAGAATTTTCATGTCTAGCCTGCGCTAGAAACGACAAGGGTTTGTGATCCGTTTGCAACTTAAATGCCTTCCCATACAGATAAATATTGAATTTCTTTATCGCCCATATTACTGCAAGACATTCTTTTTCGCTAGTTGAGTAGTTGGTTTCAGCTTTATTCAACTTTCTGCTAGCATATGCCACTGGGCTTAATTCCCCATCCAATGCATCTGATTTCTGTAGCAGAGTCGCACCTAACCCAATATTACTGGCATCCGTCCTTACTATGAATTCTTGACCTAAGTCAGGTAATTTCAAGATAGGTTTACTTGTGAGCTTTTCCTTCAATTCTTGGTAAGCCATTTCACATTGTGGTGTCCATGTAATTCGATCTGGATTTCCCTTACGTGTCAAATCAGTTAACGGTGCACATATGGAATTAAAGTTTTTGATATACTTTTGGTAGAAACCACATAATGAGACAAAGGATCTCACGTCTTTCTTGGTTTGTGGTCTCGGGGCTTTCTTTAGTTTCTCTAAATTCTTTGGGTCAGGGGTCATGTTTCCCTGATAAACTGTGTGTCCCAAGAAATCTAATTCTTTACATCCAACGCAACATTTGGTTGGTCGGGCTGTTAAATTCGCTTCCCTAAGTCGATTAAACAGCATGTTCAGAGAGTCAATGTGTTCCTCAAATGTTTCTGTTGCTATAAGGATATCATCCATGAAATTTGTGATACATGGATTATTCAGAGGGTCCAATAATTTTCTCATCATTCTAGAGAAGACACTAGGTGCATTCTTCAATCCAAATGGCAATCTATTAAACTCATAGTGTCCTTCTGAGGTACTAAAAGCTAGGTATGGTCTAACCTCAGGCTTTACTGGAATCTGATAGTATCCTTTACTCAGGTCCACTTTTGAGAAATATTTAGCTTTATTTAGCCTGGCAAACAACTGATTTGTATCCGGCAATGGATCCACCTGTCCTTCTGTAATAGCATTCAGTCTCCTGTAATCTATACAGAGTCTATGTTCTCCAGAGGGTTTCCTTAAAAGTACAACACTGGAACTATACGAAGATTCACTGTGTGAAATAATTCCTTCCTTCAACAAATAGTCTATCTCTTCCTTCAAAGCTTTCTCCTTAGCAAAAGGAATCGAATAGGGTTTCATACATACAGGTGTGGGGTCTATCAGTTTCATATCATATTCCAATAGGTTTGTATGCCCTGGTCGGTCTGTTAACACCTCTGTATGAGTATCTGTAACCTGTTGCACTCTCTCTTTCTGAGTTTTCGTTAAATGTGTACTGATTTTCACCTGTGCCGCTGTCTCACAGGGGTGTAATGGATATTCAAATGATGAAAGTGGTTCCTTTTTCATCTCCATGGCAATGGACAAGGTCAACAAGTGTGTCTCTTCCTGATTTTCGCTTTCCAAATATTTCTTCAGGAGATTCACATGATAGATTTTTTCTTTCCCCTTCTTATCTATCTTATAATTGGTTCTAGACACCTTCTCTAGAACTGTATATGGACCTTGCCATCCAATTTGTAACTTATTCTGGCTACCGGGTAGAAGAAGCAGTACCTTCTCTCCCACAGCCAAATCTCTGTCTTTAGCTTTCCTGTTATAATAGGCAGCATGTTTCTTCCTGGCTTGTTTCAAATTTTCATTGGCAAGTTTCCAGCCAGTTTTTAAACGAGTGGTCAGCTCATTCACATATTGGTATGAGGATGTAATGTTTTCCTCTGCCTTTTCATCAGTCCACGTTCTTAACAGCGTTACATATGGACCTTTAATTGTGTGGACCTATTTGTCCATGCACCGGTATGGTCTCTTCCACTGGAAGCGCTATAGTGATGATTTTTCTTCCTAGAATTATCATGCACAAAACGACCGCTACCAATTTTTCTCTTGGGGCTGTCTCCCCACTTAGAATTCTTGATGAGAGATTTCCTCTCTACATCCTCTTCCTCCAGTTTGTTTAAGTCCGATTGAGGGATTTTCGGCTTATCCTGGGGTAAGACATCTTTTTGCACTCTCCGCATAGTGGCCATTGTAAAACAGTTAATTGAAGCTTGTCCGTGAAAAGGGGCTTCCCATTCCATTTGGTCCACTTTATCAAATTTATTTTTCTTTCTATTGTCAGGCCTACGGTTGCCCCGTGGCGTGTCCAGGTCCTGATCAATGTTCCCACTTGTGGGTGTTCCCTCATGTGCTATGCTACACCTTTCTACAAAATTCTCAATGTCCCATCTTGCCTTGGGCCAATAATAATTGTGAGCCACCTTTTGGATGATGGTACCTATTTTTTCATGGTCCCCATCTGGTTTCACATGTAGGCTCCTTATTAAGTCTGCCCTATATCTCTTTGGAAGAACCAACTGTCCGTGACCATGGGATCTAGTTCCGGCCTTCCTGTAAATCAACTTGTTTTTCATGTAAAAATCTCCCTTGCCTGGAGTAGTATGACAAGTTGACAATTTCCTGAAACAAGGCTTGAGGGTCTTATCCCCAGCCTGTGCCTTCCTCGTCTCTTCTGGAGTGGTATCTAACATAATATCCTCCTCCTTTCTTGAGGTCGACCTGACCTAAAGGGTGGCCATAACTATAGGGTTCCTTCTGCAACGGTCAGTGTCATGATTGTTCATTTTACAATTTTTACACCACCTTTTTCCTTGGTTGAAAGATTTTCTTTCATCATATTTCCTTTCATCGAATTGTGGGGTTTTATTTTTATTGTCATACCGTGGCCTATCAAATTGGTGCTTACCTTTGTTTTGATCTCTAGGATCAAATTTATTAAAGTTCTGTGGTGCCCTAAAATTATCTACCTGTTTCTTTTTATTACCTGATACCTCTGCCTGAGCCGCTTGATACCTTTCAGCAACATTTAGCAACTCACCCAGCCTCTCTGCACCTTGTTCCATGAGAAACTTTCTCAGGTCTGGAGCCATGGAATCTCTTAATTGTTCTATAAGGACCATTTCCTTAAGATCTTGGGTTTTCCCCAGAGAAGTCCATTTCTCCAAGTATGTCTCTAACCGTGCAGAGAACTGGTGATAGGTTTCACCTGACAGTAGTTTAGCATTCCTAAATTTTTTCCTATAAAATTCTGCGTTCTTTTCATATCTTAACAAAAGAGCCTGCTTTAGCATGTCATAATTTTCCTGATCACCTCTGCTCATTTTGGCAAAAACTTCATAAGCTGCCCCACGAAGCCCTTGAGATAACTTTAAGCTCCACCTTTCTCTCTCTAACCCATATGTGGTAGCTAATAGTTCATATCTATTTAGATAGCTCTCAATATCATCGTCTTTCTCAACAAAATGATCTAAATGAAAATTCATAGCTGAGGTTGAGGCTCCCTGGCTAGCAGTGGCATCAGAGGTAAAGGGACTGGCACCATTTTCAGGAGCATGGCCTTGAAACTCAAACTCCCTTAGTCGTAACTCATGTTCCCTTTGTAATCTCTTCTCCTCCTTTTCTGCTTCCCTCTCTGCAGTCAATCTCTTGTCTTCCCTTTCTGCAGCCTGTTTTCTTTCCTCGGCTTCCAATGCTTTAGCCTCTGCCTCAATCTGCAACCTCTTAATTTCCTTTTCAGCCTCTAACTTTCTTTCGGCCTCTTTTTCTAATCTTCTTTCTTCCCGTTCAATATATTTGTCACATTCAGCAGTGACATAAGCAATCATAATTTGCCCGTCCATTCCTAACTCTTTCGCAGTCTGTACAGCAGCAGATCGAAATTTGGCCAGGTCCGCCATTTTCTAACAGGTAATTGTATAAAATGTCTAACCAAACAATACAATCTGTACTTATCCAAAGACACCACAGGCACTGAGAGCTCAACGTTATTTATTTTCACCCAAGGATACCTTTTTAATTTCTATTATTCCCTGAAATGAATTACCCCCAATATTTTTAATAGGGAAAGATTCAAAATCCCGGGAGCGAGACCCCAATATATGTGGTAAAGTGGGATGTTATAAATATTTATAGGGGACTTAGTGTACTGACTGAGATCAGCTGTGAAGGTATCTGTATCTAATAGGTGTAGTGTTTTACAGATAACCCTACTTGCTACCACATTATACCTCAGTCAGAATTATTCTGGAATATTGTGATGATTACGTTAAATGTCTAGGGTATGTATATGATGAAGTGTAAGTCACAACAACAACAGACAGATAAACAATTTAATTTATTCCACCACACTTGACAACACTGTGACACTCACACACATTTAACACTCTATAAGACTATCTTAAATGAGTCACTGGTACAGTTTCAAATATATATGTATTAATTACTTTCACTATTATCTATCCTGATTCAACTACAAAGTGAACCAGGAATCACAATTAATTGTAATCACAATTTATATATACATAATTTATAAACATGAACCTTGTAGTGACATATTTTATTAATAATATCCTATGTGTGTCAGTTGTGTAGTAGTACTATGAGGTAATACTGGTTTTGTTTTTTCAAGCTATGTTATTATTTGTCATCATGACTTCAAGTGTTTGTTTATCTGGGAGATAGTATGGGGAAAAAGTTCACAGTTCCTGTCAATTTAAACAAGGTATTGTCCCTCTTTTTACTAAAATGTCAATTTTTGAGGGGACACATAATGTTGAGCTCCACTGGCCACAGAGGCTTAACTTTCGTGATGGCGGCAGGAAAAGACTCCTCTGCTCGATTGCTCCCCTGTGTTCTGGAGACACCTCACTAGTCGCTATCTGGACCCAGGAGTATGCTGTCAGCCTCCAGATTCAGCAAAGCTCAGACCAGGTGCTGATCAATAACTTTAGGACCACAGTCCCTGAAACAAGAAGGTTGTACCTCCTACTTCATAACTAATTTATAATCTAATTCCAGACTGAACACAATACATAACAAACACTGAGTTCAGAGCGGTAGGCCAATTGCTATCTTCATCTGAAACAATTGACATCAGTATACTCCTCCCTAATGGTTACTACGCCTCTGCAATTCCAGCATTATTTCTTTCTAGTCAATAAGATAGGTGTCAGTGTACTGTTTGGCAATTCCATGTAGTTTTACTTTCCTCCGACACCTTCTGTTCAGGCTGGAGCACTATATAGGCTTTGCCTCATGTTCGCTACTGAACCACACACATATACAGACATAAATTATCAATTTACATTCAATTTTCATTAAAAAGATATCAAATATTTCAAGCTTACCACAATTCATGGAATAATACACAGTTACGTTGACTGGCAATGAATATAGCACAATTTCGATCTGCCGATGTCCCAGGCTTTTATTTAGAAAAATATGCACTGGCGCTCAACGCACTGGTTCTTCAAAAAGTTTATTTGAAAATGTGGTGTTGACCTGACGCTCCTAATTGACTATATTGGCGGGTCTAACCAATCGAGCCATGTTTACACAAGCGTTTGAAAAAGAGTACCCTTCCTTCCGTCTCCCCTAACAACAAAAGATAGTATTTGTAGCCCGACTAATCGTGTTTAGCCTTACATTTATTGCGCTCCAATCAAATAGGATTTAACATGGGGACCTATTTCCCATACAATGGTGGTGTTAAAATCTGCCACTGAGCGATTCTGATTTTGGGGTTGTCTGACACCCTCACTATTTCTTTTGGCTATAATTTATTAATTCCTAGACTATTTGCGTAACGTTTAACATATTCTTTGTCAGCAAGTCCTAAGGAACCCAAATATATAAATTTAATGGGGCTAAGGGGCTGCGTTCAAAATATGCATTTTCTTCTACCTCCTGTTCACTTCGAATACGATGTGGTGTCTGGGTACTGTCAGGCTTTCAAACGTAAACCAGTATAATGTCATGTTTCCTAATAAGCGTTTTGTAAGTTTTTAAAACCTAACTCTCGTATGGGTAGTGTTTTTTTATCACTGTCGATTTGAAAAAAAATTAGTGCTTGTGGCCTTACACGCGTGATGACTTTAATTGTATAGCGAGACGCGTGTTTAGTGTTGTATGCGTTCCTGCTTTCAGCCCTCCCTTCTCTCTATCCTAATTCCATCTGTCTTTCGTTTATGGTAACTTAGTGTATAAAATGACATGAATGGAATATTAAATATAGGTCAGCTTGCGTATCTCAAGGTTTTTCTTAGAAATGCAGTACACGTTTTATTGAAGAGAGCGTGTAGTGATGCAGTAGGCTTTTACTATCAACGTGAAACGTTACAATTTGCAGACGAAGTAGAAAACAAGGGGGATTTCGAGTACAGTCATTGTGACAGCACTGTTCTTTACCATTCTTCTTTCCTTTTATTGAAGTTATTTGTTAGGCTTTACATTTACTTTTTAATTTATATATGTGGATTAGAATTTCACACGACAAACTACAATCCTGGTCATTTACAATGTGTACCTCACACCTTTTTGTGGATCCAACATAATTTATTTCGTGTCTACATTACAACCAAGTTGTATATTTCAAAACCAAACAACATCCAGTACTCACTTCCGCCACGCGAACCCAACTTAGAATACATGGATAATCGATAAGAAATTTCATTACAGGGCATGTTTAATCAGTACGAGCTGTGTTTGCTTGGCGCAACGTGTGGTGCAAATCTGCCTTCAGCTCGCGGCATAACGAAAAAGAGACGTTGGCTGGGAGGGTTTTGAAGAGGTGTGTTAACGTGACACCAGGTACGGAAATCACGTCTTTGAACATATCTACCCCTAGGTCCGCGTAAAAACTAACGTGTTGTTCTAACGCTGTGTGTGGCTAGTGATGAGAATATAAGACGCTGAGAGGTGAAGTTTGCTCGTAGACAACTACTCACTAGGAAATGCCCGTGAGGTGGTAGAAATACGCCCTCGACACTATAGAAATATGCCCTCGAGATGATATAAATATGCCCTCGACACGACAGAAATATGCCCGCGATGCTATAGAAATACGTATGTGTAATGATAGAAAATATGCCCTCGAGACGACATAAATATACCCCCGAGATGATAGAAATGTGACCACAGGTTTTGGTAGAAAACTTTAGGTATCGCCCACCAAAGTATTTTCACCGGTGTATCAAAGGATGGTCTCGATAAAATTTACTCTCTCGACCCTCACTCAGCTCTCCAAAGGTTTAACCATTTCATCACAGCTCTTGATATAGACCCAGTTGG
The DNA here is from genome assembly GCA_024509875.1 of Oreohelix idahoensis. Classification (NCBI taxonomy): domain Eukaryota; kingdom Metazoa; phylum Mollusca; class Gastropoda; order Stylommatophora; family Oreohelicidae; genus Oreohelix; species Oreohelix idahoensis. Next base: position 102,351 of record JAMPIV010013979.1, on the reverse strand, counting down.
TGGAAACAAGGGAAGTCAGGTGCAAAGAGGTATGACCCCACCTGCAAGGGGTGGTCCTGGAAACAGTCTGCAGCAGGGCAGTCTGGATGATCGAATGCGGCTCGCAATGGGAAGGCAAACTCGGTCCCTAAAAAATGTCAGGGTGTAGTCGGTTGTGTCAACCGAACGGGAGGGATATCACAGCTTAGGCGTAAACAGATACAACGCAACAACAAGCCTTTTCAGAGCGAACAAGGAAGAAGAAGAAGATCTTCAACGAGGTATGACCGGTAGTGTCTGATGATAGCACAACGACTCAGCAGTAAAGTATGAACTTACGTGTTTGACCACGCGCGTTAAAACGAAAAAACTACGTGTGTTTTGAGTTTTATTAAACATGGATGAGAGAGAGAGAGAGAGAGAGAGAGAGAGAGAGAGAGAGAGAGAGAGAGAGAGAGAGAGAGAGAGAGAGAATAAAACACAGTCTTATTTTTAGGTTGTTATCAAAGGAAATAATTTTGTTTAACAGATCAGAATGGTCCCCGCGCAGGCTGTGATAGAAAAGATATTGATTTAAAAACCACGTGCTCACGAAACAAATGACAATTTTCCCTGTCGTTTAAGAAATAAGCTTTATTAACGTGTTTGCTCGTTTGTACCATAGCAAGGCGTTTTTCTTTGTGTAGTTCAACAAATATGCTATGTTCTAAATATTCTTTTTAATGTGACAAAAGTGTTTATTAATTTTTCCGTGGTGGATCCATCATAATTTATTTCGTGTCTACATTACAACCAAGTTGTTGTATATTTGAAAACCAAACAAGAAAATACAAAAATCGCGTACACCCTTCTACTGATGGAAGCAACTTAGACTATTGAGCATACGATATATCTGTCTTGATGGCAAACCACATGAAAAAACAACCAAGGCGAGTTGTCTTTTTTGGTTTGTAACTAAGAAATAAACTTAACAAAGAAAATAGAAATACTCGGTGAAACAGGCTATCGTCGATACGCCAATGTTTAATTACACCCCAGGTGTGTTTGGAAAAAACAATTAAACAAAGCCGACTGCATTCAGAAAGATCGAGTGAGAGACGTACGCGTGTGTGCTGGTGATGGAGGCGTTTATGTCACGGCTTTGGTCGTTGGTGTGCGTTGCTTCATAAAATCACTATTAGTTATCTGTAATGTTTTAAATAGTTTTTTGTTAAGCCGTTATTTCTATAATAGTGTGTATTCCTAAGCAATAACAGGAGATTTTTGTGTATTTCATGAAAGTTTAGGTACACTACCCAAAACGGATTTCAACAGGGAGACTAGAGTATGACACCAACTAGATACGGCTTTAGTGTTACACTCTGTGACTGAAACAATGTTGAGGTCAGTTTCAAACATTTTAAGAAAACGCAACAACCACGTGCTTGTAACATCACTAGAAAGAAACAGGTTTGACAACCAGTGTGAAACAGCGCGCGTAAAACTTGACTCGTTTTAAAATCCTCGTACCATAGAGGGTGCCGTTAGGACTAAATATAGCTAGCTAGAAAAACGTAATAAAATAGCTAACAGGCAGAGTTTTCTTTAGTATTGGTGGGAGTGCAGTGTTTGATAGAAGTATATAGTTAATGATCTCTTTTAAAAGAATACTTGAGTTAAAGAGGAAAATATAAAAATCGGATATATGTCATAACCAGACTAAAATATGACGCAAACTACATAGTCCTTAGTGTTACAGGTTACAAGCGAGACAATGGCGAGGCCAGTTTCAATCATTTTAAGAAAAACCAACACGCACGTGTTTTTTTTTACCACGCGTTGTTAAACTCGATCGATGGTCCGCGCTCGCGATTTTAGTTAACAAGAAGACGATATATTCATATAATAGGAAGATATATTTAGACAATAAGAAGACTTTGAGACAATAGGAAGACGAGAATAGGAAGAGGTTAATAGGAAGACGATATATTTATAGATAACACGAAGAGGATAACAAGAAGACGATAACAAGAAGACGATAACAAGAAGACGATATATTTAGACAAACAATTAGACGATATAGGTAACAAAAGAAGTACACACAAGGTATGCGTGATGCACATGGTGTTAAGTCAACCGCGCGATGGTGTAACCACCATCCCGGCGGCCTCCTTAACTGTTCCAGAGTTCCTCTGGTGCCCAGTTAAAACTGGGTCTGCCCTCCCGGGTTGTGTGCGGTGCATCACGCATACCTTGTGTGTACTTCTTTTGTTACCTATATCGTCTAATTGTTTGTCTAAATATATCGTCTTCTTGTTATCGTCTTCTTGTTATCGTCTTCTTGTTATCCTCTTCGTGTTATCTATAAATATATCGTCTTCCTATTAACCTCTTCCTATTCTCGTCTTCCTATTGTCTCAAAGTTTTCTTATTGTCTAAATATATCTTCCTATTATATGAATATATCGTCTTCTTGTTAACTAAAATCGCGAGCGCGGACCATCGATCGAGTTTAACAACGCGTGGTAAAAAAAAACACGTGCGTGTTGGTTTTTCTTAAAATGATTGAAACTGGCCTCGCTTGTAACCTGTAACACTAAGGACTATGTAGTTTGCGTCATATTTTAGTCTGGTTATGACATATATCCGATTTTTATATTTTCCTCTTTAACTCAAGTATTCTTTTAAAAGAGATCATTAACTATATACTTCTATCAAACACTGCACTCCCACCAATACTAAAGAAAACTCTGCCTGTTAGCTATTTTATTACGTTTTTCTAGCTAGCTATATTTAGTCCTAACGGCACTCTCTATGGTACGAGGATTTTAAAACGAGTCAAGTTTTACGCGCGCTGTTTCACACTGGTTGTCAAACCTGTTTCTTTCTAGTGATGTTACAAGCACGTGGTTGTTGCGTTTTCTTAAAATGTTTGAAACTGACCTCAACATTGTTTCAGTCACAGAGTGTAACACTAAAGCCGTATCTAGTTGGTGTCATACTCTAGTCTCCCTGTTGAAATCCCTTTTGGGTAGTGTACCTAAACTTTCATGAAATACACAAAAATCTCCTGTTATTGCTTAGGAATACACACTATTATAGAAATAACGGCTTAACAAAAAACTATTTAAAACATTACAGATAACTAATAGTGATTTTATGAGGCAACGCACACCAACGACCAAAGCGGTGACATAAACGCCTCCATCACCAGCACACACGCGTACGTCTCTCACTCGATCTTTCTGAATGCAGTCGGCTTTGTTTAATTGTTTTTTCCAAACACACCATTGGCGTATCGACGATAGCCTGTTTCACCGAATATTTCTATTTTCTTTGTTAAGTTTATTTCTTAGTTACAAACCAAAAAAGACAACTCGCCTTGGTTGTTTTTTCATGTGGTTTGCCATCAAGACAGATATATCGTATGCTCTATAGTCTAAGTTGCTTCCATCAGTAGAAGGGTGTACGCGATTTTTGTATTTTCTTGTTTGGTTTTCAAATATACAACAACTTGGTTGTAATGTAGACACGAAATAAATTATGATGGATCCACCACGGAAAAATTAATAAACACTTTTGTCACATTAAAAAGAATTTTTAGAACATAGCATATTTGTTGAACTACACAAAGAAAAACGCCTTGCTATGGTACAAACGAGCAAACACGTTAATAAAGCTTATTTCTCAAACGACAGGGAAAATTGTCATTTGTTTCGTGAGCGCGTGGTTTTTAAATCAATATCTTTTCTATCACAGCCTGCGCGGGGACCATTCTGATCTGTTAAACAAAATTATTTCCTTTGATAACAACCTAAAAATAAGACTGTGTTTTATTCTCTCTCTCTCTCTCTCTCTCTCTCTCGCTCTCTCTCTCTCTCTCTCTCTCTCTCTCTTTCTCTCTCTCATCCATGTTTAATAAAACTCAAAACACACGTAGTTTTTTTCTTTTAACGCGCGTGGTCAGACACGTAAGTTCATACTTTACTGCTGAGTCGTTGTGCTATCATCAGACACTACCGGTCATACCTCGTTGAAGATTTTCTTCTTCTTCCTTGTTCGCTCTGAAAAGGCTTGTTGTTGCGTTGTATCTGTTTACGCCTAAGCTGTGATATCTCCACTTTTCGGTTGACACAACCGACTACACCCTGACATTTTTTAAGGACCGAGTTTGCCTTCCCATTGCGAGCCGCATTCGATCATCCAGACTGCCCTGCTGCAGACTATTTCCACGACCACCCCTTGCAGGTGGGGTCATACCTCTTTGCACCTGACTTCCCTTGTTTCCACCAACTGGGTCTATATCAAGAGCTGTGATGAAATGGTTAAACCTTTGGAGAGCTGAGTGAGGGTCGAGAGAGTAAATTTTATCGAGACCATCCTTTGATACACCGGTGAAAATACTTTGGTGGGCGATACCTAAATTTTTCTACCAAAACCTGTGGTCACATTTCTATCATCTCGGGGGTATATTTATGTCGTCTCGAGGGCATATTTTCTATCATTACACATACGTATTTCTATAGCATCGCGGGCATATTTCTGTCGTGTCGAGGGCATATTTATATCATCTCGAGGGCATATTTCTATAGTGTCGAGGGCGTATTTCTACCACCTCACGGGCATTTCCTAGTGAGTAGTTGTCTACGAGCAAACTTCACCTCTCAGCGTCTTATATTCTCATCACTAGCCACACACAGCGTTAGAACAACACGTTAGTTTTTACGCGGACCTAGGGGTAGATATGTTCAAAGACGTGATTTCCGTACCTGGTGTCACGTTAACACACCTCTTCAAAACCCTCCCAGCCAACATCTCTTTTTCGTTATGCCGCGAGCGGAAGGCAGATTTGCACCACACGTTGCGCCAAGCAAACACAGCTCGTACTGATTAAACATGCCCTGTAATGAAATTTCTTATCGATTATCCATGTATTCTAAGTTGGGTTTGCGTGGCGGAAGTGAGTACTGGATGTTGTTTGGTTTTGAAATATACAACTTGGTTGTAATGTAGACACGAAATAAATTATGTTGGATCCACAAAAAGGTGTGAGGTACACATTGTAAATGACCAGGATTGTAGTTAAAGGATCTGTTAGAATATCTCGCTTTAAAGTTAACCAGAATCAGGTGTCTAATTGGTAGGGCAAAAGAACCCGAATGCTATTATCAGCTGAATAAAGAAAGACATACGAACGGTGATTCTCAAAATATGGTGCGTGGAAAGTCTATTTGGGGGTCAGCGAGGTGAACACTATGTTCCATATAATCGAACACCTTCTTTGATATTGTCATATCCTCGCGGTAGAACTCTTATCTACAAAAGAGCTCTGGGACCTCAATAATTTGTAAGACATCATGGGGTTCTTAGACTAAACCGTTTGAGACACGTTGTTCTATAATTGTAATATTGGCTACCTATCTGTAATATGTACGTATAACTGTTTTGTAAAATAATCATCACCCAACACGCCCCACGTTCCTCCAACACATTTTCGTTATATAAAAGTCACGCGTTTGTAGACTGTATAAATAAACACACCAACGCACATAACAAAACAATTCCACAACACACACAAAAATCCGCCCTAACCTAACCCCACCTGCTACATTACACCCGTACCTCGTCACCGACGCCTCTTCACTCCCACCTCTCAATGCTGGTCCACTCAACTGCCACACCCCAAAAATGTACACAGAGGCATCCTGACAACGTCACCACATCTCCCCTCAACATCTAAAATATCTCTCTTCCACCTCCAAAACCATACCACATCACACAAAAATATCCCCCCTAACCTAACCCCACCTGCTACATTACACCCGTACCTCGTCACCGACGCCTCTTCACTCCCACCTCTCAATGCTGGTCCACTCGCCTGCTACACCCCAAAAATGTACACAGAGGCATCCTGACAACGTCACCACATCTCCCCTCAACATCTAAAATATCTCTCTTCCACCTCTAAAACCATACCACATCACACAAAAATATCCCCCTAACCTAACCCCACCTGCTACATTACACCCGTACCTCGTCACCGACGCCTCTTCACTCCCACCTCTCAATGCTGGTCAACTCGCCTGCTACACCCCAAAAATGTACACAGAGGCATCTTGACAACGTCACCACATCTCCCCTCAACATCTAAAATATCTCTCTTCCACCTCCAAAACCACACCACATCACACAAAAATATCCCCCCTAACCTAACCCCACCTGCTACATTACACCCGTACCTCGTCACCAACGTCTCTTCACTCCCACCTCTCAATGCTGGTCCACTCGCCTGCTACACCCCAAAAATGTACACAGATGCATCCTGACAACGTCACCACATCTCCCCTCAACATCTAAAATATCTCTCTTCCACCTCCAAAACCATACCACATCACACAAAAATATCACCCCTGCCCCTGCATCACTCCTGCAGAATTATTATATGTCTATAAATAACGTCTTCTTGTTATCTAAACATATCTCTCTATAAAAAGTCATGGACCTCCTCCTCTCCTCCTCCTCAATTCCTTATATAAAAAATCACCCCGCCATCTTGCGCCATATACCACCTTCTTGTTATCTCAAGTCCACCATCTTGCCCCTGTACATTTTCCCTATATAAAAAGTCATCCCGCCATCTTGCGCCTGCAGCGCGCCGCCATTTTTCTCCTTATATAAAAAGTCACCCCGCCATCTTACCCCTGCATCACTCCTGCAGAATTAATATATATCTATAAATAACGTCTTTTTGTTATCTAAAAATCGCAAAGTCTACCTATTATCCTCTTCCTATTATCGTCTTCTTGTTATCTCAATAAACACATATTACTATATAAAAAAAGTCATCCACTTCTCCTGCTGCTCCACCTCCACACTGCGTATTTCCTTATATAAAAAGTCATCCCGCCTGATGCTCCACCTGCACACTGAGTATTTCCTTATATAAAAAGTCATGCACCAACACCTGCTGCTCCACCTGCGCAATGAGTATTTCCTTATATAAAAAGTCACCCCGCCATCTTCCTCCGCCTACCCTCCTCCTCAATTCCTTATATAAAAAGTCATCCCGCCATCTTGCCCCTCCATAAAAAAAAACACTAATATATTACTATATAACAGTCATGTTCCTCCTGTACCGTGCCTGCACATTTTCCTTATATAAAAAGTCATCCCGCCATCTTACCCCTGCATCACTCCTGCCGCGTTAATATACGTCTATAAATAATGCTCTCTTGTTATCTAAAAATAAACACTAATATATTACTATATAAAAAGTCATCCGCCTCCGCCTACCCGCCTCCTCAATTCCTTATATAAAAAGTCATCCTGCCATCTTGCTCCGCCTGCTCTCCTCATAAGCCCTTATATAAAAAGTCACCCCGCCATCTTGCTCCGCCTGCCCTCCTCCTCAATCCCTTATATAAAAAGTCACCCCGCCATCTTGCTCCGCCTACCCTCCTCCTCAATTCCTTATATAAAAAGTCATCCCGCTGTCTTACCCCTCCAGCGCACCTGCCCGTTTTCCTTATATAAAAAGTCATGCTCCTCTTCAGTCTAAATATACCCTCTTCTTGTTATCTCAAGTCCGCCATCTTGCCACATTTTCCTATATAAAAAGTCATCACCCTCCGCCTGATGCTCCACCTGCACACTGAGTATTTCCTTATATAAAAAGTCATCACCCCCCGCCTGATGCTCCACCTGCACACTGAGTATTTCCTTATATAAAAAGTCATCACCCTCCGCCTGATGCTCCACCTGCACATTTTCCTTATATAAAAAGTCATCACGCTCCACCTGCTGCTCCACCTGCACACTGAGTATTTCCTTATATAAAAAGTCATCCTGCCTGCTGCTCCACCTGCACACTGAGTATTTTCTTATATAAAAAAGTCATGTACCACCGCCTGCTGCTCCACCTGCACAATGAGTATTTCCTTATATAAAAAGTCACCCCGCCTGATGCGTCACCTGCGCAATGAGTATTTTCTTATATAAAAAGTCATCCCGCCTGCTGCTCCACCTGCACACTGAGTATTTTCTTATATAAAAAGTCACCCCGCCTGATGCTCCACCTGCACACTTAGTATTTTCTTATATAAAAAGTCATGTACCACCGCCTGCTGCTCCACCTGCACACTGAGTATTTTCTTATATAAAAAGTCATCACCCTCCGCCTGATGCTCCACCTGCACACTGAGTATTTCCTTATATAAAAAGTCATGCAATACAACAACCTAGTTATCTCCCCCTTGTTATCTCAAGTCCGCCATCTTGCCCCATATAACCTCCCCTTGTTAGCTCAAGTCCGCCATCTTGCCCCTGCAGATTGCGCTTATATAAAAGTCACGCGCCTGCAGAATTTTTGCTATATAAAAGTCACGCGCCTGCAGCGCGCCTGCAGAAACCGCCTCAAGTGGTACATTCCCTACTACTCCTGTCCCCACCTAACTGTAGTACACATGGAAAATGAGAAAGTTCTCGGCGACTAAGATTATTTTTATATAGGCCTTATGTCAATTTGTTGATGAACCCCATGATAATTCATTTCACTTTAATCAGACTGATCTCATTTCATTGTAGCTTAAAAAGAACCTCATTTAACTTTTCAAATATATCTGAAATATAGGCCACATCGTTTCGCAATACTTCTCTTTCGATGCTAAATTCTTCTTTGATTTAATCCAAAAACTCTACAACAGAATCAAATAATGCCCATAATCTTTTTAAACAGTTACCTTTGGACAGCCATCGTACTTCCGTGTGTAGGAGACGTTCAAACTCTTCACCATTATCACAACAAAGTTTACGAAATAATCTATCGTTCAACGAATGCGCCTTAATTTTGTTAATAACACTGATAACACAGTTCAATGATTTGGGGAGTCTGTCACTAAGATGCTTGGCGACTACATGTTGTCGATGAATAACACAATGAAGTATTAAAACACCTGGTGCCACATTTTTTACGTAGGCCTGAAACCCACGATGACGACCAACCATAGCTGGTGCTCCGTCTGTCGCACATGCGATGACATTGGAAAAAGGAATTTTTTTCCCAACAAAAATGTGTTTCCAGAAGAAAATATGTGTCGAGAGTGGAGAGAAGTTTAGCTTAGGTGTATCGAGAGGCTAATGAATGTTTCGAGTGTTGAAGGGACATAAATCTCCGCCTACTGTCTCCTGACAATGGTAACATCCCAGGTAATAAAATTTTGCATTTGGAATACTTGAAACACTCTATGGAATGCAAGGCAAATAAAAACTATCGTGTTACAAGCTATGCGAAGGGGAATATCTTTTGTAATTGTTTCATATTGATTCTTGTAAAAATGTACACAACGCCCCCCCCCCCCCCCGGAATGGAAGCAGCGACCCCCAATCGTTGCGACCCGTCAGAACGCCCCCAGACATCTTGAAAACGCCCCCCAGGGGGCGGTACCGCCCCCGTTAAGAAACACTGCCCTAGTCGGACAGGACGGGCCAAAAGCGACACCAGCTTACTGACTGCCGGCCCACCCCTCTTTGCGAGAGCGGGGACTTTTTCGAGACTGTTGTCGAGCCACGATACGGAGATGCGACGGTTTGCTCACATCAATATATGTATATATATATACACACATACACGCACAATGTTTCATTGTCTCCTTTTGACCTCCGATATATTTGTATAATTGCTATTATGTAATCATGTATGTCATCATCATTTTCGTTTTCGCTCCCTATGGAGTATGGAGTCACCACTGCAGCTGGTTACCTTGCAGGAAGTCTGCACATATCATTCACAGGATTTTACATTAGTGGTTTCTGTAGAAATTTGTTTGACGTGATGAGGTTGCCAGCCTCATGAACAACCTCATATTAGTCGCTTTATACGTCATGGCTAGCGGAGCAGTAAACATATTCTCTTTTTGTTTCATCACAGACACCCCCACCCAAAAACTACATGGGGCGTTCATGTACGACAAAAAAACAACTTTAATGACATGTGATTTTAAAGTGATACTTTTTTTAATATAAAAAGCGAAGCAATTATGGCGAGACCAGAACTACTGCTCCATAATAGACTTTGCTAAAATAAAAAAAAGTTAAATATTTATAAATGTAGATCTTGCTAGCAACCTCATTATGCAAAACAAAATGTTGCAGGAGCCACTACTACAGGGAACTATTTTGGCGCAAAAAGAGAGTCAGCTTCAGTGATGACTCTATGCATCTTATTGAGCTTCTTCTTCTTTATTCACTTTCAGACGTCAACTTGAATATGTTCAAAGAAAGCAGCAGTCAGCCTGAGGCTGCTGGTATTTCCGTATAATTTCCCAGTAATGTTACACCTGCGCTTTCACTGTTCTTCATATGTAGGGCACCTTTGAAGGTGCTAATCAATGTTATAAATAGTTCTTCACATTAACACGTTAGGAAAACTAATCTCGAGAGACCCTCGTATGATAATGTTTGACTTGTTACAATTTTTTTTTCTTATTAACTCATCTCGCCGTCGAAGAGCTGTATCGACTGGGATTTCCATTGTACCATGGCTTTGTATGATCGTCAAGTACCGCTTGAGTGTCTGAACATAACTATTGCGGTCAATAAGGATTCTAAGGCCGACATCAAGTCTCGCCGGCTCTGTTTGCTCTGACTGTTTATATTTGTTTCATTACTCCGTTGCCGCCTTTTCAACTACGTTAACTTTCAAAGGTTTTTGAGAATTCCCAAATATCCTATATTTGAAAAAAGTAGAAAGAAAATATTCTTTTCAAAGTGCAGTAAATTCGCTTTATTCTGATTTATCGAAGATAAAACAAGAACACTTATTGTGAATGTAAACTGGAATATTATTCCCACTTTTTGGAAACAAAGGGATGGAATAAGGAGCCAATTTCTACTATTCAAGATGCTAATGAAATATGGTATGTGCAAGAGTGAACATGGTATGTGCAAGAGTGAACAGTTCTAATGCGCAATGCAACACGGGGCTGCTCGTTCATTGTCCACCACTGCGATCGCTAATATCACCCAGCGCGCAAAGTTTAATACGTATATGAAAAAGTTATGTTTCAGACACTCGTGAGAAATAAAGATGTTGGAGTTCGCTTCGTGGTGTGAATCAGCTTTGATGGATTGATTTTTTTTTTCGGGGTTTTTGCACCACGTCGCATCCCCCAGCTGTATACGTAAATGTATATGAGGTGCGCAAGAGGATGACGTCTGATTGTTACTAGGTATGACGATGTCTTTAAAGAATAGTCAGTCTACGTTTCGCCTTTGAGCGTTCAGGAAGTGTTCCTTACTTATGTGTGGTAAAGCCACTCTGGATGATATGTATGGGTCTGAGATACGCCTTTTGAGCGTTTATGACGTGTTCCTTATAATGTTTTGAGGTAGAATTAATTCAAAATATATGGCGTATTAGCCATTTTCAGATTTATGCTTCGTGAGCATCGTCACGATTAAGTAGCGATGACGATACATGTGCATGTTTGCATCAGGCTGTAACCTATGTTGCCTGATATTAAAGTTAAAGAATGAACGTCATAATGGAACTAAAATGTAATATAAAACGGGAGTGTCTTGTTCACCAAAGTGTTATATTCAATAAATTATCAAGTCGTTAATCACCGGCTCCCGAGGGTGATTATTCAAAGTACTTGTGTTCAGAGGTTGAACTTATGTATTCTACATTTCAAATAGACTCCCAGCGCATATGATCCAGTTAATTTATAACATTTTAATACTTATTCAACGTTTAAGATTGTTGGGGAACACCCCAACATCTGTTCGCCAGACAAAAGAAAGAACACTTACACATAACGCCCATTATTTTCCCAACACAAAACAGACAACAGAAAAACAACAGAAGTGAGAGTCGTATCGGAGACTGAAACATACCTTTATGTGTATTATTTATTGACATGTTTATACAGTATCAGACCTACCCTCTGTCCTCTACTGTTCTCATTGCTCCATTCATTTACTAGACACAGTATTAAGTTCCTTGTCTTGTGTAATCTGACCTGTATTGTATAATAGGGGGACCACAGAAGGGATTGCGTCCTTAATTAGGCTGGATCGCTCATAGGAACACATCCGGTGTTACGTGTTGTAAAAAGCGCTAATGACCCCTGTCCATGAAGCAATATTTTTGTGGTGCTTAATTGGCAGGAAGGATAGCGCGATGAGCTTCCGTAGCTAGGCGATGGTGCCGTTCGGAAGGTCTTGGATTCGATTTTCCGGTAAACCTCTCATTTGTGTGTGTTTTTTTTCTGTTATCTGATTTTCTACCGCTTTATTTCTCACGAGTGCCTGAAACACACCTTTATGTGTGTATTATTTATTCCCGGCTGAGAAACCCTGCTTTAGAGTGTTCGCCGGTTTTCATTTGCAAAAAGCAATGCTAGTTTTACAATGTCCGTCCGTCTGCCGGTCTGTAGACTAGTGCCAAAATATCTCAAGAATACTGGATCAGTTTAAAAAAAAAAATTTCTTATTTAAGACTATGTCGTGAGTGTGTCTGTTTCACAACGCGGCCATCTGTATAATTCTGAGTAACTCTGACCACACCGCGCGCCATACATTGTAAGAACTGTATGATATATTGGCCAATGGAAAGACTTCATTATTCGTGTGTTTACTGAAACGTACTAGGCTTAACATGGAGTCTCAATCCGTGCAACAGAGTGAAGGATGCCATTTAATTACATATGTAATAAAGAAGTACCACCTGGAAGAGGTCTCTAATTCTACAACAGGAATGTTACTTTAGAGGTAGGTGTAAAGACTTCCTCGAAAAATAGTTTATTAAGAAAGAAAAATCGAGTGGAAAGGCTTCGACACATCAGGTTAGTCCATAATTTAGCTAAGATTATGTGCCTTTATGATTCAGGATTAGAATTTGACTCAGTCGTGAGTGCATCCTTAGTGAACCCTGATCAATATACCACAGAAAAAGTGGAGATACAAGGGGCATTAAAAGGAACAGCCACCATGACACTTTTCAAAGCAAGGATCAATGTCAGGACTCGCTACATAGAAAGAGTGATCAGTGCAGCAGTATGTGATGATCCTAATTACCCGCTGGTGTTAGGAATGAGATATGTTTCCTAGGGAACCCAATAAAACCTGTGATCATGGCAACACTCCAGACCAGATCAAGCCCTAAGAAGGAGGAGGGAATACCACTAAACATTCATCCGAGAAAGATGAAAAAGGCCCAAGCTAAAGATAGCTCATTAAAACCTTGCTTTGGCAAGTTGCCAAAAACCCATAACACCCCTAAGAAAGGACAGTTTTATTTAAATGATGAATTGCTCTACAGGAAAGCTGGAGCAGGATAGAATGGGTATGGACAGTTAGTACTGCCATCATGTTACAGGGGAAAAGTTGTGGAGCTAGCACATGTTGTATCAGACGGTAGACATGGGAAAATTGGTACCACCTGTCAAAGAGCATCTGTGAAATATTATTGGCCAGGTATTGCTGAAGACATACTTCAGAATCTGACCGCCTGTGCACAATGTAGCAAGGTGAACCCCACACGTTGGGAAACTCAACAAGACCTAGAAACGCATTGGGGCGAACATAGGCCTGAAGTTAAAACTAAGGTAGACAAAGTGGATAGGACAGCACCTTCTCACACACAGTCTTCCAATAAACCAGTTACCATGGCAACTCTCCGTCTCGTACTGAGAGGAGAAACAACCCATCCCGAACCAACTCAATGTTGCTCGGAATTCCTGGAACTGGCTAAAAATAGAAGTATGGTTAGTAAGCCAACGTTGAAACCGAAACTGATGGGAATCCCCAGGAAAATTGGTAGTGGGGGAGTGGGCAATTGGACTGATGTTCAGCCCACCTCACTATATGGCTATTAAATTAGCATTAGATAGGGTTCCGGCAACAGTGGTAGTTGACCGGCCCCTACACAGTCCATTGGAAGTATTGACACGGACATGGACTGAGATTATATATTATATAGCACATGCTAAGGGAGAATTGATTTCTTGGTGCAGGAAAATTCATTTCCACATATGAATCATATTATCGCTCCAGTGAGGTTTAGCTGAGAGAACCCTCTGGTGAACATAGGCTCTGTCTGGATTTGGGAAATATTTACAGTAACAGATTCCCTAGTGAATATAGATAAGGGCATTACCAGATTCCCGTCAAGCCTGAGCTCAGACCATTGCTGGCTGTGAGCACTTAGGAGGGGCACTATGAGTTCCATATGTTGCTTTTTGGGTTGAAGAATACTCCGAGTGTTTTATCCAGGATGATGAGGAAATTACTGGATCCCTTATGAAACTCAGCCATCACCTAATTTTGTGGATGACATCCTCATCACATCGGAACTTCTGAGGAACATCTATTGTCTCAGGACATGTCGTTGAACAGACTCAGAGAAGTGAAAAGGTGAATAGTAGTTGATAATCAGCAATTAGGCAGGCAGCAACACCTGTGCTGTTTATTAACACAATAGGCGGTGTATATCCCTGGATTTCAGAATGTTGGGGCAGATTTCTTAAGTAGGCACCCACCTGAAGGAAACCAGGAGAGTAGGAAGGCAGAGTGAACCCCATATTGGGAGAATGCCGTGATTGTGAATCCAGACAGGAAAGATCCACCAGATGGTTCACTCTTTTAAATGGGGGAGCTATGTTGTGAGTTGGTCTGTTTCACAACGCGGCCATCTGTATAATTCTGAGTAACTCTGACCACACCGTGCGCCATACATTGTAAGAACTGTATGATACATTGGCCAATGGAAAGACTTCCTTATTCGTGTGTTTACTGAAACGTACTAGGCTTAACATGGAGTCTCAATCCGTGCAACTGAGTGAAGGATGCCATTTAATTACATAAGTAATAAAGAAGTACCACCTGGAAGAGGTCTCTAATTCTACAACAGGAATGTTACTTTAGAGGTAAAGACTTCCTCGAAAAATAGTTTATTAAGAAAGAAAAATCGAGTGGAGAGGCTTCGACACATCAGGTTAGTCCCTAATTTAGCTGTTTAAAGTATGCATAAAATAAAATGCACTTAGGAGACTAAATGATTATTAGTTAGATAGATAAAGAATAATTCAGGGTATAATTCAAGCTTTGGGTGAATAGAATCGCTCCAGAAATAAGAAAGATAATTGGGAAATAGTTTTTCATAATTGAACAGAGAGACAACATATGCCTTATTTTGGGATTCGCAGTACCCCGTTAGCCCCCTGCTTTCCGATAC
The DNA here is from genome assembly GCA_024509875.1 of Oreohelix idahoensis. Classification (NCBI taxonomy): domain Eukaryota; kingdom Metazoa; phylum Mollusca; class Gastropoda; order Stylommatophora; family Oreohelicidae; genus Oreohelix; species Oreohelix idahoensis. The sequence continues at coordinate 87,161 of JAMPIV010013979.1, read as the reverse complement.
GCCGGATGTGCTAGTATAAATAAACCTTGCCCTTGCTAAATTGGGGTCATAAGATTTGAAAAAACACAGCGAGCAGAAAGAAGCGGTAACTTGTAAATGAAGACTGCCTTTGCCAGTTGTACCTGAGAGCAGATCAAGTTTGCCATTACCCCCAGCTCGTTATTGTGTGCCTGGGGGTAAGATATATATACAATCACAAAATACAATCACAACATACCCATTGCCCGTTCCTTCCGAAAACTGGGTGACATGTGTTCACTATAGTCACGACTTGCACGTGAAAAGCAAATTTCAGCAATGTTATCAACAGGCTTTGCCATAGAGAGCATTTTCAAACATGCATTATTTCCCTTTCCACCACCTACATTTGAATGACCTTGGAGGTACACACACGTAACACAGATTTGATTTATTGTCAGATTAACAAACATTGTTTAAGCATGCAACAAAATGCAGCAAAACTTTTTTGACTGAGTGTTCAGGTTTTAAAAAAAACAGCTTAGTTGAAATGACCTAAAAATTGAAAGTGGCCTTTAACTTTTTTTGAGCAGTATATATATATATATATATATATATATATATATATATATTATATATATATATATATATATATATATATATTTATATATAGATATATATATATATATATATATATATATATATATATATGATTTGCTATTGATTCACTACAGTGTGTTGGTAAGTGTGTAGACGTGTTTCTGCAACCATTGTGTAATTTCTGAAGGACTTACCCGCCTGTGTACATTCAAATTAAATTGAAAATGATAGCAGAATTGTGTCTGTAGGTTTGGAAAAGCTTTTAAAGAAATATTTCTTGAGGAAATGGGACACATGCCTGGAATATAAGAAAGGAGGACAGAAATTGTTTTAATGTATGGATCAAGGTATCACTTAGTATTTTATATTAGACCAAATCATTGTATGGAGGCGGATCATGGACAAATGGATCTAACTAAGGTTTTAAAAGGAAAGTGTAGTCACGGTGAACTGGATGTGGGTAGTGCTGGTATATATTGTCCTGTGCATTTGCTAGCACATTATCTGACACTGTCTATCGTCCCCATCTTGTGTAATAATAGAATAGTGATGGACCATGTAGGGGTTACGTTTATTTTTGTTTCAGGTTCTATCCTGACAACTACAAAACAAAAACTTAATAGAGTCATCCACCTCTGCTGGACTCTGTGGTGCAAGTGCCCTTGTGGTTAACAGGGCCAGATACCCAGCTTCCACCGCCTGGAGAAATTCAAAATACGTGTTCGTCCATGGCAGGAGAGTGACAGGTCTCTAAACACAAGATAAGTGGCAAAACAAAGCCACTGATCAGCGTATCCAGATTATACCCCTATACTAAAAGACAAGACGCAAATAAACATACAGTGAATGATGAAAAGTGTGGACATAAATTTACCCATTACTAGCTTCACAGTCAAGAAATAGTGACAAAACTCATTAGTATCATATCAATGTTCTTCAAAAGGAGATAATTAATCCAGTTGATAACCTTCAACAAGTGAATGACTTTTGATATTGTTAATTATTTTCAATGTTTATTGATTTATTGTTGTAAATAAATTTGATTTCATTTCAAACTTTCCAGACCGAAAAGAGAAACGGTATAGGCTAAATAAATTGTAAATATTTACCAACAGACTTACTTACTTATTAAAGTTGAGTTCATGTTCTTGTTGGAAATAATTTTGTTAATATCCCCTAGCAGAGTCAACAATAATAATAATAATACAATAATCAAGGGAGGATCTTGAGAGCTAGCCCATAAGGATCCAGGATAATACACTAACATCATACCTGGAAACTTATACAGCTTGACCCTACCTTTGATATCCATACACCCTTACTCTTTTCAGAGAAGGGGGTATTACTTATAAGACCAGACTCTTATCTGGCACTATCCTTGTATCACCTGATACAACTTTGTGTCCAGGATATATTATATTTTAATAACATCTCAACCCTCTCGCGACAGACTATGACAAAATTGTGACTTCCAGTCTCAAATCTGAATTAAATCAGTTGAGAATTAAGACAGGGTCGGTAACTGGTCAATCACGCCTACCGGCAGATCCCAGTGAATCACGTGATAGATCTCTATGTGGCGGGAAAGGAGGAAGAGGGGAAGCATTTTTAACCTACGTAAATTTCGGACCAGCCCTCCACCACCGGCACTTAAAAGGGTGGTGGAGTAGCGGAGTAACCAGGTTTAAAACTACATTCACAGTGAGCTAGCTCACTAAAGTTCACTTCATACGTGAACTCCATAAATAGAAATCGATCACTTTCCTGTAAGTGAAGTGAACATGTGGTAAAATATTTACTTTTGTTAGGCGGTGTCGCCGGCAGTACAGGAAGCAGTCGGGCAGCAGAGATAAAAGTTACATATAGAGTGCACTTATTCCAAATTCTAGATACTTTAAAACCTGAAAACACATGATTTTATCACGGTACACCTTTAGAGAGCTCATAGTTTTTAAAGTAGACTATCACAGCTCCTTGGTGGCTGTTGTTAAACTCTTTCTTTGTGTGTAGTTGTTAACTCATACTGGCTACTAGTTGTTGAATCATGCTTTATTTGCTAAATGATGTGAATGTCCACCAGTGGATAAATGTAGATGTTGGGACTGGTGTAGTAAAGTGTAACGATTGTCAACTCATCAAACCCAGCACAGTTTTGGTTATACAGGTCATCTTGTCCTGGAACGTAATGAGGCTCCGACAAGAATGTGAGTGTAAACAATGAGTGTGTATCTGAATGTCAGTACGCGAATGGTAGAATGATTCGATAGAGTTGACAGGTTGGTAGTACATCACTCATACTCACACTGTTCGAATTCAAGAAGTACTGGAACTACGGTGGTCTTTTATAACATTTAATGGGACGCACACTTGGACAGTACGTGTATGGTTACAGGAACAAATGTCGACATAGACAGCATAATGTTGATCACAGGAATATCATCTTAAGTTAGCATTCATGCTTGGCAAATATCATAATGGAGCATTCGTAAATAAGCATTCAGCGTTCCATCATGTAAATCATCTGGCTTTACTGACTGGGCACGTCAGACCATAACCAATACATAGGAAGGCTCCTAGACCTAACCTCGTCTAGCGAATATTCCTTCACGTAAAGTTCAATATATATATATTTCATAATATAGGAATCCCAGACATGGGTTCTCACATGTAGCAGTGATCTCTTGGTTCATCGAGCGATAGTACAGGCATCCCTTTTTCTCACTCGATAAATACAAAGTATATGAATTTCAACATGGCTGTTCTCTCTCTCGTGAGCTTCACTCACTATAGAATATAGACCAAAATTAGTCATTCATTAAATGTCCTCATTTCTTCATAGGTTCTCTCATAGAGGTAATTGAATAATATCATACAATCCAGTGCTGATACATAGGAATGTCTTCTTCCTTTGAATGGATATTCTTTTTAAAAAGTACCACTGTGCATCTGCTTATCAACAAAAAACTCGGCATCCTCACAGGATGACAGCCATGGATCACACCCTTTGCTAGCGATACTTCCGCTGCATAGCCTTTGACCTTTTCTAGCGACAACCAAATTAGTTCGACTTAGAAATGCAAAGATATCCATATATAAGACAGACTCGTCCTACTCATACAAACACTACGTATAAATTCAGGCCATAGATATACTGAAGCAAGAACAATCTATTCCTACCCAGCCACAGAATAAATCGCAGTAGGCCTAGAGTCGTCTGCGGAGTCCGATCGAAGATGACAGAACTATTTTCAAGGGAAGCAACCCAAAAATGACTTCTCCTTAAGCACTTAAAAAGGAAATACTTTGCTTACAAAATATTTGCGAACATAATAAGAATATAAATGTATTATATTGCAAGATAGTAAAAATTGCCCTTTACAGTCTTACCACACCTCCCGGGAAAAAAAAAAAATTTTTTTTTTTTAAATACATCTAGGAGCACCGTAGAATAGGCTCACAACGCAAGAATACTGCGCAGATGAAAATATCAGGAATAACTATAATTCCTAATATGACTGGTGAGAATATATATCTCAAAATCTGAGAGAAATTGTTTCCCTACGAATAAATGTTTCCAGGAAGGTGTGATGTACGTATAATACAATTCTGGTAATTATACAATGCATACCAAAAATTCACACTACAATCTTAAATTTATGATTTATGAAGAAACAATCATCAAAAAAAAACAGCGGTGCATAAACATCAATAAACCGCTAAGTAGAGATACCATCATTCTATTATTAAATTACAAATGTGTATCTTAGTAAAGAAACAAAAAATAACTGTTGTAAAGTTATACATAATAAAAAGATCCAATATTTAACAGTTAAGTGGCATCATGTGGGCATCTGGACAGAATGTCCGCCATCACATTTTCTGAACCACTGATAGCTCGTACCGAAAAATGAAAAGGTTGAAGAGCGATTGCGTATCGAGTTGATCTCGAGCTCTTCAAGTTTTTACTTTGGATAGCCGTAAGAGCTTTTTGGTCAGTTTCCACTACGAAATGCGCGCCCAGAAGGAATCTTTGGAGTTTGAGAATTGACCAAACCATTGCCAATAATTCACGGTCTAAAACCGAGTAATTCCTTTCTGCAGCATTAAGTTTTCTGGATATGTACATTACAGGATGCAGAGTTCCAGAGTACTCTTGCATTAGTGCCGCTCCAATCCCAGTGGATGAAGCGTCACTACGAAGAACAAATGTCTTATCTGTTGTAGGTAACACTAAAATAGGTGGTGATGAAAACATAGTTTTGATCTTCTCTAGTGAAGATTGGCATTCATGAGACCAGTGAACCATGTTAGGCGACCCTTTCTTTAATAGTGTAGAGAGAGGTGCCATGATAGAGGACAGATTCGGAATGAAACGTCCATAAAATTGTATGAGACCTAAAAGACTTCGCACTTGCTTTTTAGTCCTAGGGATAGAGATGTTAAGTATCTTAGTGATATTATGGTCTTCTGTCTTCAAGAAACCGTGACCTACTCGATGGCCTAAGAAAGCAATTTCGCTAAAGCCAATACAAGCTTTAGATGGTTTTGCTGTCAGGTTATACTCACGCAGAGTTGATAATAATTCAACTAATCCTGAATAGTGATCTTCCCAAGTATCGCTGAAAAGACAGATGTCGTCTAGATAAGCAATGACATCTGACCGATACGATAGGATTCGACGCATCATGCGTACAAATGTAGCTGGTGCGTTCATAAGGCCGAAAGGCATAAAATTCCATTGGAAAAGGCCTCTGGGAGTAGAGAAAGCGGTAAGAGGTTTGGCGCGTTCGGATAATGGAACTTGCCAATATCCTTTAGACAAATCAAGTTTAGTGAAAAAATGCGATTTAGAAAGACGAGTAAGTAACTCTTCTAGTAAAGGCATAGGTTCAGCATCGAACTTCGTAACTTGATTCAATTTGCGATAGTCAACGCAAAGACGTATGTTATTGTCTTTTTTTCGAACAATAACCATCGGCGAAGAATATGCAGAAGTGGATGGTTCGATTATTTGTAAATCTATCATTTCATCCAACTCCTTTTCAACCTGTGTTTGGAAATGTATAGGGATAGGATAAGGCCTAACCCTAATTGGAGTATGTTCAGTTAGAACAATGTCATGCTCAATGACATGAGTTTGTCCAGGGATGTCAGTGAGGACATCCTGAAATGTTTGTAACATAGACGAAACTTGTCGCCGTTCTCCTAGAGACAAATCAGGAGAAACAGTAACGTCTTTCCATGATTCACTAGAATGAAGTGGGATCATTGGAAGCGGGAGATTAACATCCGAAAAACTTGTTTCCTCATCCTGTATTACAGACAGTGATGAGTAATGACCATGTTTGACATGAGAATCGTCCGTTGCCTGGAAAATAGGCTGTAGATAGTCAGGACGTTCATGGAACTCCGTAAGCATATTGATGTGGAAGGTTTTATGCTTCCCGTTAATATCGACGATGTAGTCAACATCTGAAATTTTCGATATTATATCGTACGGACCTTTCCAACTAATAAGGAGTCTATTTTCACGACAAGGTAGCAAAACAAATGCTTTGTCACCAGGACAAAGTTGTCGTAAAGTTCTCTTCTTATTAGCAAATTGTCTTGCCTTCTGCTTAGCAAACTCAGAAGAGGACGTTGCCAATTTGCATGCTTCGATAATCTTTTGTCTCAGCGCGATGATAACGCGAATGTCGTGGGTTCGATTCCCACACTGGCCACCAGTTGTTAAACTCTTTCTTTGTGTGTAGTTGTTAACTCATACTGGCTACTAGTTGTTGAATCATGCTTTATTTGCTAAATGATGTGAATGTCCACCAGTGGATAAATGTAGATGTTGGGACTGGTGTAGTAAAGTGTAACGATTGTCAACTCATCAAACCCAGCACAGTTTTGGTCATACAGGTCATCTTGTCCTGGAACGTGATGAGGCTCTCAGACCATAACCAATACATAGGAAGGCTCCTAGACCTAACCTCGTCTAGCGAATATTCCTTCACGTAAAGTTCAATATATATATATTTCATAATATAGGAATCCCAGACATGGGTTCTCACATGTAGCAGTGATCTCTTGGTTCATCGAGCGATAGTACAGGCATCCCTTTTTCTCACTCGATAAATACAAAGTATATGAATTTCAACATGGCTGTTCTCTCTCTCGTGAGCTTCACTCACTATAGAATATAGACCAAAATTAGTCATTCATTAAATGTCCTCATTTCTTCATAGGTTCTCTCATAGAGGTAATTGAATAATATCATACAATCCAGTGCTGATACATAGGAATGTCTTCTTCCTTTGAATGGATATTCTTTTTAAAAGTACCACTGTGCATCTGCTTATCAACAACGATGGCGAAGCCCAAGTTCATAATAAATTGTGGTTTTACCTTTTTATGCGAAATATAACTTTGCCATTCCTTGGCAAAAGAGAATAAACACTGGGGTAAAGTACATACAACATGTCTAAATGATTATCACTTTTCCCCATCCATATATAGATCACTATTTCGGCAAAAAGCCTGCTACAACAAAACTCGGCATCCTCACAGGATGACAGCCATGGATCACACCCTTTGCTAGCGATACTTCCGCTGCATAGCCTTTGACCTTTTCTAGCGACAACCAAATTAGTTCGACTTAGAAATGCAAAGATATCCATATATAAGACAGACTCGTCCTACTCATACAAACACTACGTATAAATTCAGGCCATAGATATACTGAAGCAAGAACAATCTATTCCTACCCAGCCACAGAATAAATCGCAGTAGGCCTAGAGTCGTCTGCGGAGTCCGATCGAAGATGACAGAACTATTTTCAAGGGAAGCAACCCAAAAATGACTTCTCCTTAAGCACTTAAAAAGGAAATACTTTGCTTACAAAATATTTGCGAACATAATAAGAATATAAATGTATTATATTGCAAGATAGTAAAAATTGCCCTTTACAAGTGAAAATATCAATGGTAGAACTTTATTAACATACGTTGATAACTGAGTAAAAATGGTATGCCCAACCTTTCTCTTCAAGGTTGGCAGTCTTGCAAAATACAAATCTTCAGTTTCAAACAATCTCAGTATCCATTTTTCACATACATTTGCTTGTCTTCTTACTATTACTTGTCCCAGCTATAGAACATGTCATATATTTATTCAGACAGAACTTCCTGTCGTTCTTATGTACTGCTTATTTAATTTAGGTTTCTTTTCCCATGCTTCTTGTTATATCTCTATACGAGAAACTGGCCTTAACCGCCAGGGCTGTCACTTTTACCAAGATTTCATCTGTTTACTGTCCTCTGCTCAGACCTGGTCTGCTGAGCCACATACGCAGTAAATAATCAAAATGTCAAAACGTACCTGTTTTGTTTCTTCATTTGAAATACACTTTTTCTTACACACACACTTTGGATCTCCGAATATATCTTATACAACAATATAAAATCTTACGTTGAGCAAGTTCAATATCTAACTACACACTTGAGAGAAACACCTTTCCCTGCCTACACCTAGCGCGTCTCAAACCAGACTCTGTCAAAACCCCGTTTCAACATTCTTCGTTCACGCCTAACATGTGTTTACGCATCTCGACTTTCCCGTGCAAACCCCCTGTTGCGTGATAAATTCTCGCAACATCGTTTTATTACAATATCTATTTTATAACGCAAGGGCAACAACTGCTTGAAATTTATAGTTACTTTTCTCGGTAAGCATTTGTCTTCTCGCGTTGGTATTGAATGCAGTTGAGTTTTTGAGCTGTGGTCATTTTTCGCGCCGGACTGCGCATGACTGGTCTTGCTTTTTGGTCGATCGGTTTCCGCCCACCACTAGTGGAGTGAGCGATTTGAATGGCGAAAGAGATGCCTCGTTGAAGAGGGGATCTCCGCTATTTTTTGTTCTGTCAGGGATGTGTAGTCCTCTTAATGGATATTTCGTTTATTCGAGATAATACCTCTAGTGTTTCCCACATGTCGGGAGGCATAATATTTCTGTGTATTTCCTGAAGGCAAGGTAAATTAACATTTTCATTAACTCTATCGATTTTTGGTCGTGAGCGATTTCTGGTTCATAGCCTGTCTTCGAAAGTCGTCGTCACGAGATGTTTTCCCAGCTCACATGTCGCTGTATTGTGCTGCATCGGTTGATGCAGGTCCCAAGGACTATTACTTGCTACTTGGTTACCTGAACTAGGTTTGAAAAACCTTTGTTATCTAGAGGATATTTTTGAGGACATTATTTATACTTCGGCAGACGTGTCTGTTTTGCTGAAGTCAGACTAAGGAGAGTGAACTGATCTCATATATCTGGTTATCTCCTGGCTGTTATAGAAAAGGATGGAGTTTTTTCACCTGACTACATTTACAGCACTATGAAATATAACATGCATCTGACTCATCATTGTAATGCTGTCTACCGTCTATTGCTGTATTGAATGTTGCTGTGATAATGACTGTTTGATGTGTCTACATATTCGCGTAACCATTTTGTCACTGTGGCGTCCACAATAAATAATGAAGAAAAACGTCAACGGCTGTTTCAAGAATCATTGACTTTATACGTCGTGAGTTTACTGACGTCCTATGTGGATTGCCCTGTTATTTTTGTATGAACATTGTTTTGACTGAACACATCTGCACACTACACAAAACCAGACATGCGGATACCATCCATCATCATATGGCATCACGCATCATTTGGTGGCCATAAGCTGGTTTGATTCTGGTACCAGCAAACACGGGGTCCCTTACCCACTTTATTTTCAACAAGAATTCATCAGCATCCTTCAAGAAATTAACATTCTTCAATACAGTCAACATCTTCACCATTTTCAAAGTACTCGGCGTTGCCCGGTAAAAGTCAAAATTTCAATTTTTTGACGGAAACAAGAATTTGACAGTACCCGGCGTTGTTACATGTTGCCGGATAACTCGGACTGCTGTTATCTTTTACGCAAGTCAAGCAAGTTGCTGCTGTCAAGGTTCCAGTGCTGTCGTTTTTGTGAAGGTCAAGTGCCGGTTGAAACGGGTTGTTTTCTGAAGAAGGCCAAGTACCGATTTCCATCAACTTACTTTTGGATTAGAAGGTCAAGTGCCGAAACAACTCAACATACAGTATTTCAGAAGCTCAAGTACCATCGTGTTAGCAGTGGAAGCAGTTCAGATGTGCCATCATCGTTGGAGCTTCGCTCTTTAGGACGTTGATTGACATCCGTTTTTTCTGCTGTTCTACGATTGGAAGCCTATAAGTTAAGTGGCCTGTTTGTATGTAAACTGTGCCCTTATACTTCTGCTGAGTCTTCTGTGTATCATCTCATTCTATATGTTATATGTCTATATGTTATTTGTATATTTATATGTTTATATTTCAGCGGGTTCTCGGTTGGGTGGTGTCTCCGTTAGATTATGCCACGTCATAGAGGTCGTCTATTGTGAGCGTTTTCTGTAGGGTTTGCAAATTTCCGATACTGGAATTTGCTAAGCGACTTCTGTTGCTATTTATGTTAGCTGTGATGACATGTTTTAATATTGTTTTCGTTATTATTTCGCATTCTTTAGTTTTGTTTTGATTTGTTTGTATTTGTTAGCCTACTCTTGTCTATAATTTAGTTTCATACAACATTTTTGTTTATACACTGTGGTGTCATGTATTTTGTTTAATTATAGCGCAGATATCGTCACATTTTTTGTGATATTTCATTAATTTCTGCTTTATTTTTAGTTGATTTCTGCGAACGTTTTTGTATTGTTGCTGATCTTTGTTATTGTTTACATTGTTATTGTTTACATTGTTTGCATTGTTTACATTTTCAATGTTTACATTCTGCATGTGTTTACATAGTCATTGTTTACAGTTATAGTAATTAGTTAATGGGCTATGCTAATGCACTGTTACTACTACACTGATGATAAATGAATGATGAATAGTGTTGTGCACTATTGAATGAGAAGTGCACTTATGATCAAGAATTGATTGGTGATATTTCATATACAAGTTCTTTGATTGGAGACTTGTTTCCCACAGAGACTGGGATAATATAAGGTGATGTGAATATACAAGTGCTTAATTAAGACTTGTTACACTTAGGTTTGAAATAAATTAGTTAATTATTTCAGGTTTTGGACGCATATGTTAGACAACATGTCTACATTTGAGCACTTTATTGGGTAATGTTCACCTTTAGCCCCACCGATGTCCTATTGTAACTTTTCGTTTACTTTGTACTTGGAATCGGAGTTTACAAGTAAGGAAACATTCGTACGAAATACCAATAGCATAAATGATGTTCCTCCGGTGGTCACGACAGTCAATAATTATAATCATTTATTACAAATAAGGGAGGGAAACCCGAGGCCTGCAAACAGTAAATTAATATGAAACAAATATAAAGGTATGTTATCAGGCACTCGCAGGAAATAAAGAAGTAGAACACCAGACAACAGAAAAACAACAGACATGAGTGGCTTACCCAGGATTTGAACACTGGACCTTCCGTGCGACAACCCCGCCTAGCCATGCAAGCGATGATGCGTAGATGGCAGAGCGGATAGTGTGATTCGCTTGCATGGCTAGGCGGGGTTGTCGCACGGAAGGTCCAGTGTTCAAATCCTGGGTAAGCCACTCATGTCTGTTGTTTTTCTGTTGTCTGGTGTTCTACTTCTTTATTTCCTGCGAGTGCCTGATAACATACCTTTATATTTGTTTCATATTAATTTACTGTTTGCAGGCCTCGGGTTTCCCTCCCTTATTTGTAATAAATGTTTGTACAATACCAAACCTACCCACTATCCTGTTCTCACTGTTCTAGTCTACTATCATTTACTGGACACAGTATTAAGGTCCTAAGGGTCTTGTTGGATTCGGCCTATACTGCTTGATAGAAATACAACAGAAGTGATTGCGTCATTAATAGGCTGAACTGCCCATGGAGGACTTCTGGTGTCGTGTATTGTGGTTCGCACTATTGACCTGCCATCGAAACATCATTTTTTGATGATGCGTAGATGGCAGAGCGGATAGTGTGATTCGCTTGCATGGCTAGGCGGGGTTGTCGCACGGAAGGTCCAGTGTTCAAATCCTGGGTAAGCCACTCATGTCTGTTGTTTTTCTGTTGCCTGGTGTTCTACTTCTTTATTTCCTGCGAGTGCCTGATAACATACCTTTATATTTGTTTCATATTAATTTATAATTATAATCACAACGTTACACAATAAATAAATAAATATAATTAATTTGTTTGTAAGATAATGACATGTATTGACTTTAAAACATACAGAAATATTTTAAGATACCTGTTAGCTCCCCAAGGAGCATAGGCCTTCAACAAACACATGCCAAATCCTCCTGTCAGATGCCTTTCGCGCGAGGTCTTTCCACGAAGTCCTCTTCTTTTTCAGTTCTGTATCTAGTTATCTTGTCTGTGTGTGTGTGTGTTTTTTTTTGGTTTACCTCTGACTCTCTGTAATAATTATAATCAATGTATAAAACACTGTGATTATAATTATTAAAGAGCCCATATATATAACAAGGTAAAGATAGTCCCATAGCAGATACTGCCGTAGAAGAATGAAGTGTTAGAGACTTCACAATACCAGGTCCAGCATCGAGACGTGGGGTGACCAGTTCCCTTCCTCGATACTTTTACTTCCCTAACTCAAGAGCAAAGTCAGGTATCCATTTACAGCTGGGTAGACTGGAGCGCGATAATACCATGAATCGAACCCATCACCTTAGCCACGAGAGACCAGCGCTGTAACAACTCTGTCAATCGGACGCTCGTATATATATATATATATAACAAGTACGCGGCACAAACAAGTATGCTGCAGCGACAGAAACGCAAAATTCATAGCGTTTCCCGCTTTAAATCTCGATTAAAAAGTCGATATGGATATCGTACGAATGTTTTGCTTAAAGTCGATGTACAAAGTAAACGAAAAGTTACAATAGGACATCGGTGGGGCTAAAGGCGAACATTACCCTTTATTGAGCAGGGTAAATTGCTTGGGAAGACTGGTGATAAGTTAGAAGAATTTGCAACTGCTCGATATGATAAAGCAATGGAAGCTGAACAAAAGAAACTGCATATGGAAGCTGAACAAAAGAAACTGCAGATGCAGGTGGATGAAAAAAGATTCCAAATGGAAATGGAAAAACAAAAAAGGGAATCAGAAGCTGAGGAAAGAAAACTCCAGCTAGAAGCTGAGAATAAAAGACTTGAAATAGAAGCTGAGAATAAAAGACTTGAAAAAGAAGCTGAGAATAAAAGACTTGAAAAAGAAGCTGAGAATAAAAGACTTGAAAAAGAAGCTGAGAATAAAAGACTTGAGAAAGAAGCTGAAAGACTTCAAATAGAGGCTCAGGCTGAGGAGAGAAGATTACAGAGAGAATCTGATGAGAGGAAAGAGAACGCAAAAATGGAACATGAAGAAAAGGTCTTAGCTTTAGAGTTGGAAAAATTGAAATTGATGAACATGAGTAATGGTAATGATTCAAACAAGGGTTCATCTTCTGGTAAGGCTAATAATGATACTTTTAAGATTAAGTTGCCAACTTTTAGTCCTTCCAGTGATGACATAATGTTCTATCTGGACAGATTTGAACAAGCATGTACAGCTCATAACATAGACAAAGCAAAATATGTTTATCAGTTATCAGGGATACTGACAGGTAAAGCTCTAAGTATATTAAATATGGTGGATGAACCTGACAAGAACAATTATGAGGTTGTCAGGGCCGCTCTGTTAAAGAAATATCAGCTTAACGAAGACGGCTATCGTCTACAATTTAAAAACATGTTACCTGAAAATGGAGTTGAATTCTCCGAGTTTATTGCAAGAATACGCATTACTTTCTCACGGTGGGTTGAACTATCTAAGACGGAAAAAACTTATGAAGGACTTATGGACTTAATACTTAGAGACAAAGTCATGTCGTCTGTCAATGAGTCTTTCCTTGCTTTCCTTCATGAACGTAAACCTAAAACAATAAAAGAAATGGAAGATTTCTGTTGCCAATACGTAACTGCACACCCACACATAACCATGGGTAACTCTAAGGTGAAAGAAGGTTTACCAGTTGCTTCGGCAGCTCCGTATGGTCAAAACTTTGCTCGTAGATTCCAACAAAATTTTGATAGAAAGAGCAGCGGTAATTTCTGTCAAAATCATGGAAACCAATTTCATGGTGATTCTTCTTCGAAGAATTGGAGACAACCTGATAGTGGTCGTTACTATCATCCTAATAATTATAAGCATTTCAAAAGAGGATATGGTAATAGAGGTTATTCCTGCCGAAGACCTCAGAACCAAACAAATAGATGTTCGCATCAATGTGAACATGATAGTAATCGTGGAAACTGGAATTCGAACCAGGATAACAATTACAATAGAGACAATAATAACTGCAGAGATAATAATAACTCTGATAACTTCAGAGGTAATAATAGTCGGGGTAGATCTCAACACAAAAAAAAGAGATATCAGCAGGCTAATGCTGTACAACAGGAAACTGAGGGAGCCTGTAATCATGTTGTTGATAGTAAAAACTTTGACGCTGTCACTGGTTCTGCTTTTGACTTTGAGAGAGCAAACAAATGCCCCCAATGCAGTACTTTATTCGAACCGGGTACCATAACTACTTTGAGTTGTGGTCACCCACTTCCCGCTCTTCCTGCTGCTGTTGCGCATGACGGGAGGGGTTCTTTAATTCTACATAAGGGTCTTGTTAATGATACTCCGGTCTCACTACTTTTCGATTCCGGATGCACCACTATTGGTGTTAGACAATCGCTTGTACATCCATCTTGTGCTACAGGAAGGGTTATTAAATGTGTCACATTTGGCGGCACTCTAGAAAAATATCCTACTGCTGTAATTCGCATTGCCACTCCTTTCTTTACTGGAGATGTGCATGCTTGTCTCTTACCTAATCCTATTGCGGACCTTATTATTGGTCGTATTCACGGAGTTAGGGAGTGTACCCCACAGCAGATTGCTGCTTGGGAAGATAATAACATGCAAGCTACAAATGCAGTAGTTACAAGAGCACAAGCTCTACAAACACCCGAAACATCACTGAATAGTGATAATGAAGTTGATAGCCAAGATAGTCACTTAGTAATCACTCGTGACTCTTTCATAAAATTGCAAGAAGAAGATCCTTCTTTAAAAAAATTCTTCGTTCTTGCGAAGAAAGGTGATCCGAATCAGGATACAAATAGAAAATCTTGGATTGCAATGAGAAACGGCGTACTTGTACGTATGGTACAAGATTCGACTACGTCGGCACATTCGCAAATTCTTGTTCCCAAGAGCATGAGAGTCCAAATATTACAACATGCTCATGACTCGCAATGTGCTGGACATATGGGTTTTTCCCGTACGAAGTCGAGAGTCCTTGCGGCTTTCTTTTGGCCTTTTGTCAATAAGGACATTCGTATTTACTGCCGATCATGCAAGGTATGTCAGGAGGTCAAATCTAGAGGACCACGACATGCTGCGCCTATCCAGGCTGCTGACATTCCTATTCGGTCGTTTCAGAAAATGGCCATAGATATTATTGGCCCTTTTAAGGTCAAGTCGGCCAGAGGACATCAGTTTATCCTTACATGTGTCGATATGTGCACACGTTGGCCAGAGGCTATTCCTCTTAAGAGCATATCTACTACAGATATCGCAGATGCTCTTTGGTTGATATTTTCTCGCTTGGGGTTCCCCAGAGAAATATTGTCAGACCATGGCACTCAACTCATATCTGACACTATGTCACAGGTAATGTCTACCTTACATAATGAACGATCTCTCAGTAGTATCTACCATCCTATGTCTAATGGGTTAGTTGAGCGTCTGAATAGAACGCTCAAGACTTTGCTTGGTAAGATAACTGAAGATCATCCTCAAGATTGGGACAGGGTTTTACCCTCGGCTCTCTTTGCCTATAGAGAAGTCCCTAATGAACACACAGGATTTTCTCCCTTCGAACTTGTCTTTGGCGCGCGTCCACGCGGCCCTATGTCTTTATTACACGATCTCATCACTGCCGATGATATTAGCGATGAAACTCAATCCTCATATGAGTATGTCATTGCTCTTAGACAAAAGATCATTGAGGCATGTAAGCTAGCAACTGCTTCATCAGAAATTGCTAAAGAGAAGGCAAGGCAGTTTGCTAACAAGAATAGATGTCTACGACAACTTTGTCCAGGTGACAAAGCATTCGTCCTACTCCCCAGTAGGGAAAATAGACTTCTTATTGCATGGAAAGGTCCGTATGCAATAGTCTCTCGGATTTCCGATGTTGACTATGTGGTCGATATTGATGGAAAGCATAAAACTTTCCACATAAACATGCTTTCGGAATTTCACGAACGTCCGGACTATTTGCTGCCTATTTTCCAGGCAACGGATGATGCTCCTGCACCTCACGGTCATTATTCATCCCTGTCTGTCATACAGGATGAGGAAGCTACCTTCTCTGATGTCAACCTTCCCCTTCCAGTGGTTCCATTACATTCTACGGAATCTTGGAAAAACGTTTCGGTTTCTCCTAATCTTTCTGGGGACGAACATCGACAAGTCTCGTCGATGTTACAAACATTTCAGGATGTTCTCACTGACATTCCTGGACACACAGATGTCATAGAACATGACATAATTCTTACCGACAATAATCCAATTAGGGTTAGGCCGTATCCTATTCCTATACACTTTCAGTCGCAGGTGGAAAAGGAATTGGATGAAATGATTCAATTAAATATAATTGAACCATCGACTTCACCATATTCTTCTTCCATGGTTATTGTCCGGAAGAAGGATAAGAACATACGAATTTGCGTTGATTATCGCAAATTGAATCAGGTCACAAAGTTCGATGCTGAACCGATGCCTTTGTTAGAAGATCTACTGATTAGACTTTCTAATTCTAGATTCTTCACTAAACTTGACTTGTCTAAAGGTTATTGGCAAGTGCCTTTAGCAGAGCATGCCCAACCTCTTACTGCTTTTTCTACACCTAGGGGTCTATTTCAATGGAATGTTATGCCTTTTGGTCTCATGAACGCCACTGCAACTTTCGTTCGCATGATGCGTCGAATTCTGTCACATCGTTCGGATGTCATCGCATACTTAGATGACATCTGTCTCTTCAGTGATACCTGGGAAGATCACTATTTAGGGTTATATGACTTACTGTCCACTCTACGTGAGAATAATTTGACAGCAAAACCTTCTAAAGCTTTTGTTGGTTTTGGTGAAAATCTCTTTCCTGGGTCATCGTGTTGGTCATGGTCTCTTGAAGACAGAAGACCACAATACTTCCAAAATACTGAACATCTCTGTTCCTAAAACGAAGAAACAAGTTAGGAGTCTCTTAGGTTTAATTCAATTTTATGGGAGATTTATTCCAAATTTATCTTCGATCATGGCACCTCTCTCAACATTGTTGAAGAAAGGTTCGCCTAATCTGGTCCGTTGGTCTGAAGAATGCCAATCTTCATTAGACCAAATCAAGAATATATTTTCTTCTCCTCCCATCTTAAGATTACCTACTCTTGATAGGACTTTTGTTCTTCGGAGTGATGCTTCATCCACTGGGATTGGAGCAGCACTGATGCAAGAATATGCAAATACTCTGCATCCTGTTATGTACATTTCTAGAAAACTAAATGCGGCAGAGAGGAACTACTCGGTTTTAGACCGTGAGTTGTTAGCGATGGTTTGGTCAATTCTAAAGCTACAAAGATTCCTCCTGGGCGCACATTTCATTCTAGAGACTGATCAGAAAGCTCTTACAGCTATTCAGACTAAGAATTTGAAGAGTTCGAGATCCACTCGATATGCTATAGCTCTTCAACCTTTTCACTTCACGGTACGAGCTATCCGTGGTGCGGATAATGTGATGGCTGACATTTTGTCTAGATGCCCACATGACTCTAACTAATACTTCTGTCCTATATTTCCATATATTACAGAGTCATAACACACCTATATTACTACAAAAGATTAGCACATCTGTACTCACTTTATATGTACACACTATCGTGCTTTGTTGTCATCTTCTTCTGTTCGTTTTTACGATGATAGAGGAGGACTGAGTAGTTAATATAAGGGCCGTTAGTTTACTAAACAGCCACAATTATTAATAATGTATTGTACCTTATGAAGCATATTAGTTATTAATTAGCATTATATTGCTTGTACTTTCTCAGAATGTCATTGTTGAGCTGAGGACTTACCTTACTAGTATCAAGCATGACGAGTTCTAGATTGTGTACTTACCCTCGGAATACCAGAGCATATGTCCTGGATCGTCATGTAGTTTAACTTTACTATGTACTTATGTCATTACATGTCAAAGACTTTACTATTTAAATTTTCCTATTAGATTTGTACATCCATTTTAAAGACAATATTAGAGTATGCTGTTTAATGATGATTATGGTAACTTGCATACGTATATTGTGTTTACATGCTAACGTGATGTGTGTTGGTGACACCTCCCCGATGTGAATATTTTTTGAGACATATTTATTTTTCTGTTGAGGTATATCCTCACCAGACACTCTATATTTAGCCTCATGTTAGGCAATTTAATTAATTATCAGCGCATAATTCGTGCGTTTTGAGCCGCTTATCGCATGCTCTTTGATATTTAAAAAAAAAAAATATGTTCCACATTTTTTTTTAATCGGGAGGAGGTGGTGATATGTTGCGTGATAAATTCTCGCAACATCGTTTTATTACAATATCTATTTTATAACGCAAGGGCAACAACTGCTTGAAATTTATAGTTACTTTTCTCGGTAAGCATTTGTCTTCTCGCGTTGGTATTGAATGCAGTTGAGTTTTTGAGCTGTGGTCATTTTTCGCGCCGGACTGCGCATGACTGGTCTTGCTTTTTGGTCGATCGGTTTCCGCCCACCACTAGTGGAGTGAGCGATTTGAATGGCGAAAGAGATGCCTCGTTGAAGGGGGGATCTCCGCTATTTTTTGTTCTGTCAGGGATGTGTAGTCCTCTTAATGGATATTTCGTTTATTCGAGATAATACCTCTAGTGTTTCCCACATGTCGGGAGGCATAATATTTCTGTGTATTTCCTGAAGGCAAGGTAAATTAACATTTTCATTAACTCTATCGATTTTTGGTCGTGAGCGATTTCTGGTTCATAGCCTGTCTTCGAAAGTCGTCGTCACGAGATGTTTTCCCAGCTCACATGTCGCTGTATTGTGCTGCATCGGTTGATGCAGGTCCCAAGGACTATTACTTGCTACTTGGTTACCTGAACTAGGTTTGAAAAACCTTTGTTATCTAGAGGATATTTTTGAGGACATTATTTATACTTCGGCAGACGTGTCTGTCTTGCTGAAGTCAGACTAAGGAGAGTGAACTGATCTCATATATCTGGTTATCTCCTGGCTGTTATAGAAAAGGATGGAGTTTTTTCACCTGACTACATTTACAGCACTATGAAATATAACATGCATCTGACTCATCATTGTAATGCTGTCTACCGTCTATTGCTGTATTGAATGTTGCTGTGATAATGACTGTTTGATGTGTCTACATATTCGCGTAACCATTTTGTCACTGTGGCGTCCACAATAAATAATGAAGAAAAACGTCAACGGCTGTTTCAAGAATCATTGACTTTATACGTCGTGAGTTTACTGACGTCCTATGTGGATTGCCCTGTTATTTTTGTATGAACATTGTTTTGACTGAACACATCTGCACACTACACAAAACCAGACATGCGGATACCATCCATCATCATATGGCATCACGCATCACCCCCCTTTTTTTTTTTTTCAACTCACTCAAACCTTTAAGGGACTTAATTCTAAGTTACTTCCCTTAAGACAAAGCCTAATCTTACACATCTTATCTCCCTTCATTAACGACAAATAACACTGACAAACAACATTTTTCTTTCTTATATAAGAATAAGTGTTCTTATGTCAGTTTTTTGCGCTGATTTCAAATTTGAAATCCGTTTATCTCTATCACGTCAGGTTTTTAAGATATTTGTGAATACATATATTTTTGGGAAACCGTTATGTGCTCCGTTTCATTTTTACTACATAACTTATTAAAAATTAATAAAATGCAAAATAATTCCACTTTTTATACTGCTAAAAGATGCATGACATATGTTACGCTATTTTTCCAATAGTTACTGTATTTTGAAATAATTCTGAGCGAAATATGGCTTCTAGAAGTTGTAGAAATTCAGCTGATCTGTTCTGTTACGTGTGCGGATATTTTACCGATCGTGTTCACCAGAAAAACTTTACACCATTACTAAAGAAAGCATATGAACTTTATTTCGATTCGAAAGTTGATGATGCAAATAAATCTTGGAAGCCAAATGCAGTTTGTTCGACTTTGTGGAAATACATTGGCAGGTTGGTTACGAAAATCGCCGAAGCATAAGTCGATGCCTTTTGGAGTGCCAGTAATATGGCATGAACAAGACAAATCACGCTACTGATTGTTACTTCTGCTTGACAAATATCCATGGTTTCACTTTTAAAAACTAGAAAGTCTGTGGTTTATCCAAATATTGAATCGGTTTCGAAACCAGTGTCTCGTGATCCAATCACGTGTCCGATCCCAGTTCCACCAGAACAATATCCGTTGGACGTCAATGAACCATCAGAAAGTGATAGTTTACCTGCTTCAGAAACTAATTCTGACTCGGATTATATACCGGTGAATGATGGTGTTCACTTAATTAACCTTTCAGATCTAATACGTGATCTCGCTCTTACCAAAGGACAAGTGGAATTACTCGGTTCGCGACTCAAAGAATGGAATCTTTTAGCGCCCAATACTTTGATATCTAAATTTCGTCATAGACACAGAGAACTTGTTCAATACTTTGAGATGGATGATGACATTTGCTATTGCAAAATTCCAGTCGCCTACTCTGTTCATATGAAAGAAACTTATGACAATATGGCTATACTTTTGGCAAAAATAAAGTACAATGACTACCAATGGCGGATTTGTGGAGACCTAAAGGTCATTGCAATTCTCACGGGCATGCAGACTGGGTATACTAAATTTTGTTGCTTCTTATGTGAATGGGACAGCCGCAACAGACAGGAACATTATGCAAGAAAGGTGTGGCCTATCAGGGATCGTATGCAGCTCGGGCATAAAAATGTAATACACGAGCCATTAGTTAACAAAGACAGCATCATTTTAACACCGTCACATATAAAGTTGGGGCTCATGAAGAATTTCGTAAAAGCATTAGATAAAATGAGCAAAGCTTTCACTTATCTTCGAGAAAAGTTTCCGCAAGTTAGCGATGCAAAGATAAAGGAAGGTATCTTTGTAGGACCTCATATTAGGAAAGTTATTGCAGACAAACAATTCGAGAACTTGTTACATGGTAGTGAACTTCACGCATGGATGGCATTCAAATCGATCGTCGATAACTTTCTGGGAAATCACAAATCTGTCGACTATGTGCATATTGTTAAGCAGTGCATAGATGCATACAGAATTATGGGCTGTAACATGTCCCTCAAAATCCATTTGCTCGATTCGCATCTTGACTTTTTCCCTGACAACCTTGGCGAAGTCAGCGATGAACATGGAGAACGATTCCATCAAGATATCGCCGTAATGGAGTCACGTTATCAAGGACGGTGGAGTGTGACCATGCTTGCCGATTATTGTTGGATGTTTCATCGCGATGTACCACATGCCATTCACCGACGAAAGTCGACTGCAAAGAAATTCAAGCCTACATAACTGTTATACTTCTTGTACGAATGATGTTATAATACTGTATGCGTTGTTAAAAAACTTCAATTGCGTATTTCTCGAGATCCCGACCTGATAGAGAAAAACGGTTTGCAGATTTAAAAACAGCGCATTAAAATTGACCAGAAAAACATAGAAATGTTAGAGAAAGAAAAAAAAAATTTTTTTTTGTTAGCCAGTGTAATCTGCAACCAAACCCATCCATATCTCTCAAACCATTTTTTCTACCTTCTTTCTCTCTATCAAAACCAAACCACCGTTCACAGTGTCTTATCGCCGAATTAAGGGATTATGCTTGAGTATCACGGCTTCAATTTGAGACTCCAATTGTTTATTTTATTTCAAAGTTCATCACTAAGTTTTGTTTTTACCACGTTTTAAATATTCCTTGGACGTATAATAAGTCACTTTATTTTAGCAACTTGGGAGCAGCGCTGGTGTAATGGTTACCACATTGCGCAGGCGATCAGGTGTTCAAGGTTCAAGCCCGGGCGTGTGCATTTGGAGAAGTGACATCGACTGGGATTTTGACTGAATAACCAGAACGGATCCTGAGATAAACTCTCTGTGGATGGGAAGGAGCGAAACTCCTGACCAGGTTGGAAGGAAAATCCACAGGCTCCCTAGCCTCGCAATGATATGTCATTGGGCCGAAGGGCTGAAAGCCCAAGTGCCGCTGGTTAAGGAAAAAAAACCAATATGTAATATTAAAGGGAGAAAAAGCTACTCATTCTTAGCAGCCCATATGGAGTCTGTCCAATACTAATGCTTGGTACCTGTAATTCCTTGTGTACTGATGATAGGCGTTCTGAATATTAATAAATAATTCAGAACATGTTTTACAACACTATAAAGTTGGATTAGCGCCAACATCTACTCGTATTATATGTTGAATATTGCGGTTTTTAAAAATTTGATTTCTAGAGCCAGAGTTGAAGATTAAAATGTAATTAACAATATGACATCCAAAGTAACGCAACCAGAGTGCGCCTCAGTAGCCAGAACGATTAATAATGATGATTTCATGACTTTTCTTGGTTTAAAAAACGGACTGATAGTTGTATGAAGGTCTGAATACATTACATGATATTTTCTATAATCAAATTTGAAAACAGATAGTTACGTTATTATTGTACTTTAAAAATATTGAATAGAGAAAGCAATAGTAATCGGTTATATATAATTACACATACTTAATTATTTTTTTAAATTAGCCTTTCTTCTCCTTCTTCGTACACTCTCAGACGTCTACATGAATGTTGTCAAAGACAGCAGTAGTCAGCTTGAGTCTATTTTAATCTCCGTTGAGCTTTTCCACAAATGGTACTGGTGTCGGCCATATGTTCTTTCTCTGTTCCTCATATGTTGGACATCTTTGAAGCAGTTGTTGGATATCTTTGAAGCAGATGTTGGACATCTTTGAAGCAGATGCTGGACATCTTTGAAGCAGATGTTGGACATCTTTGAAGCAGACGTTCAGCAGTCGCTTTATCGGTGCGACAGTTACACTCATCGGTAGTTCCTACCTTTAGCTTGTTGAATAGATGGTATCTCAATCTGTTGTTAGTAGCCTGTATCTTATCTTCTGACAGCGTTAACAGAACGGCTGGATTTCATGCCTAAAGAAGAAGATGGCAAAGTTAACATTATTTTTCAAAACGTTAACTATATCCATTGAAAAGAAGTAGGCATAAATTTAAACTGTGTTTATAAAACTATACAAATATGCAAACTAGCTTTGATCAGAATCAATAAAATGAGTTCCAACAAGATCACAAGGTTTTTTAATGTGCTGTCGATCCTAAAAGATGAAGACTCTGACTTTCATTCTTCCCCGTCATCGTCTTGGCGGGTATACGTGCTCGTTTTTTTTTTTCCTATCCAGCTGCACTTGGGCTTCAGCCCTACGGCCCAATGACATGGAACAAATTTCATGGCATTGCGAACCTGGGAAGCCTGTGGACTTTCCTTCCCACCCGGTCACGAGCCAGATGTCCGTGCCATCTCCTCTCCTTCCCGTCCACAGAGGGTTTGTGCTCAGGAGCCGCACAGGCTACTCCAGTCTCCGGTCGAAGGCACTGCTTCAAATGTCTTCGCCAGGACTCGAATTAATCCAGTCCAAGTCCTGGTCAAAGACACACCACCAAATGTCCTCGCCAGGGCGCGAACCAAGGTCACCCGATCGCCAGCGCAGTGTGGTAACCACTACGCTAGCGCTGCTCCGGCTCGTTTTTTATAAGTACCAAAGCAAACGCACTTGTGTTACGTTACGTAAACGTATATATTTCTTCTGTGATTTATTATACTTGACTAGATCGTGAAGCCAAGTGATAATTTTGTAATTTTATCTCTTCTTCTGACAGGCGCGTATTTAATGTCTAATTTGTAACGTACTTTTATTTTTACTTGTTTATTGATTGTTTCTGGAGATCTCAAATTATGTGCCTCCTTTATTATTTATTTGATCTTTTGTTCTCATGACCTGTGCTTCTGGTGTTCTTTGCAATAATTTGTTAAAGAGTGCTTGAAAACAAGTGAAGCTCTTTAAAAAAGAAAAAAAAAGTTGTCTGCAGAAATTTTCTAGTATATCCGTCAATTTACGACTGAGCGAACTGTTTGCACCTGTAGAAATAATTGCATACAAGCTAAAAATTCGACAATTAGCAGGAGATGGGTACGGCGTTGATACAGACATGTGCCAGAATCAATTAAACTAGTGTTTCTTATCTGCTTGTCTGCTGGCTCCATAGATTATGGAAAATGTGCCTACGTGATCGTAACCGGCCGTATTTTAAATGTTATATGATACCACGGCAGAATATAAACGTATTGAGTGGCTTACTATTCCTTATCTGCACTTTTGTCCTGTATTTTGATGGTCACGTGATTTTTGGGGAGTGGGGACTTGCAATAAGCCGTACTTGTCAGAGGCACACTGTTCATTAAGAAATGAGAACCTATAATTTTAACTCCCTTCCTTCGCAGTCTTTTTGAAAATTGTGAACAACATCAGTTATAATGGCTAATTACTTTGCACCACAAGCTGTAACGTATGTTAACTTACTTACTTACTTAGTCGTTCCCCTTCTACCGTGAGACAATTGAAAAAAAAAAAAAAAAAAAAACACACACACACACACAAATAGTAATACGTCTTACAAGGAGAAGGACAAGAAAAACCTACGTTGCGGCCACAAGGCCTTCGTCAGGGACAGACAAACAAGAGACAGGAGGGAACGAAAATGAGAATTAAGTAGAGAACATGAAACTATAAAAATAAGAGAAAAAACTCCCTTAATATTAAGTCCAGTCACATGTGAAGCAAAGCAGGATGGCTGCCACTAAACCGGAAAGAGGAAGTTGACAGTACATAAAGATAAGAAATAATAAAAACAAGGACTGGAAAAGAGTGAGAAAAAAGTAATCAATAAATAATAAATAAAATAAAATAAATAAATAAAATATAAATAAATAAATAATAATAATAAATAAATTTAAAACAAATAAATAAATAAATAAAAACTAAATAAAGAAATAAATAAAATAAAAAATAATAAAGGAAAAAAATAATTTAAAAAAAAAAAATAAATAAATAAATAAATAAATAAATAAAATAAAAAAAAAAAAATAAATAAATAAATAAATAAAAAATGAAAAATAAAAAAATAAAAATAAAAATAAAAAATTTAAATAAAATAAAATAAATAAACAAATTTAAAAAATAAAAAAATAAATAAATTAAATTATTAAATTTTAAAAAATGGTAATTTAAAAAAAAAAAAAAAAAAAAAAAAAAAAAAAAAAAGGGGTGATCGCATCAAAGTAGAAAGTCATAATACAACAGGGACTCGATAGAGAAAGGCGTCTCAGACAAAAGAATGTTGGGTATTCAAACCGTGTGGTTTGAGGCAACCCATAAGATGGATAAGGCGTTGTTCCTGGCGAAACCGACTGTTGGCGTCCGAGGAACAGTATCTGATGGCTGTCACCTGGATGTCAGTGGCACCGTGGTGGTCAGGGCCATTGAAGTGGATGGCCACAGGTGTGGAATTAAACTGAGAGATGTCATAGAGGTGTCTGCAGAATCGGTCGCCCAGTCGTGTGCCCGTTTGGCCGATGTACGTAATGGTGCAACGTTTGCATATAATAGCATAAATGACGTTGCGTGACTCACATGTGAAGCCATGGGTGATGGTGAACTTGGCGTTAGGGAACGAGACTGAACGTGTTTCGATTACATACTGACATGTCTAACATCGTGTACGGTTACATGGCTTGGTTCCAAAGTGGCCATCGCTGACGGTTTTCAGACGGCTGTGGACTAGGAGGTCCCTCAAATTTTTGTCCCGTCTATATGCCAGCAAGGGTGGCTCACGAAATGCTTCCCGCGCCACTGGGTCAGCTTGGAGGAGAGGTAGGTGGCGAAACAGGATCCTTTTGACAGCAGTGCTGTGAGGGTGATAGGTCATTATTAACTTGACTCTATCAGAGGAGGTTTGTGTAGAGGTTTTTGAAGAGAGAGCGCCAGACTATCCTATCGGCTGTCTTCCTCCTGGCCTGGTTCCATTCTAGTCCTCGATCCTTCAAAGATTGTCTAATGTTGTCCTCCCAGCGGACTCTGGGTCGTCCTCGGGGTCTGGATCCTTGGCTCTTTGTTTCCCATGCTTGTCGTGGTATCCGATCTTCTCCCATTCTGCAGACATGGCCAAACCATCTTAATTGTACGTATGTTAACACAGAATAAAAATACAGATGGGCTGTACAAATTAATACGTGAGGTGCTTGTTCAGCCAAGACATCATCTTCAAATGGAAAAACTTCACAGCAAGTGGATTGTATATCAGAGTGAAAAACAGAATACCAGGTAACCCTTGTTCTAGAATCTCCAGGTTTGTGTTGTTGCCAGATAGATTCAGCCAGGTAGACTGAACCGATTTTGGGTTGTTGGAGAAACTATATGTTTACTTCCGTATTATATATATTTATATATATAAAACATCCAAAACGTCATCTTCAAATGGAAAAACTTCACAGCAAGTGGACTGTATATCAGAGTGAAAAACAGAATACCAGGTAACCCTTGTTCTAGAATCTCCAGGTTTGTGTTGTTGCCAGATAGATTCAGCCAGGTAGACTGAACCGATTTTGGGTTGTTGGAGAAACCATATGTTTACTTCCGTGTTATATATATATATATATATATATATATATATATATATATATATATATATATATATATATATATATATATATATATATATATATATATATATATATATATATATATATATATATATGATAAGCACCCGTGTGTTACCGGGACCCGAAAGGGGAGCAAAGAATAGTAACATGTCCCCTGCCAAGCATGTCGTAGAAAGCGACTAAGGAGGGTTGGGCATGGGGCCGGTTACCCCATCCTGTAAAAAATTTAAACCACAAAAAACTTCAACAAATATGGACAAGTCAAATAAAGAAAATAAAACACAGCCATCCAAGACAGGGGAAGGTCCTCCCGTGGGGAGGCGTATGATGCAACACAGAGAAAGCCGAAAGGAGTCTGTGTTGCTGACTAACCTTCTTTCTTCTAGGAGAACTTCCAGATTTGTCAGCTGGAATGTTCGGACATTAAACGAACAAGGGAAAGTGGCGCAAGTGGCAGCAGAAATGAGGGAATACAAAATTGAGGTTTTGGGAATGTGTGAAACAAAGTGGAAGGGGGTAGACAGGAAGAAACTCATCACAGGTGAATTGGTGCTGTCCTCAGGACATGAAGACGAAAGTTCACACCACAGTGAAGGGGTAGCTCTTATGTTATCTAAAGAAGCACAGAAAGCACTCATTGAATGGGAAGCTGTTGGACCCAGAATAATAACAGCTACTTTCAAAACAGCTAAAAAGAAAATTCATGTAAATGTCATCCAATGTTATGCACCAACAAATGACAAAGAAGAGTCTGTGAAAGAAGCATTTTATACTAAACTACAGGAAATTATGGATAAAGTAAAAAGAAGAGACATCACAATTTTGATGGGTGACATGAATGCAAAGATAGGTACAGTTAACACCGGATTTGAAGAAGTCATGGGAAAACATGGGCTAGGAGTAATGAATGAAAATGGAGAACTATTCACAAACTTCTGTGCTTCAAATCAACTGGCTATAGGAGGAAGCATGTTTCCACATAAGAGAATACACAAGGCAACATGGATATCACCAGACCATAGAACAGAAAATCAGATTGATCATATATGCATAAACAAGAAGTTTAGATCATCATTGCAGGATGTAAAGGTATATAGAGGAGCAGATGTGGCATCAGATCACCATCTTCTGATAGCCAAAGTAAAAATGAAACTCAAGAGATATGCAACAATGCAAAATTATAGACAACAGTATAATGTAGGACAGCTAAGAAATCAAGAAACAAGAGACAAATTTGCGGTCACAGTATCCAACAAATTCCAAGTGCTCCAACAGCTGGAAGATGTAGAGAATACAGAAGACTATTGGCAGCAGGTCAAAACTGTATGGAAGGAGACATGTGAAGAAATACTGGGGAAAAGGGAAAGACAACAAAAAGCATGGATAACAACAGAAACCATCAATAAGATAAAAGACAGAAAAAACAAGAAAGCAGAGTTAAACACAAGCAAAACCAGAAGTTCCAAAGCCAAGGCTCAAGAAGTGTACACAGAAGCAAACAAAGAAGTGAAAAGAAGTATCAAAAGAGACAAGAGGAAGTATATTGAGGAGTTGGCAAGAGAGGCAGAAGATGCTGCAGCCAAAGGAAATATGAGAGAACTGTATAGCAGCACAAAGAAGCTAACAGGGAAATACAAGCAAACAGGTTGCCTCATAAAAGACAAGAATGGGAAACTGCTCAGCAATATACAAGAGCAAATGAAGAGGTGGACAGAATATTTTGGGGACCTTCTCAATAGACCAGCTCCACAAAACCCGCCAGACATCCAGCCAGCAGAAGAAGAGCTACAAATTAACGGCGAAAGACCAACGAAGGAAGAAATAAAGAAAGCCATAAAGCTTCTAAGAGATGGAAAAGCGTCTGGACCTGATGGCATTCCAGCAGAGGCCATCAAAGCAGATATCGACACGGCTACAGAGATGTTATATAAATTACTTGGTAAAGTCTGGGAAAAGGAAGAGATACCAGCAGAATGGAAGGAAGGATATCTGGTTAAGTTGCCTAAGAAGGGAAATTTACAAGAGTGCACAAATTATAGAGGAATAATGTTACTATCAGTGCCAGGAAAAGTATTAAACAGGATTATCCTTGAGAGATTAAAAGAGTCCATAGACAAGAAACTGAGAGATGAACAAGCAGGTTTTCGACAACACAGATCATGTACAGACCAGATAGCCACTTTGAGAATAATAGTTGAACAAAGTCTGGAATGGAATTCACCACTATACATCGGATTTGTGGACTACGAAAAAGCATTTGACAGTGTAGACAGAGAATCACTTTGGAAATTGTTGAGGCATTATGGAGTTCCCCTGAAGATCATTAATTTAATAAAGAAAACATATGAAGACATGAATGCAGAGTTCTTTACGAAGGACAGCTTACAGAACCGTTTGGGATAAGAACAGGAGTGCGACAGGGATGCCTCTTGTCTCCATTTCTTTTCTTGCTGGCAATAGATTGGGTTATGAGATCATCGACAACACACAACAGAAATGGAATCCAGTGGACTCTGACTAAGCAGTTGGATGATCTGGATTTTGCTGATGACTTGGCTCTTCTGTCCCATAGCCGTAATCAGATGCAGGACAAATTGAAAACACTCGATGAGAGGTCACAGCAATTGGGTCTGAAAATACACAGGGAAAAGACAAAAATAATGCGAATAAATGCAGGTAATGATAACACGGTTGAACTTGAAGAAACACCAATACAAGAGGTAGAATCATACACATATCTTGGCAGTAATATAGACAAAGTTGGAGGGACAGACAGCGATATCAAAATAAGAATACAAAAGGCAAGAGGAGCTTTCATTTCATTGGGAAATATATGGAGATCAAGAGAAATAGGATCCAACACGAAAATAAGAATCTTCAACTCAAATGTGAAGTCAGTCCTATTGTATGGCTCAGAGACATTATATAGTTGTAGTATAGGGTGTCTTATCTGGTTTATGATGTTGCTGTGTAGGTTGTAGTAGAATAGTTCCCAGAGTACAACAGAGGCAACATGATGTGTAAAGTCATAGAAATGGTAACTTCGCTTTACGTTTTCTACCATTTATTGCACGCCACAAAACAGTCATGATATATATGTCATCACCAACATAGTTCAAGAAATTCAGCATTCAAAATAATATGAAATGATATGGTGCGTCAAAATGCCAGGTACGTTAGCTCCGTTATAACATACTATAGTTCAAGGAATGTCTGCATTCAACAATAATATTAGTGCCAGCTGATAGTCATTTAGTATCCAATGCTCAATATTCATATTGTAAACAAATAGCTTCCGTATATTCGATATCATAAAGTTTTGGTTCGTGAAGCTGTATAAATAATATATATAGCCCAGTTCTGGGTACCTAAAGTTCATACATATAAATTCTGCAACAGTGTCAGCTGCATCTCATCACTGTTCATAGATAATAATAAATACTCCCTTCCTGATGCTAGCAGATCAGATGTGTACAATAAGTCCATTTCCTCTGCACGTGAATAGCATACTGGGAATACAGGTCAACCCGACCTTTATAACATTCCTAAGTCTAACCATCTGACTTGGATGTGATCTCTGATATAACGAATCCTGGAACACAGACAATAGTCTTGTTTGGTCTAGAGCGACCCATATATATAACTAGTTCAGGTATAAAGATACCGGTGGCGAAATCCTAATCAAAGTACCTCTCCATTTTTGAATCACACAAGCAAGCAAAGAGCAGCAAAAATGTCGAACTTTTAGATGACATCGAAAAGTTCAAGTAAAGAGGAATTACCTTTATTCGGAATCAACCACAAAACATATGCCTCCAGGCGGCTTGAATAATACTGGGAAAAGTCTATAGTTAGCTAAACTAACTCACAAGACAATGTATTTCCCTCAGAGAAATCACAAGACGCAGATTTGTCACAAAGAAGGTACTCGAAATCCCCCTTGTTTTCTGCTTCGTCTGCAAATTGTAACGCTTTCACGTTGATAGTAAAAGCTTACTGTATTATTACCCGCTTTCTTCAATGAAACGTGTGCTGTATTTCTTGAAAAAAACATTGAGAGGCACCCTGCGTAATGACCTAAATTAATCCTAACATTAATTATATTACGTTACCAAAACGAACGAACAGATGGACTCACATAGAAAGAGAGAGAGGGGCGAATGAAATCAGGAACGCATGCAAAATTAAACACGCGTCACGCGATACACAATTACTACTATCACGCGTGTTAGGCTACATGCACTAACTTTTTCGGACGAACAGTGATAAAATACACTACCCTTCCCAGAGTTAGGTTTTAAAATCATAAAAAACGCTTATTAGGAAAGATAACAATAGATGGGTTTACGTTTGAAAACATTACAGTACCCAGACAGCACATCTTCGAAACAGGAGGTAGAAGAAATTGCATATTTTGAACGCAGCCACGTAGCTCTTTTAAATTTGGATATTTGGGTTCCTTAGGGCTTGCTGACAAAGAATATGTAAAACGTTACGCAAATAGTCCAGGAATTAATAAATTATAACCAAAATAAAATAGTGGGGATGCCTGACAACATGAAATCATTTCTGCTCATAAAATTTTTTTTATAACGTGTTTGAAAAAAACCTTACGTTACAGAAATAGCCTACCATGTAAACTCCAAATTGATTGGAGCGCAACAAATGAAAGACTAACCACGATTGGTCGGGCTATAAATACTAGCTTTCGTTGTTAGGGGAGACGTAGGAAGTTAAAATTTTTTCAAATACTTGTCGAAACGTGGCTCCATTGGCTAGACTCGCTGATATACTCACTTAGGAGCGTTAGTTCGAGACCACTAGTCAAATAAGCTTGATAAAGCAACAGTGCGTTGAAGCCAGCTCATATTTTTGCTAAATAAAGGCCTGGAACATAAGCAGATGGGAATTTGTGCCAGTAATTGTGCCAGAATTCATTGCTAATCAACGTATCTGTGTTTGTTTCCATGAATTGTGGTAAGCTTGAAACATTCAGTATCTTTTAATGAAAATTGAATGTGAATTGTTAATTTATGCCTGTATATATGTGTAGTTCAGTAGCAAACATGATGTAAAGCCTATATGCTCCAGCCTGAACAGAAGGTGTCGGAGGAAAGTAAAACGGCATGGAGTGGCCAAACAGTACACTGACACCTAGATGATTAACTAGAAAGAAATAATGCTGGAAGTGCAGAGGCGTAGTAACCATTAAGGAGGTTAATGCTGGTATAAAGTATTTCAGATTGAAACTGATAGTTGGCCTAACGCTCTGAACTCAATGTTTGTGATGTGTTGTGATCAGTGTAAAAAGAGAGTATAAATTAGTTATGAAGTAGAAGGTACATCCTTCTTGTTTTCAGGGACCGTGGTCTTGATGGTATTGAGCAGCACCTGGTCAGAGCTTTGCTGAATCCAGAGTCGGACAGCATACTCCTTGGTCCATTTAGCTATCAGTGAGGTGTCTCCAGAGCCCAGGGGAGAATCGAGCAGAAGAGTCTTTTCCTGCCGCCATCACGCAAGATAAGCTGATGTGACCCGCTGAGCTCAACATTATGTACCCCGTCTTAAAATAACATTGTAACATACACTTAAGAGGGGAAGTAAATTGTGTTAATATCAAGAACGGAGAACATCTCCAATACTAGTTTCCTTAAGACAAACTGTTGAAGTCATGATGACAAATACCAACAGAGCTTGAACAAAACAAAACCAGTATTACCTCATATTACTACTACACAACTGACACACATAGGATATTTGTAATAATATATGTCACTACAATATTCATATTAATACATTCTGTACATAACTTGTAATTAAAATTGATTGTGATTCCTGGTTCCTTTGTATTTGAATCAGGACACACATATATATTCATGACAGAAATGAATACATATTGTTATTTGAAAAGTTATCAGTGACTCCGTTAAGATATTCTCATAGATTGTTATATGTATGTGAGTGTCACAGTGTTGTCAAGTGTAGTGGAATAAATTAAATTGTTTATCTGTCTGTTGTTGTTTTGACTTACACTTCATCATACACATACCCTAGACATATAACGTAGTCATCACACTATTCCAGAATAATTCTGACTGAGATAGATATATATATATGTGGCAGCAAGTAAGGTTATCTATAATACACTACTCTTAATAGATATAGATACCTTCACAGCTGATCTCAGTCAGTACACTAAGTCCCCTATAAATATTTATAACATCTCATCTCACCACATATATTGGGGTCTCGCTCTTGGGATTTTGAATCTTTACCTATTAAAAATATTGGGGGTAATTCACTTCAGAGAATATAAGAATTAAAAGGTATCCTTGGGTGGAATTGAATAAGGTTGAGCTCACGGTGCCTGTGTTGTCCATTAGATATATTTAGAGATTAAATTGTTGGTTAGACATTGTATAACTTTACCTGATAGACAATGGCGGACCTAGCCAAATTTCGATCTGCTGCTGTTCAGACTGCAAAAGAGTTAGGATTAGATGGGCAAGTTATGGTTGCCTATGTCACCACGGAATGTGACAAATTTATTGAACGCGAAGAAAGAAGGTTTGAAGCCGAAAGAAGGTTAGAGGCTGAAAGGGAAATTAAGAGGTTGCAGATTGAGGCTGAGGCTAAGAAATTGGAAGCAGAAAGAGAAGACAAAAGATTAGCTGCAGAAAGGGAAGCCGAGGAAAGAAGACAGGCTGCAGAAAGAGAAGAGAAGAAATTAGCTGTAGAAAGAGAAGAGAAGAGATTAGCTGCAGAAAGGGAAGCAGAAAAGGAGGAGAAGAGATTACAAAGGGAACATGAGTTACGACTAAGGGAGTTTGAGTTTCAGGGCCATGCTCCTGAAAATGGTGCCAGTCCCTTTGCCTCTGATGCCACTGCTAGCCAAGGAGCCTCAACCTCAGCTATGAATTTTCATTTAGATCATTTTGTTGAGAAAGACGATGATATTGAGAGCTATATAAATAGGTATGAGCTATTAGCTACCACGTATGGGTTAGAGAGAGAAAGGTGGAGCTTAAAGTTATCTCAGGGACTTCGTGGGGCAGCTTATGAAGTTTTTGCAAAAATGAGCAGAGGTGATCAGGAAAATTATGACATGCTAAAGCAGGCTCTTTTGTTAAGATATGAAAAGAATGCAGAATTTTATAGGAAAAAATTTAGGAATGCTAAACTACTGTCAGGTGAAACCTATCACCAGTTCTCTGCACGAATAGAGACATACTTGGAGAAATGGACTTCTCTGGGGAAAACCCAAGATCTTAAGGAAATGGTCCTTATAGAGCAACTAAGAGAGTCCATGGCTCCAGACCTGAGAAAGTTTCTCATGGAACAAGGTGCAGAGGGGCTGGGTGAGTTGCTAAATGTTGCTGAAAGGTATCAAGCAGCTCAAGCAGAGGTAACAGGTAATAAAAAGAAACAAGTGGATAACTTTAGGGCACCACAGAACTTTAATAAATTTGATCCTAGGGATCAACACAAAGGTAAGCACCAGTCTGATAGGCCACGGTATGAAAATAAAAAATAAATTCCCACAATTCGATGAAAGGAAATATGATGAAAGAAAATCTTTCAACCAAGGAAAAAGGTGGTGTAAAAATTGTCAGATGGACAATCATGACACTGACCGTTGCAGAAGGAAACCTGTGTATATGGCAACCCTTCAGGTCAGGTCGACCTCAAGACAGGAGGAGGATATTATGTTGGATACCACTCCAGAAGAGATGAGGAAGGCACAGGCTGGGGATAAAACACTCAAGCCTTGTTTCAGGAAATTGTCAACTTGTCATACAACTCCAGGCAAGGGAGATTTTTACATGAAAAACAAGTTGATGTATAGGAAGACTGGAGCTAGATCCAAAGGTCAGGGACAGCTGGTACTTCCTAAAAGATATAGGGCAGACTTAATAAGGAGCCTACATGTGAAACCAGATGGGGACCATGAGAAGATAGGTACCATCATTCAAAAGGTGGCTCACAATTATTATTGGCCCAAAGCAAGATGGGACATTGTAAAATCATTGAGCATTTTGTAGAAAGGTGTAGCATAGCACATGAGGGAACACCCACAAGTGGGAACATGGATCAGGACCTGGACACGCCACAAGGCAAAATTAGGCCTGATAATAAAAAGAAAAATAGATTTGATAAAGTTGACCAAATGGAATGGGAAGCCCCTTTTCACGGACAAGCTTCACTTAACTGTTTTACAATGGCCACTATGCGGAGAGTGCAAAAAGATGTCTTACCCCAGGATAAGCCGAAAATCCCTCAATCGGACTTAAACAAACTGGAGGAAGAGGATGTAGAGAGGAAATCTCTCATCAAGAATTTTAAGTGGGGAGAAAGCCCCAAAAGAAAAATTGGTAGCGGTCGTTTTGTGAATAATAATTCTGGGAGGAAAAATCATCACTATAAAGCTTCGAGTGGAAGAGACCATACCGGTGCATGGACAAATAGGTCCACACAATTAAAGGTCCATATGTAGCTATGTTAAGAACGTGGACTGATGAAAAGGCAGAGGAAAACATTACATCTTCATACCAATATGTGAATGAGCTGACCACTCGGTTAAAAACTGGCTGGAAACTTGCCAATGAAAATTTGAAACAAGCCAGGAAGAAACATGCTGCCTATTATAACAGGAAGGCGAAAGACAGAAATTTGGCTGTGGGAGAGAAAGTACTGCTTCTTTTGCCTGGGAGTCAGAATAAGTTACAAATTGGATGGCAGGGTCCATATACAGTTTTAGAGAAGGTGTCTAGAACAAATTATAAGATAGATAAGAAGGGGAAAGAAAAAATCTATCATGTGAATCTCCTGAAGAAATATTTGGAAAGAGAACATCAGGAAGAGACACACTTGTTGACCTTGTCCATCGCCATGGAGATGAAAAAGGAACCACTTTCATCATTTGAATATCCATTACACCCCTGTGAGACAGCAGCACAGGTGAAAATCAGTACACATTTAACGAAAACTCAGAAAGAGAGAGTGCAACAGGTTCTAAATAATCATGCAGAGGTGTTAACAGACCGACCAGGGCATACAAACCTATTGGAATATGATATGAAACTAATAGACTCCACACCTGTCTGTATGAAACCATATTCGATTCCGTTTGCTAAGGAGAAAGCTTTGAAGGAAGAGATAGACTATCTATTGAAGGAAGGAATTATTTCGCACAGTGAGTCTTCGTATAGTTCCGGTGTGGTACTCTTAAGGAAGCCCTCTGGAGAACATAGACTCTGTATAGATTACAGGAGACTGAATGCTATTACAGAAGGACAGGTGGATCCATTGCCGGATACAAATCAGCTGTTTGCCAGGCTAAATAAAGCTAAATATTTCTCAAAAGTGGATCTGAGTAAAGGATACTATCAGATTCCAGTAAAGCCTGAGGTTAGACCATACCTAGCTTTTAGTACCTCAGAAGGACACTATGAGTTTAATAGATTGCCATTTGGATTGAAGAATGCGCCTAGTGTCTTCTCTAGAATGATGAGAAAATTATTGGATCCTCTGAATAATCCCTGTATAACAAATTTTATGGATGATATCCTTATAGCAACAGAAACATTTGAGGAACACATTGACTCTCTGAACATGCTGTTTGATCGACTTAGGGAGGCAAATTTAACAGCCCGACCAACCAAATGTTGCGTTGGATGTAAAGAATTGGAATTTTTGGGACACACAGTTTATCAGGGAAACATGACCCCTGACCCAAAGAATTTAGAGAAACTACAGAAAGCCCCGAGACCACAAACCAAGAAGGACGTGAGATCCTTTGTCTCATTATGTGGTTTCTACCAGAAGTATATCAAAAACTTTAATTCCATATGTGCACCGTTAACTGAATTGACACGTAAAGGACATCCAGATCGCATTACATGGACACCACAATGTGAAATGACTTACCAAGAATTGAAGGAAAAGCTCACAAGTAAACCCATTTTGAAATTACCTGACTTAAGTCAAGAATTCATAGTAAGGACGGATGCAAGTAATATTGGGCTGGGTGCAACTCTACTACAGAGATCTGATGCATTGGATGGGGAATTAAGCCCAGTGGCATATGCTAGCAGAAAGTTGAATAAAGCTGAAATCAACTACTCAACTAGCGAAAAAGAATGTCTTGCAGTAATATGGGCGATAAAGAAATTCAATATTTATCTATATGGGAAGGCATTTAAGTTGCAAACAGACCACAAACCTTTATCGTTTCTAGCACAGGCTAAGCATGAGAACTCTAGGTTACTCCGATGGTCTTTACTTCTGGCTCCCTATAATTTTAGCATTGAGTATATATCTGGAAAAACCAATTTGGGAGCGGATTTTTTAAGCCGCCATCCGTGTGATGAGAATCACCGTAAACCCCAGAAATAATAATAAATTTCTCTATGTGTATATAGAATAAAGGACTGACATATAATGTCTGTTTTAAGAGGGGAGGTGTCGTGGAATATTCTAATCCACATATATAAATTATTAGGTAAATATGAAGCCTAACAAATAAAATTAATAAAGAAAAGAGCAATGGTAAAATAACAGTGCTGTCACAAAGAAGGTACTCGAAATCCCCCTTGTTTTCTGCTTCGTCTGCAAATTGTAACGCTTTCACGTTGATAGTAAAAGCTTACTGTATTATTACCCGCTTTCTTCAATGAAACGTGTGCTGTATTTCTTGGAAAAAACATTGAGAGGCACCCTGCGTAATGACCTAAATTAATCCTAACATTAATTATATTACGTTACCAAAACGAACGAACAGATGGACTCACATAGAAAGAGAGAGAGGGGCGAATGAAATCAGGAACGCATGCAAAATTAAACACGCGTCGCGCGATACACAATTACTACTATCACGCGTGTTAGGCTACATGCACTAACTTTTTCGGACGGACAGTGATAAAATGTTTTTTTTTTTGGAGGGGGGGGGGGGGGGGGAACAGTACCCTTCCCAGAGTTAGGTTTTAAAATCATAAAAAACGCTTATTAGGAAAGATAACAATAGATGGGTTTACGTTTGAAAACATTACAGTACCCAGACAGCACATCTTCGAAACAGGAGGTAGAAGAAATTTCATATTTTGAACGCAGCCACGTAGCTCTTTTAAATTTGGATATTTGGGTTCCTTAGGGCTTGCTGACAAAGAATATGTAAAACGTTACGCAAATAGTCCATTAAATTAAACTCCAATTAATAAATTGGACGGTTATTGCCTAACAAAGACTAAAATTGGTGGGGATGCCTGACAACATGAAATAATTTCTGCTCATAAAATTTTTTTTATAACGTGTTTGAAAAAAACCTTACGTTACAGAAATAGCCTACCATGTAAACTCCAAATTGATTGGAGCGCAACAAATGAAAGACTAACCACGATTGGTCGGGCTATAAATACTATCTTTCGTTGTTAGGGGAGACGTAGGAAGTTAAAATTTTTTCAAATACTTGTCGAAACGTGGCTCCATTGGCTAGACTCGCTGATATACTCACTTAGGAGCGTTAGTTCGAGACCACTAGTCAAATAAGCTTGATAAAGCAACAGTGCGTTGAAGCCAGCTCATATTTTTGCTAAATAAAAGCCTGGAACATAAGCAGATGGGAATTTGTGCCAGTAATTGTGCCAGAATTCATTGCTAATCAACGTATCTGTGTTTGTTTCCATGAATTGTGGTAAGCTTGAAACATTCAGTATCTTTTAATGAAAATTGAATGTGAATTGTTAATTTATGCCTGTATATATGTGTAGTTCAGTAGCAAACATGATGTAAAGCCTATATGCTCCAGCCTGAACAGAAGGTGTCGGAGGAAAGTAAAACTGCATGGAATGGCCAAACAGTACACTGACACCTAGATTATTGATTAGACAGAAATAATGCTGGAAGTGCAGAGGCGTAGTAACCATTAAGGAGGTTAATACTGGTATAAAGTATTTCAGATGAAGCTGACAGTTGGCCTAACGCTCTGAACTCAATGTTTGTGATGTATTGTGATCAGTGTAAAAAGAGAGTATAAGTTAGTTATGAAGTAGAAGGTACATCCTTCTTGTTTTCAGGGACCGTGGTCTTGATGGTATTGAGCAGCACCTGGTTAGAGCTTTGCTGAATCCAGAGTCGGACAGCATACTCCTTGGTCCATTTAGCTATCAGTGAGGTGTCTCCAGAGCCCAGGGGAGAATTCGAGCAGAAGAGTCTTTTCCTGCCGCCATCACGCAAGATAAGCTGATGTGACCCGCTGAGCTCAACATTATGTACCCCGTCTTAAAATAACATTGTAACATACACTTAAGAGGGGAAGTAAATTGTGTTAATATCAAGAACGGAGAACATCTCCAATACTAGTTTCCTTAAGACAAACTATTGAAGTCATGATGACAAATACCAACAGAGCTTGAACAAAACAAAACCAGTATTACCTCATATTACTACTACACAACTGACACACATAGGATATTTGTAATAATATATGTCACTACAATATTCATATTAATACATTCTGTACATAACTTGTAATTAAAATTGATTGTGATTCCTGGTTCCTTTGTATTTGAATCAGGACACACATATATATTCATGACAGAAATGAATACATATTGTTATTTGAAAAGTTATCAGTGACTCCGTTAAGATATTCTCATAGATTGTTATATGCATGTGAGTGTCACAGTGTTGTCAAGTGTAGTGGAATAAATTAAATTGTTTATCTGTCTGTTGTTGTGACTTACACTTCATCATACACATACCCTAGACACATAACGTAGTCATCACACTATTCCAGAATAATTCTGACTGAGATAGATATATATATATATGTGGCAGCAAGTAAGGTTATCTATAATACACTACTCTTAATAGATATAGATACCTTCACAGCTGATCTCAGTCAGTACACTAAGTCCCCTATAAATATTTATAACATCTCATCTCACCACAATGTGGTCACGCTTCGTTTAAGAAATTATAGACCGAACGTGTCTCAAACCAAGAGGAGGTAAACTCATAAAAAATAGTAGTCTCAAAATCTCGAGTTATGTCACTTTGACTGTAAAATAATATCATACACATTTCAGTCAAGAAATTGATCATACAAAGATTTTTTTACGAAAAAAAAATGATTATACAAAGACTTTGGACAAAAAATGATCTGTGCGTAACATTACCGCACCCTCCCGGGAAAAAAAAAATGAAACATTTTTTTAAAAAATCCTGGAGCCGGAAAAATCTAGGCTCCTAACGCACGTATGATGCGCGGATATATACCTAACAAACTAGCTCAACGCATGGAGCGAAACTGAGATCATATCTCAGATCTTTAGAGAAAAAATTTATCTAAGTATACGCGTATATATTCCAGGAAGGTGCCACCAACACACGCCACAATGATGGCAACATCATAATGAAAGTCAAATTACATTCATGCCAATATATGAAATTAAATCTATTATTATAATATCATGCAATGTGTTGCAAATAGCGGTGTAATATACTAATATACCGCACTATACTATTACCTTATATAATGCATCAGTAATTATTAACTAAAATATGTGTTGTTCTTCGTAGATAAGAATACAATCAAACAGAAGAAGATGTGAACATCATCCGCTCCCAATCTAGGACAGGACTTGATATCATCAAAGTTTCACAATGGACATAATCTCGCTGACTTCAAAGATGTGCTGCGAAAATATCAATAACACAAATCTTAAATATAACTGTTAAATCTCTTAATACAATCATGAAAATTTATTATCTAAATGTGGCCGAGTGATCTTTTGGCCCGTATATCACTAACTAAGCCTTCTTAGATAATTACATGGTACAATGTTATAAATTCCTCAAAAAAGTGAGAAAATATCTGCTAACATGTCATTATAGCATTGGACTGTATATTAGAAAATATATATGACAAAAGAATCATGTG
This sequence comes from Oreohelix idahoensis, assembly GCA_024509875.1. NCBI lineage: Eukaryota > Metazoa > Mollusca > Gastropoda > Stylommatophora > Oreohelicidae > Oreohelix > Oreohelix idahoensis. The sequence goes on along the minus strand of JAMPIV010013979.1, from coordinate 46,685 downwards.
GAATCGTGTGGGCATCTGGACAGAATGTCTGCCATCACATTATCCGAACCACGGATAGTTCGCACCGAGAAATGAAATGGTTGAAGAGCTATGGCATAACGGGTGGACCTCGAGCTCTTCAAGTTTTTACTCTGAATAGCAGTAAGCGCTTTTTGGTCGGTTTCCACAATGAAGTGTGCGCCTAGAAGAAATCTTTGTAACTTCAGAATAGACCATACCATAGCCAATAATTCACGGTCTAAAACCGAGTAATTCTTTTCTGCAGCATTTAATTTCCTAGAGATATACATCACCGGATGCAGAGTATCAGAATACTCCTGCATAAGTGCTGCCCCAATCCCAGTTGACGAGGCGTCACTTCGAAGAACAAAAGTCTTCTCAATAGTAGGTAACCTAAGGATAGGTGGAGATGAAAACAGAGTTTTAACCTGGTCCAATGAGGATTGACATTCTTGCGACCAGCGGATCAGATTAGGCGATCCTTTCTTCAATAAAGTAGAAAGCGGTGCCATAATGGATGACAGATTCGGAATGAATCGTCCGTAAAATTGGATCAAACCTAATAGACTCCGTACTTGTTTCTCTTTGTTTTTAGGGACCGAAATGTTAAGTTTTTTTGAAACATTGTGGTCCTCTGTCTTTAAAAGACCATGACCAACCCGATGACCCAGGAAAGAAATCTCACTAAATCCTATGAAGGCTTTAGAGGGTTTTGCAGTCAAGTTATATTCGCGAAGAGTAGACAGCAATTCGTATAAACCCAAATAGTGATCTTCTCAGGAATCACTGAACAGGCAGATATCGTCTAAGTATGCTATGACATCTGTACGATATGCGAGAATTCGCCGCATCATGCGTACGAATGTAGCAGGGGCGTTCATAAGACCGAAAGGCATGAAATTCCATTGGAATAAACCCCTAGGTGTAGAAAAAGCTGTAAAAGGTTTGGCACGTTCAGTTAGAGGAACTTGCCAATAACCTTTAGACAAATCTAGTTTGGTAAAGAACCTAGAATTAGCAAGTTTATTTAGCAGCTCTTCCAATGAAGGCATAGGTTCAGCATCGAACTTCGTAACTTGGTTCAATTTGCGATAATCTACGCAAATGCGAATGTTATTATCCTTCTTCCGAACAATAACCATAGACGAAGAGTATGCTGAAGTGGATGGTTCAATGATTTCCAATCGAATCATTTCATCCAATTCTTTTTCGACTTGTGACTGAAAATGGATAGGTATTGGATAGGGTCTGACTCTGATAGGATTATGGTCAGTTAGTATAAAATGCTCAATATTCATATTGTAAACAAATAGCTTCCGTATATTCGATATCATAAAGTTTTGGTTCGTGAAGCTGTATAAATAATATATATAGCCCAGTTCTGGGTACCTAAAGTTCATACATATAAATTCTGCAACAGTGTCAGCTGCATCTCATCACTGTTCATAGATAATAATAAATACTCCCTTCCTGATGCTAGCAGATCAGATGTGTACAATAAGTCCATTTCCTCTGCACGTGAATAGCATACTGGGAATACAGGTCAACCCGACCTTTATAACATTCCTAAGTCTAACCATCTGACTTGGATGTGATCTCTGATATAACGAATCTTGGAACACAGACAATAGTCTTGTTTGGTCTAGAGCGACCCATATATATAACTAGTTCAGGTATAAAGATACCGGTGGCGAAATCCTAATCAAAGTACCTCTCCATTTTTGAATCACACAAGCGAGCAAAGAGCAGCAAAAATGTCGAACTTTTAGATGACATCGAAAAGTTCAAGTAAAGAGGAATTACCTTTATTCGGAATCAACCACAAAACATATGCCTCCAGGCGGCTTGAATAATACTGGGAAAAGTCTATAGTTAGCTAAACTAACTCACAAGACAATGTATTTCCCTCAGAGAAATCACAAGACGCAGATTTGCGTCCACTCGCTGCTTAGACCATTTTCTAACTCCCCGACTTGGGCGGAAACCACAATCGAACTCTCCAAGTCTAGACATGCGCAGAACCCATCTACGTGAGTATCAATTCACACAAGGCGATTCTAAGAACATACGAGATAAGAGACATTCACTATCGCTCTCTTTATGGTCATGAATCGAAAACCTTAAGACAGGTTTCAGACATCTACAACACTTGACTGATACTACCAAATAAGGAGATGTGGTCACGCTTCGTTTAAGAAATTATAGACCGAACGTGTCTCAAACCAAGAGGAGGTAAACTCATAAAAAATAGTAGTCTCAAAATCTCGAGTTATGTCACTTTGACTGTAAAATAATATCATACACATTTCAGTCAAGAAATTGATCATACAAAGATTTTTTTACGAAAAAAAAATGATTATACAAAGACTTTGGACAAAAAATGATCTGTGCTTAACAATATATATATATATATATATATATATATATATATATATATATATATATATATATATATATATATATATATATATATATATATATATATATATATATATATATATATATATATATATACACACTAATTATCCCTTTAAAGCTGAGATCTTCGTAGAAGGGTTTCCATCTGGTTTTCTCGCTAGCACTAATGGTCAAACTGTTATAATAACGTATATATACTACCATTAAGTTATGATGTAGGGTATTACAATAGCCTCTTCAGCCACAACTGACTATGGGAATGCGCCCCTGAGGTGATAGCCCTCAACTGCTTATTTCCTGGTGTTCCTTTCGACGTTTTCTCCTCTCTTCTGCTTGCTGTGTGAGCTTCTCTTCGCCCAATCTGAGGAGGCGCCGCAGATAGTATCGCCACTTGGTGCGGTCGCCAGCTCCATCTTCCCAGGTTGCTGGATATATGTCCAGTGGGTATTGCCACTGTTCTATTATTTTTTTTAGTTATAAGGGCATACGATAAACAATGGATGTTAGCAAGCACTGCCAGAACCTATAGCTTATCTTTACTAATTAAGAAGGTAAAAAGGTAGTCCCATGGCAGATACTGCTGTAGGGGAGTGAAGTGTTAGAGACTTCACTATACTAGATCCAGCATCGAGAGGTGGGGTGACTAGTTCCCTTACTCGCTGCCTTCTCCTTCCCTATCTTATGTGTAAAGTCAGGTACCCATTTATAGCTGGGTAGACTGAAGCGTGTCGAAACTGTGAATCGAACCTGACACCTTCACCGTGAGAGACCAGTGCTCTAACCACTCTGTCAATCGGACAGGACTCAGATTGGCATTTAGGAAGGCACCTGATAAATAACTTTGGCCTATCTTCACAAAAAGAGAATTACTGAAGTTCTGCGCATTTCAAGGTGCTTAACAGGAAGAGTACTGATTCCCGGGTGACCACTATTTTTACAGGCTTTTCTTTAGCTCGCAACGTATGTCACCCTGTTGTCACCTTCAAATTTTGCAATCAATTTTTCAATCACTTCCATATGAGAAATAGCTCTGAAAATTGGCATAGTTGTGTATTCCCCATGACAATATAATAATCAGCCGTTAAAATAATAACATTAATAAAATTAAAATTAATATTTATTTTTGTTTTGTTTGTGTAAAAAACATCACTAAAATGGGCAATAACTGCAAATAATCTAGGTGTATTCTTTCCAACAAGATTGTCTCTCTTGAAACTTCATCCCCCCTAGACATACACACAACTGACAAATACTTTTAAAAAAAAGATGTAATTTACAACTCTTATCAAAATATTAAAAAATATATATATAAAAGTAAAAAAAAATTTACTTTCCGTGTAATATACTGAATAATGAAATACACCTCCTGTGCTGTGGACTCATTTATCGCAAACTGATAATGTCATTAGCGGATCGATAACATTTGACTTAAATTTAAAAACAACAAAAATTTTAAAAAAATATTTTAAACACAGGCTTTTAATGCACTAAAAACCCAAAAATAATTTTTCAAGGAGTTTATAGCTTACGTACATAGTCGTTCCCCTTCTACCGTGAGGTGTAGAGGTTTGGAAGAGAGAGCGCCAGATTATCCTATCGGCTGTCTTCCTCCTGGCCTGGTTCCATTCTAGTCCTCGGGCCTTCAAAGATTGTCTAATGTTGTCCTCCCTGCTGACTCTGGGTCGTCCTGGGGGTCTGGATCCCTCGCTCTTTGTTTCCCATGCTCGTCGTGGTAGCCGATCTTCTCCCATTCTGCAGACATGGCCAAACCATCTTAGTTGGGACTGTTCTACTTGGGTCTGCAGGGGGTGGGATTTTAGGCCTTGACGTATCGTCTGGTTGCAGACCATGTCTCTTCTTGTTACTTCAATCACCTTCCTCAGATACCTCATTTCTGAGGTTTGGATCTGGCTTTTATGGGTTGTAGTCATTGCCCATGACTCGCATCCATATATCAAGACTGGGACATAGGTGGAGCGGTATACAGCCATCTTCGTTTTCTTACCAACCTCTCTCTTGCTGAAGAATCCTCGATTTATGGCCTGAAAAAGTCTCCCAGCTGCTGCTTTTCGAGTGGACAACTCTTCTTTGATGCCTCCCTTTCGGTCTATAATAGCTCCGAGATATTTAAAGTGGTCGACCTGCTCCAGGACCTGTTCTCCTAGCTTAATCTGATGTCTTCTTTCTTCTCGTGATATCACCATGGATTTTGTTTTAGAGCTACTTATGACCATAACTCTCTTCTCCAGCTCTTCCTTCCAGACTTGCAGGTTGGATTGAAGATGTGCCTCGGATTTAGCAATCAGGGCAACATCATCAGCAAATGCCAGCTCTGAAATACATACCTGTCTCATCTTCCAGTACCCCACTGAGTTTATATCTTGCAGTAAAAATGTAACATCAAATTGACAAAAAGCCTGGGGCGCTTAAGCGCTCATCATATATTTTATCCATAGGTGTCTAATGAAGTATAAAGCAGAAGTTAATTTCATATAGAATCAGCGCCCCAGGCTTTTTGTCAATTTGATGTTACATTTTTACTGCAAGCTATAAACTCCTTGAAAAATTATTTTTGGGTTTTTAGTGCATTAAAAGCCTATGTTCAAATAATTTTTTTAAATTTTTGTTATGCTCCTTGTGGGCATTAGCAAGCTCCCCCTCCTGTTCATTAACATGGACCCCACTGACATCGGCAGATGGGTGTAACAGGATGAATATTGCTATTCCCGCGCTCAAGGTCTACCACATTTCAACAGCCCGTAATGGAATAACCGAAACCCTGTTTGGCAATTTTATGACTTTAGTTATAAACTTCGTTCGTTAATCGGGCCACATAACACGGTGCTACGCAACGGGTGTGCTGCGGCACACTGGTGAGTCGCGAGTGTCTGCCTGGTGTGTCGTGACACAAGGCAGAATACATCATGTAATGGTATACAAAATTATATGTTATGATAATATATTACGAAAGAATCTCACTCGTGCAATTTTACAAATACAGTATTAAGCTGAGTTATCATCATCCACCAATCCGTCACAAAAATTAGGGAGCGTTGTCTCAATGATTCCATTAAATATTTACTAAACTCACATTCCTAAGTTTTGTAGTCTGCCGTGGAATTTTTCAGGGCACTTAAGTGTGCTGTCACTAGATTTTCTATACGCTCCTACGTATATAGTTCATGATTGTCACGGGTTGCCTCCTCTTGCTCTTCTGTGATGGTCCAACAATGGCCAAAATCTAGAGTACCTAATGTGGGTCTTCAAAGGTGTCTACCTTTGCACAAGATTACACTTGGCAGAGATGCAGATAGAACGATGATGATGCTTCTACTTTGAGGGAGTGTTCACACGATATTTAAGAAATCAAGAACAATGCTGAATGTGTCTTAGCAATGTTAACTTTTAACTGCCCTCCAACTTTTGTGAAGCGGTTTTATATAATTTAATTTAGCTCATACAAACCCCAAACTGAATTAACAGTAAAAACTCTTCTTATTAGCTCGATATATATTAAAGATACTGATTCATGCGAGTGCACTTCTCTCTGTAAACTAGGACTTTGTACAATAATTTAATGATCAATTATTTTAACAGAAGTTAAATGAATATGGGTGATAGATGTGCTGTAGAATAAAGTTTGTCCTCATTGAGGTTAAGGTGGGAATTGATTATGGTTACAGAATTCTTAGAATGCTGGTCTTCTACAAGTATGACTTGCCAGATCTCTGAATGCGGCTGCTGCTGTTTTCGTCAATCCGTTTTCTGTGACGAGGGCATGTTCTGAGCGATGTTTGCAGGGGGTAACTCCCCTGGTGTCAGTGCTAGTATCTCCACAGGCCCGTGGGTAACTCCCCTGGTGTCAGTGCTAGTATCTCCACAGGCCCGTCAAACGTTACCGTCTAATGTCAACAACAAGCGTCTGAATCACAGATTCGTAGCGTTGAATCGTACCACAAATGTTCTTGCACTCTCGTAACCCTATCTTTAGAAGAAACAAAAGGAACAAACTCCTGTGCTGAGTCTTTGTTTTTCTGATATTAATCAGACGCCTTTCCTGCTGTCCGTCCTCCAGTTTTTATCTCTCAGAAAATTATCTTCTCTGAGTATGCATCATAACTCAGGGAATATGATGAGAAATCACCTTAAAATCTTAAGTTAACTTAATGAAAACATTGTGTCTGGCCAGCGGCGAATACAATGGCTTGTGCCTGAAGGAACATTGTTAAGTTTACATATAACTCACACAATGATAAAATGAACTATGCACACGCTGATGTAATCATCACTCACTCCCTGCTCCATTCGGAGTCTGGGGGTTACCTCTGCTTTTGGTTCCGTGTGTGAACTAGCATGAAGCAATCACCAGCGCTTGCTGTAGTGGTGTATGAATATACTATTTTCATATGCTGAGGTTGTCAGCATCGTATGGACGTTTACAACCACTTGTTCTTCTTCTTCGATCCATAACCGCCAACAGTCAAAGCAGTCGGTGGTCATCACGCCTGGTGGCGTCTTGTAGGGCAGCAACAAATTGATTTTACTTTGCTCGATCGGCGGCCATCCTTCGTACAGTGCCTTAACTCTGGTTCATTCTTTTCATCTCGGCTTCCACAGTTCTCCGCCAAGTTGTTTTTGGTCGGCCTTTCTTTCGCTTTCCCTCGCATAGTATCAGGGTCCCTTCTGAGGACGTGGCCAACCCAACTCCAGCGTCTGTGTGATAAGAGGTTTGATGGTATTCAATGTAAAGGTTAACCAGGTAAGGTCAAGCTATGTAAGTACCCTGAATCAGAAAGATGATGATGTATTTCTCAGGGGTCCCTATCCGCTACCTCTTCTGATCCCACCCAGTGTACATTATCTCTGTAGTGTTATGTATATGGCAAGTGTCTAGGGTATGTATGTATTTAAGGTGAGAAATGAATAAATACAAACAGAACTGTAATTCAACAAAATGTAAGTAAGTAAGACTGGTGGGAACGTTTTGGTATATATATATATATATATATATATATATATATATATATATATATATATATATATATATATATATATATATAGATATATATATATATATATATATATATATATATATATATATATATATATATATATATATATATATATATATATATATATATATATATATATATATATATATATATATATATATATATATATATATATATATATATGGGAATAAATATACAATTTATTGTCCCGAACCTCAATCTTTTGGAACAGGACTTGTCAAAATCATAAAATGTTTATTTACAGTTTTTAAATAAATAAGATGGAACTCTGTCCATGAAGTGTAACAAAATAAAATTGTCACTAGAATGAGTACCTCACTGTCTGATTTTCAATGCTTAATATTAGCAATAGTCAGTTAATTGAGGGTTTGTTTTCTTCATCATTCCCCAGGAAATTCTTCTTGTTGTGGTGGTTTAAACTGAGAGGAACTGACATGTGCCCGTATTGTGGGACTTATCTATGAAGCCTGTCTGATGCTATGGGCTCCAAACTATGTATATGGTCACTCAAATGGTGCTGATTTCTGGCTGAAGATATGGCCTGTAGCTCAAAGTATATTGTGAGCCTTCACTGCCCACAATTTCTGTCTTCTCCAGGTTGTCTGTAGCACTTTTATTCTGGTAATACAACCCTGAAATGAGAAGGAAAGTTTCCTCCCCTTTATAGCCTGTCTATAACAATTCCACAACTAATCAATGGTAATCTTACCTGGGGTCAGCCATGTGTGCTGACCATATGCACCAAACCCTATATTTCCTTGACTACACTCAGTCCTGTGTTTTCATTCTTTTTTTCATATGGCATTAAAGCCACTATTCCTTTAGCATTGCTTGTCTTTCACATAATCAGCAGGGGTGTACAAATATCTCTTGTGACCTGTTAATGACTTCTTTCAAACATTCTATGTATAGTGTCCCGTGTTATTTGAACATGGTGTCACTCCAGAAACCACTACCAATTTATTTTCTCCTGGACTTACAGTCGCAAAATTTTTATGGCAAACTTACAAACACATTTAATTTCACTTCCCAATGGCAATATCAATTTTATTACCACGGCACTATGGCACAAAATTTGTAAGGCCAATAGCAAAACATTTTTTACACATTTCACTCCGAAAAAGACTGCATTCCTACCTAGGTCGTCGTAACCTGAACTATCTCTCAATTAGCAGTATCGAAATAAAATGTATCGGCATACACATAGAGCCTGATACTGGCTAAGGAAATATACAAATAAAAGCATCTATCTTACCTCAAGTAAAGAATAAATACACATGCACAAAGTTGACTAGCAGTAAATAGGTTTTTCTGACTGCTTTTCTTGTCCAGACGGCGAAAGCTTGGTCACAAGGCTTTCCCGCTAATCGCAACGTGCGATGGCTTTCAAATTCAAATGGCCTGATCTTACAAGGAGGTGTTAATTTTTATTACCCTACCCTCTAACCAATCAAAAAGCGAGTCAAAATTTTAACTATTTTTGGATTATAAACTTTGAGCAATCGTAAGTGTGATTGTTCGTCTGATTATCTTTGTGTAAGTTGTATCTCAGTGTAACTGTCTTTTTCTCTTGTTGAGGTGATCATTGGCCCAAGACAGTATACTTGTTGTTAGATGTGTAGTGCGAGCGTATGATGAACTGAGTGTGGGTGCGAATGAAGGCGCGAATGTGTTTAGGCTCGTATATATGAAGACCCTGCAACCCATACTCTCACATGCAGTAGTCAAGGATGCTTGGACACTGCAGGCATGTTTCAAGACATTTATTGACGAGAACACACATAGTATCAACAGGAACAGTCAGTGTAACAAGGTCATGCTGACCGGAAATCGATAGGTATACATTTGGCATTCAAAAAGGTAAACATCGGAATAGACGTGCATGGTCAATAGCAAAGTTCTTCAATAATGACAGTTCGTAGCGTCGCCCTTGGCATCTCTGACTAAACGCGTCAGATGCCTTAGTCACTTTGACACATAGGTGCAACTTGGCATTCCCCGCCAATTGCACATTATCAGGCTGTAGTATAATAGCCGAAAGCACAGGCCTCGTTCTGACGTCGGCTGTGTACTTCTGTTAAATAGGTTATCATCAACCCTGCAGTAATGCTTATTGTAGACATAAATCCCGCCAATCTGCGGTTCCCACAATATATCTTCGTCACTGGATTTCTGGACAATATAAAGACTAACAGTCTTGGATGGCTACCTCGAGCACAAATATATAAGTTCTGAAATATATAGGATCGGTGAGCTGCAGTTCACACTAAGTAATCCTTTTACATGTTCTGCCACCGAAAAGCGTAATAATGCATAAAGGTCGGTATTACCTGGAAAATGAATCCTCAGAACATAACAAGGAATTCTGTCGTCATCCCGACGCACAGAGATTCACTGGGGAAAACTGCCATAGCAGTTACTTCGAAGATTCTCCCCGAAAAAACAATGGACTCTTGGTCCCTTCAGAAAAACAGGACCTTCCCGGCTCGCCGGAAGTATAACTCTCCCCGCTTAAAAAACCTTCCCATAGGCCTACGCCCGAACTGTCAACCTTTGACCCTAAAGGTCAAAACACAATGAATGAATAAACAAGGGAAGACAACCCCTAATCAACCTGACATCGCAGGTAAAGACACAATTATACTTATGATAAAACATAGGCAAATAACTTGACAGATGACTCCGTCGAAAATGACAGCAACATTACTACCACCCCCCTGTAAAAAAAAAATGAAATTTTTTTTTTTTTTATATGTCCATGAGCAAGATAGCACCAGTATCACTTCTGTGCTCATGCAAAAACTGAACCTAATATCAGGTACAATAGACGCATAAATAAGGCGTCTGAAGAGAATACAAATCATCTCTCAACATAGGAGAAAATATTTCCTTTAAGCCAAACAAACTAAGGGATACCATTCAAGAAACCTAAGTTGCTGGCAATACCAATCATATATCAAACATTACTAAATAATATAATCATAGCAATATACAAATGTCAATGCTATTTTAGCAACATATCACTGATGGATGGACAAAATGAAATTTATTAAATTATCTAAACATCATCCAAATACATTTGTATTACAACATATTATGATATTAAGGACAGACCTAAGTCTGAAAGTATATCAGGAAAAACTAGGACACAAGATTTAACTGGAATCATGTGGGCATCTAGACAATATGTCCGCCATCACATTATCCGAACCACGGATACCTCGCACCGTGAAATGGAAAGGCTGAAGAGCAATAGCATAACGAGTAGATCTCGAGCTCTTCAAATCCTTACTTTGCATAGCCGTAAGAGCTTTTTGGTCGGTTTCCATAAAGAAATGCGCGCCCAGAAGGAACCTTTGTAGCTTAAGAATGGACCAAACCATAGCCAACAATTCACGGTCCAAAACCGAGTAATTCCTTTCTGCCGCATTTAGCTTCCTAGAAATATACATTACAGGATGCAGAGTTCCTGAATATTCCTGCATTAGTGCCGCTCCAATCCCAGTGGAAGAGGCATCACTACGAAGGACAAAAGTCTTATCAATCGTTGGTAGTCTTAAGATAGGATGAGATGAGAACAAATTCTTAACCTGATCCAATGAAGATTGGCATTCTTGGGACCACCGCACCATATTAGGAGAACCTTTTTTCAATAACGTTGAAAGTGGTGCCATAATGGAGGACAGATTCTCAATGAATCTTCCATAGAATTGTATCAATCCCAAGAGACTACGCACTTGCTTTTTCGTCTTCGGAACCGAGATATTTAATATCTTTGAAATGTTTTGGTCCTCTGTCTTCAACAGACCATGACCAACTCGATGACCTAGGAAGGAAATTTCACTAAACCCAACAAAAGCTTTAGAGGGTTTAGCAGTCAAACTATGCTCACGTAGAGTAGATAGCAATTCCTTTAGACCCAAATAGTGTTCTTCCCAAGTATCGCTGAAAAGACAGATGTCGTCTAAATATGCAATGACATCTGCACGATCTGATAGAATTCGTCGCATCATGCGCACGAAAGTCGCTGGGGCGTTCATAAGCCCGAAAGGCATAAAATTCCATTGAAACAGACCCCTAGGTGTCGAAAAAGCAGTGAGAGGTTTGGCGTGTTCCGTCAGTGGGACTTGCCAATAACCTTTCGACAAGTCTAGTTTAGTAAAGAATTTAGCTTTAGAAAGTCTAATAAGTAGATCATCTAATAACGGCATAGGTTCAGCATCGAACTTCGTAACTTGATTTAATTTGCGATAGTCAACGCAAAGACGTATGTTATTGTCTTTCTTTCGAACAATAACTATCGACGAAGAATAAGCTGAAGTGGATGGTTCAATTATTTGTAGTTGAATCATTTCATCCAATTCTTTCTCGACTTGTGCTTGAAAATGAATAGGTATTGGGTATGGTCTTACTCTGATCGGATTACGATCAGTAAGTATGATGTCATGTTCTATGACATCTGTGTGTCCAGGAATGTCGGTAAGGACATCCTGATATGATTGTAACGTAGAGGATACTTGACGCTGTTCCTCAAAAGACAAGTTCGAAGAGATTGTAACGTTTCTCCACGATTCCGTTGAAGTAAGTGGAATCGCAGGAAGAGGTAAGTTCACGTCAGAAAAAATAGTTTCCTCATCCTGTATAACGGACAGGGATGAGATGTGACCATGTTGGACTGGAGAGTCGTCCGTCGCCTGGAAAATAGGCTGCAAATAGTCTGGACGTTCAATAAACTCTGTTAGCATATTTATATGGAAGGTTTTATGCCTTCCATCCACATCGACAATATAGTCGACATCGGAAATTTTTGAGACTATAGTGTATGGACCTTTCCATGAAATGAGAAGTCTATTCTCTCTTGAGGGCAGTAAGACATATGCTTTGTCTCCAGGACAAAGTTGACGTAGGCGTCTTTTCTTGTTAGCAAATCGCCTAGCTTTTTCTTTCGCAAATTCGGAAGATGAAGTTGCTAACCTGCACGATTCGATAATCTTTTCTCTAAGAGCTATGACATATTCATATGACGATTGTGTATCATCGTCAATATTATCGGAAGTTATCAAATCGTGTAACAAGGACATCGGCCCGCGCGGTTGCGCGCCAAAGACAAGTTCGAAAGGAGAAAACCCTGTATGCTCGTTGGGAACCTCTCTATAGGCAAAGAGGACTGCAGGTAAAACCCTGTCCCAATCTTCAGGATGATCCTCCGTTATCTTGCCAAGTAAGTTCTTTAGTGTCCTGTTAAGACGTTCTACCAATCCATTGGACATTGGATGATAAATACTACTGAGAGACCTTTTAATGTCTAGCGTAGCCATTACCTGAGACATAACGTCCGAAATTAACTGAGTGCCGTGATCCGACAGTATTTCTCCGGGGAAACCCAGACGAGAAAATACGAGCCAAAGAGCATCAGCGATATCGACAGTTGATATGCTCTTCAGAGGAATAGCCTCTGGCCAACGCGTGCACATGTCCACGCAAGTGAGGATAAATTGGTGTCCTCTGGCTGACTTAATTTTGAACGGACCAATGATGTCTATAGCCATTTTCTGAAACGGCCGAATCGGAATATCTGCAGCCTGAATAGGAGCAGCATGTCTCGGACCTCTAGACTTGACCTCTTGACAAATTTTGCAAGATCGGCAATAAATTCGGATGTCTTTATTCACGAATGGCCAAAAGAAGGACGCAAGGACTCTAGTTTTAGTTCTGGAAAAACCCATGTGTCCAGCACACTGAGAATCGTGTGCATGCCGAAGAATTAAGGCTCTCATACACTTAGGCACAAGAATTTGCGAGTGCATAGACTTGTCCGAGTGTTGTACCATTCGTACCAATATACCATTCTTCATAGTGATATACGATTTGTGATTCGTATTTTGATTGGGATCCCCTTTCTTTGCAAGAAGGAAGAATTTCTTCAAAGAAGGATCCTCTTCTTGACGTTTAACAAACGAGTCATGGGAAATCACCAAGTGCTCGTCTTGGCTATCAACTTCATTACTATTATCAGATGAAGTTGGGGGATTAAGAGCTTGAGCTCTTGTCACCACTGCATTGACCGTTTGAATGTTTTTTTCTTCCCAACTAGAAATTTGTTGCGGGGTGCATTCCTTAACCCCATGAATACGACCGATTATAAGATCCGCAATAGGATTAGGAAGAAGACATGCATGGACCTCTCCTGTGAAGAAAGGAGTGTCAATCCTAATAATAGCAGTAGGATAGCTTTCCATAGTACCACCAAATGTAACACATTTGATTGTTTTTCCAGTGGCACAGCAAGGATCTATCAGAGACTCCCTAACCCCGACGGTAGTACATCCCGAATCGAAAAGTACTGAGACTAGCCTATCATTTATTAGACCTTTATGTAAGATGAGAGATCCTCTCCCATCATGCGCAACTGTAGCAGGTAGAGCAGGAAGAGGGTGACCACAACTTAGCGTAGATACAGTCGATGAGTCAAACAATGTTAAGCATTGGGGGCATTCAGTTGCTCTCCCAAAATCGAAAGCACAACCAGTGATAGCCCTAGAGTTACCACTATCATTTACTGTATTACAGACTCCATCAAACTCTTGTTGTGCAGAGTTTGCCTGTTGGAAAGGTCTTTTCTTGTTAAATCTAGGTCTGCCTCGATTATCGTTTCCCCTGTAATTATTTCGACTATCATTTCCCCTGTAATTGTTATCATATTGCCTATTGTAATCATCATTCCGGTTTGAATCCCGGTTTCTAAATTCACCATCGTCATAATCTTGACGTCGAGAATGATTACCTCGAAAATTTGAATAGTTATTATTTGGATAGCCTTTGCGAAAGTGTCTCAAATTATTACCACTAAAATTACGAGAACTACCATCTTGTCTCCAATTCATAGACGAAGAACCATCATGTGTTGGATTACTCCGCTTCTGAGTGTAATTTTGATTACTTCCCCTATTCCAATTTTGTTGAGCACCCTGAAATTTTTTTTTGAAATTAGGGCCATATGGTGTTGCCGAAGCAGCTGGCAACCCTTCTTTCACTTTAGAATTGCTAACTGTAGCATGGGGATGCGCTGTGGCATACTGACAACAATTCCTCCATATCTTTTAAGTTTTTAGGCTTACGCTCATGAAGGAATGCAAGAAAAGAATCATTAACAGATGACAAAACCTTATCTCGCAATAATAAGTCCATTAGACCTTCATATGTTTTCTCAGTCTGAGACAACTCAACCCATCGTGTAAATGTACGACGTATCTTTGTAACAAAATCAGAGAAATCTACTCCATTTTCTGGCAACATTGTCCTAAAACGAAGACGATAATCTTCTTCTTTTAGTTGGTATTTTTTTTAGCAATGCTGCCCTGACAACATCATAATTAGTCCTCTCATGTTCGACTATTGTCATAAGAGTAGTCACTGTGTCACCTGTAAAAAATGGCATCAGTTGTTCAACATATTTTTCCTTTTTTATGTTATGCGTATCGCACAAAAATTGGAATCTATCTAGATAATCTGCTACGTCATCCTTTAAAGGATTGAAATGAGGTAATTTAATCCTACTAACAAACTCCTTTGTCGTACTCGAAGTTGTTTGCTGAGCACCCGTACTCGCCAATTTCAATTTCTCTAACTCCAAAGTTGCGAGTTTTTCATCAAGTTCCATCTTCTGTTTTCTTTCCTCATGTTCCATTTTTCTAATTTCAGCCTCAGCTTGAGCTTTCCTCTCCTCTGCAGCAGCTTGAGCTTTCCTCTCCTCTGCAGCAGCTTGAGCTTTCCTCTCCTCTGCAGCAGCTTGAGCTTTCCTCTCTTCTGCAGCAGCTTGAGCTTTCCTCTCCTCTGTAGCAGCTTGAGCTTTCCTCTCTTCTGCAGCAGCTTCTTTGTCTAATCTCTTTTGTTCAGCTTCCTTGTCTAATCTCTTTTGTTCAGCCTCTTTGTCTAATCTCTTTTGTTCAGATTCAAATCTCCTTTCCTCCACCTGCATCTGCAATTTCTTTTGTTCAGCAGCAATATCAGCTTCTCTGTCTAGTCTTTTTTGTTCCGCCGCAGCTTTTCTCTCTTCAGCAGCTAATGCTTTGTCATACTGAGCAACAGCCCATTGTTCTAACTGTTGACCAGTTTTATCAAGGGCCTTCCCTTGTGTAATAAAGTACTCTAATGTAGACATCTTGTCTAATGAGATCAGTAACTTGTAGAAGTAAATATATTAAATTATCCCACTTTAATGGGAGACAAGTCTGAAATGATAGACTTGTATACTCACTTCACTTTATTTCACTCTCTTAGTCTTAGACAAAGACTTTGTATGGTCCTCTTGTTTATAATGTAACCAAAAAATTACTTGAGTACCTGTGGAAAAAAAAATTCCCTTATATCCCACTCACTATGGGCACAAGTCTTTTTTATCAAGAACTTGAATATGTATTTCACCTTGTCTCAATCTTTGTAGATAACAAGTCTTTTATCAAAGAACTTGTATAAATATCTTATATAAAAATATTTTATTAACAAACTCTATATGAAGAGTCTACCTTATCAATAATACCAATACATGACCAAGTATATGTATGTAGACTGTGCATGACAGTAATGTAGTACAAAAAAAAAAAAAAAAATACAAAGACAAAGATACAAAACAATACAAATGGCAACACTGTTTTAACCAAAAATGTGTAGAGAAATACACAAAAGAAAGGAGAGACCTACAGAATACAAACAAAACAAATCGAAAATCAAAACTGAAAAACAGACAAAATATTACAAAAACAACGTTAAGTACAATTACATCACAGCTAACATCAAAAGCGACCAATTGTCACTAGCAAATTTTCAAATTAAGAAAATTTGCACCTACAGAACGCTTACAGTAAGCCTCGATTAAGTGGCATATTTACTGTAAGACCCACCAACCGAAAACCCGCAGAAAAATACACAAAAACAGTAGAAGTAACATAAACATATAGCAATCAATTTCAATGTGTTGCAGAACAAGTTCAGTCACAGCTGAAACTAAAATAAATTTCTTGCTCCTTGCGAACACAGAAACAAAATGTCAAACGCGCACTGAACGTCAAATCCACTGTAGCATAAAGTGGTATTCACGAACCAAAGTTACTATGACCTTCTCGAATTAGGACTTGCACATTGAATGTTTACAATTTCCACGTACTGTTTACAAACACTTGACCTCGAACAATGTAGCTTGAATGCTCGGACATAGAAAAGTCTGTTGTTGACTGAAACGTGTAACAACCAGCAGTACTGTTCACAATAGGAACCCGCCTTCTATGCAGTTATGGTCCACGTAGCAAATGCCTAGATGTTAACTTCAGTACTTGTCTTGTTGTGGTTTATGTAGCATTATAACATAAATGCTCGTACTGTTTATCTGGGTCAACCGTTGATGACCTATTTCTGTCCTGTTTAGCCAAAACTTGCAAATGTAGAATTAGCGCTGTGTGTTACGGCTGTCCCGTGTGTAGCTTAGACCCACAGATCAGAAGTGTAATGTGTACTTGTCCTTCTTGTAAATTTCTGGACAAAACTGGAGACATCATATATGTAACAGCCAACCAGGAATGTAAATTTCTGGATCCATTAATGTCAACAATAATGTCAAATGCTCGCTCTGTTCTTTTTAAACCCACAGATCTGGTCCATCAGAAATGTAAGTTTCTAGGCCACATTGGCAACAACAAATGTATCAGAAGAGCCCACGTAACTGGCCACCAGAAATGTAACTGTCTTTTTTCTCTTGTTGAGGTGATCATTGGCCCAAGACAGTATACTTGTTGTTAGATGTGTAGTGCGAGCGTATGATGAACTGAGTGTGGGTGCGAATGAAGGCGCGAATGTGTTTAGGCTCGTATATATGAAGACCCTGCAACCCATACTCTCACATGCAGTAGTCAAGGATGCTTGGACACTGCAGGCATGTTTCAAGACATTTATTGACGAGAACACACATAGTATCAACAGGAACAGTCAGTGTAACAAGGTCATGCTGACCGGAAATCGATAGGTATACATTTGGCATTCAAAAAGGTAAACATCGGAATAGACGTGCATGGTCAATAGCAAAGTTCTTCAATAATGACAGTTCGTAGCGTCGCCCTTGGCATCTCTGACTAAACGCGTCAGATGCCTTAGTCACTTTGACACATAGGTGCAACTTGGCATTCCCCGCCAATTGCACATTATCAGGCTGTAGTATAATAGCCGAAAGCACAGGCCTCGTTCTGACGTCGGCTGTGTACTTCTGTTAAATAGGTTATCATCAACCCTGCAGTAATGCTTATTGTAGACATAAATCCCGCCAATCTGCGGTTCCCACAATATATCTTCGTCACTGGATTTCTGGACAATATAAAGACTACCAGTCTTGGATGGCTACCTCGAGCACAAATATATAAGTTCTGAAATATATAGGATCGGTGAGCTGCAGTTCACACTAAGTAATCCTTTTACATGTTCTGCCACCGAAAAGCGTAATAATGCATAAAGGTCGGTATTACCTGGAAAATGAATCCTCAGAACATAACAAGGAATTCTGTCGTCATCCCGACGCACAGAGATTCACTGGGGAAAACTGCCATAGCAGTTACTTCGAAGATTCTCCCCGAAAAAACAATGGACTCTTGGTCCCTTCAGAAAAACAGGACCTTCCCGGCTCGCCGGAAGTATAACTCTCCCCCGCTTAAAAAACATTCCCATAGGCCTACGCCCGAACTGACAACCTTTGACCCTAAAGGTCAAAACACAATGAATGAATAAACAAGGGAAGACAACCCCTAATCAACCTGACATCGCAGGTAAAGACACAATTATACTTATGATAAAACATAGGCAAATAACTTGACAGATGACTCCGTCGAAAATGACAGCAACACTCAGTTATTTATGGACCGATTTCCAATATTAAAAGTGATAATTACACGGTCAACTGACCTCTATCGTTCTATCTAATTTTCCTTTGTTTGTTCCTTAACAGTTTCATCTGGGAATTTTTTTTGTAATTAATGGTAGTTCTAACCTGATCTAAAATATCAGTAAAATAAATTTTTCTACGTCAATATAACTTTATTAAGGGGGAATCTTTAGGTTAATATATTAATCAATATCAGCGCTATAATTCAAGATATCCCTTTCATTCTAATTCCCTTTAGTTATTGAGAAATAAATTATTTAATTTTGGTCAAAAACACAGAATCGCCATTTTTGCCACTACAACCAAGATTTCTTTTCTCTACCAAAACCGAGGTAACAATTTGATTGGATGTTACGTTTTATCACGTCCGTTAATAAATATTGGGAGGGGTAGTGTGTTTTTTGGGGGGTAGTAACTTTAAACGGGTGGTAGTAGAAAAATTCAAATTCTCTCTAGTTAAATTTTTAGCGGTAACTTTGATTGTGCCATTCAGACAATTCAAATATAGTTATTTATAGAATGCGTTAACTAGGTTATTAAGCGGGAAATTAATTGAGCGTGGGGTACACAGATTCATTTCGCTACAGTCTGCCAGCTTTGATGGTGTGCATGTCCTCCTGGTTACTCCGAATATGTAGTTCTTGGTTGCTGATGGTGTTTGGCCAAAAGATTCGGAGAATTTTCCTTAGGCATATTGTGTGGAAGGAGGAGAGTTTCGACATTTTCTTCTCTAATACTCTCCAGCATTCCGCACCATAGAGAAGCACAGACAGTACACAGCTCTCATACAGTCTTAATTTGGTGTTTGTGCTGTTGTGGGAAGACTTCCAAATGTTGTTGAGACTAGCAAAGGCTGTTCTCGCTTTATTCATTCTGTTGTTAATATCCTTGATTATTCCGCCGTCAGGTGTTACTATGCATCCTAGGTAAGTAAATGTGTCTATCTTTTCTAACTGCTGGTTCCTTACTGTTATTGGCTCAGGATTGCCCACATTTAGTGTCATGACCTCTGTCTTCTTCAGATTGATGTTCAGGCCAACCTGCTGGCCATACTTATTCAGTCTGTCGGTTTTTTCTTGGATGTGTTGATGTGAATGTGCGAGTAGTGCAATGTCATCTGCATATTCCAGGTCTTCCAGGGTAGAAAACGTTGTCCATCTAACTCCTCTTGGACTGCCCTCTGTTGTCTGGCGCTTCACCCAATCTATGGCTATCAAAAATAATGTTGTTGGTAAGGGGCATTACTGTCGTACTCCTGTTTTCACTTCGAAAGTTACATTACTCAATCCAACACCGCATGTAAAATTAGAATTTAATGATAGGAAACTCTTTACAGAGCGATACAACAGGAAGCAATCTGATCATCACAAGGAGTCCCCCCGTCCAAGAAGTGTTTCGGCCCGATTACTCCTTTACACTCTAAGGGGGCGGGCCCACTTGGGTCATGACTCCCAAGCGTCTCAGCCTCCTGTTGTCTTGTATCGAAAATGAAACCATTTCACTTATGGTAGCAACTTTTAAATCCACAACTCCGCCAGCCGTGGAGGCAATTGTGAAAGTAACAAAGAGAAGACAAATTATTCCGTTCGTTCCGTCGCACATCACAACTAAGGACACACACTGAGACACCAGCGTGAAGCCGACGAGTCTAGCCACTGCGTGCAAGCCACTGAAATTCTGTTCCTGACATTCTGTTCCTGACACCCCTTATAGTATACACCGCCTGTTGACCCTGAGTCACAGCCCTTTCACTAGTACACCAGAAAACTCAGCGTATTGTGGACTTAGAAAAATTTTATGATGGAAACAATGCAGCTGAGAATTCCATAAGCCCTCAGTATTTTCCATAGGCTGTCCCTGTGTATGCTATTGAAAGCATTTTCAAAATCAACAAAGTTAATGTATCGCTGTTTCTTCCTCCGAATTCGCTAGGTTATATTTCATTTTTCCTCCAAGCCTCCACATGGCATTTTATGACAAAACGTCCAATCGGAACGAATATCTATTTCCTGCTCTCAATTGATCTAATCCCTGAACTAGAACGTAGTGGGTAGGGGTTATAAATATTAATTTCACCCTCATAATGTAAGATATTCTAAGAATATCATGTCATACAATGAAACATAACCATACTTGGCTTTGTTCTTTCCGTTTACTCTTATACACACTGGCGAACCCATCTGAAAACGTATCCCTCAAATCTTGCCATCGCTTATCTGTGCCCAATGCTGGCTTTAATCTATAATTCTTATTACCAAAATAGGGGGGGGGGGGGGTAAATGCTTACGCAATTCTCGCCTGCCCTGATTTCAGCACCAGACAGATAATTTAGCGACATATCACTGACCACAGCCGTTTTTCTTTCAGACAAACAATCTGGTCTTCTTTTGTAGTCGGACTCAGTATTGTCGCATCATGTGTTTGATCTCTACGTCTGGGTAGGACGGAAAAAGTTACGTGAAAAGGCCACAATCATTTTCACGTTGACCATATGAAATCAAATCTGGTTCACCAACTCAAGCGATTACAATTAATCCTTAAGGATGGTCAATTAGCCGTGAAATAACACTA
This sequence comes from Oreohelix idahoensis, assembly GCA_024509875.1. Classification (NCBI taxonomy): domain Eukaryota; kingdom Metazoa; phylum Mollusca; class Gastropoda; order Stylommatophora; family Oreohelicidae; genus Oreohelix; species Oreohelix idahoensis. The sequence continues at coordinate 25,742 of JAMPIV010013979.1, read as the reverse complement.
ATGCAATATGAACAGAGGTCATCCGATGATTGAGTCGTGGCGGGGCACATGTTTATGTGCGTAAAATGAAGAATGAAATGGAGAAAGAGAAAGAGGAATAAAAGGACATAACCAAAATATCGTTGCAATGTAATTTTTATAAAAAAAAGTCTGCTGTCATCGGTGTCCTTGTGATATTGTTTTCCTCTACTTCACCGTATTCCTCTACTTCCCTGAATATCTCTTGGTTTCACCAGGCTGTCTATAACCCTCTCATTATGCATTCAATGAATTGTGTATGTCTTCTCTTTACATTTGGAAGCAGTGACCTTGTATTACTTTTAACCTGGCAATGAAGAGGCTGACAGATTGGAATGGGTAGATAGTGAGAAAGCTACCTCAACCTGATACACGCATAACGTATGAAGAGGCCGAGGGGTTTATCAGAAGTAGAGAAAGGAGCAAATGGAAAGCAGATAATCAAGGCCACCAGAAAAATTGTGCATATTTACCAGTTCAGCAGAAGTAAACAAGTGGTAATCTTTAGACTCCGCTGGAGCCACAAATTTGGGACATCATCTACTCAACAAGCTAAAAAATAGGAACTACTAATGATTGTAACGTTGGTTCTGATAAAAAATGACTGTTGAACATCTGATGCTGTCACGGAATGCCTCCCTTGCATTGCAGTAGTGGTCCAACAGTGGCCAAAACTCAAGAGTATCTAATATGGGCCTTCAAAGGTGTCTACCTTCGCACAAGATTACTCTTGGTAGAGTGGTAAATAGAAGGATAATGACGCTTCTATCTCAAGGGCGTTTTCATAAGATATTTCCGAAGTCAAGAACAATGCTGCTTTGGCAGGGCAATTGTTAACTTTAAATCGGTCTGCCGTCTTTTATGAAGAATTCAGCAATTATTAATTTCAGCTCGTCAAGCCCCCACCTTGATTTACTCAGTGGAATTCTTATTATTAAAGTATAGCTCTGTTTAGAATGTATTTAGTAAATTGACTGAGACAACCATGCAGTACATTTAAAATGATTAAATCGAAGTTAAATTTGTATAGTTACAAATAACAGATTTAATAATCATTTAGGTTTAACAAGGTTTTAGAAAAATTGAAAAAATGATTTAACAGAAAGTTGTCATCACTGTTGTGATGGAATGAAAGTTTATAAAGGAACTCACGTGGCAGATTTAAAGTTTAACCTATCTACCAATGGTAGGTTCCGCTCCCGGTTATGGTTTGGTTCTTGGTAGATTAGTCACGCTCGTCGCTGGTCAAGGTTGTTAGGGTGCAGCACGTTCCCAGAAATGTCAGGGAGTGTCTACGAAGTTGGTCCCTCGTCTTAAAGCTCAGGCCACTGCTCCCTTCTTGTTCCAGAGATAGTATCCTCAACTGGTACCACCAACGACTATGGTAAAAGAATAGAAACTAAACTCATTCCTGAGTATTGCGTTTCCCGACACATACTCATATGTCCCCTTCTCTCTATTCCACCATCCCATCTACCTCACAATTTAACCTCCATGAGAATTAAACTAAACCTTTCGAGAGAAAACTTTCTTTACATTTAAATGAAAATGTTAATATTACAGATAGAATATGTTTACATTTACATCTCCACTGATTGAAAAGTGTTCATAATATAGCTTGAATATGTTTTCATTTATACCTACACGTGTTGCACAGTTTGAAACTTTCATTAACTTTAAGGTGAATATGTTTACATAGACACTTACACTGGTTTGAAAATGTAAATATTATACTTAGAATGTACACCTTTTCTTTCATCTTTCCCTCCCTGCTCCATATGGACTACTTATGCTTTTAGTTCTATTTAAGAAACTAGCGACACAGCAGTCACCAGCCCTTGCAGTGGTAGTTTATGAAATCATCATACTATACGCTGAGGTTGCCAGCTTCAAATGACTTGGACATCCACTAGCGATTTTCACATATTAATATACACATGTCAATATATACATATTAGTTCACTGTGACGTATAATGGAAATACAGCCTCCTGTATCCGACAGCCTTTCGTGACCTCGGCGTAGTTTTGGGTTTCGCTAACTAAGTCACGCATTTCTCTGCCTGTCTGACTCACCTTTTAATCCACGCCTCTTTTTACTTATCATAACAAATGAGCTTGTTTACCAACTTTCGCAACCTGTCATTCATAGCAGGGCGCGAACCACGTTCGTTTACGCAAGTTTTTCACGCGAGCTGATCCGTCAATACTACGATAACTGAAAGATAAGAGTTTTCATATCTCAGACAAGTGTCTAAATATGAAAAAAGTAGATCCTGGACACGAGCGTCCCAGTGTAGCGAAATGGTTTTTTGTTTTAGAGGGAGAAAGTGTAAGTATGACAGACTTGATGGAAGAATAAAAGATAATCTCTAGAGGAAACTCTTCCAGACTGCAAGTTGAATGCACAGTCTCTCCTCGGGAATTAGTCCACTCAAAAAAAACTTTCTAAGAGAATTCTGGTGAAACTAAACAGGATATTCTCTAGGCGATAAATTCTTTATCCGATATCCTACAAAGGACTATGTATAGTACATATAGATGGATAAGAGATTTGGTGCCCAGCCACATTAAAAATATCCCGACCCAATAGTGTTATTTAATTATGGCTCTGCCCCCAGGGTGTAGATTTATGTTATTAAAACTATACAACCCAATTTAATATTACAAAGAAAATAACAACAGACTCTGTTATGTAAAGTTTTCAAAAAAAGAAGATAGAATCTCACAGTATATTCAAATGTACAACTATATGTTCCCTAATCTATGAATGGTTCTGAACCATGTTAGAATTAATTTGTCATCACTGGACAAAGGGAATATTCTTTAGTGGTTCTGCTGGCATGTTCAGTTACTCATCTCAGATGCTGAATTTATGTAGTCTTTTTGCCAAGGTTCAATATGTCAAAGCACTTCAGGTCCAGCAAGGTCTTTTTAAGGTTTCGGAGGATGGCAAGTTGCTTTCTCCGTGTTGACTCAGGGCGCATCACCAGCTGGGATGGATTAAGTCTGCCCTTGAGAACACTGCTTATGGTTTAGTCTTCTGGTATGACAACCTGGTATGACAACCTGGTAGGACTGGATTGACAAACAATTGAAGTGCCATTAGTAATCTTGCCAGAGAAGTCATTTCCCATATCTACTGGACGCTAATCGTCCATCAGAAATCTAACAAACATTCATAGCTAACATCAATAACAAAGTACTATTTATTATCTATAAAGTACTATAGCATAACTGATGTTATAAGCAAACAGGTGGATCTAAACCTATATCTGGCTTCCAGCTTGTTTACCGCAGTGATTTTCAACATATGGGCTGTTAGCTTCACCAACTGTGAAGTTTGGGGCAGTGGTCATCAAAAGTTTGAGAACCACTGGTCTACCTTGTGCCCATAGAGCAATAAAATCAATTTGGGGTCACTGTCAACAATGGTTTGAGAACCACTGGGTAATAGTTTTCTATTCTGCTGTAACATGGTGGGGTGTCATTGTTGCTAAGGTTTGAGAACCACTGAATTACAAGTCAGTCAACATATTCATTTATAAAATTTGCTACAGTGCTGTTGCCCATTATTACATAGTTCTATGTTTATGTGATAGGCATTCATATACCTTATTAATACCATCATAACACATACACATAAACATTAAAATATAATAAGGATATTTGCAGAAATCAGTTCAGGATTAAAATATGACAAGGATAATCATGGCTGAAATCATACATTAAAATTAGTAGAACTCATTCAGTATAAAACAAGACAAGCGTAGTTCATAGATGAAACTTTCAGTATACATAATGTTGGTATCCCCTGTACAAAATCAAGGATATTAATTTCTGTCACAGTGAAAAAAGATACTGACATGATATGTTGTAGATAAACATATGATTAGTTCATGTTATTCATATAACAATATAGATCACTTACTCGCTGCGCTCATAACCACTGCTGTTTAAAATGACCGGGCCCCTCTATTTCTTAACCAGACTATCTTGTCCAGGCCGGTCGCTGCCTAGCGAGAGAATGGGCTAGCGAGAGAATGGGCTTACCAGACTATGCCTTGAAAATCGCGCCTAATTTCTCCAGGTTTCAGTTTGGTTGCTGAGGTCAAAGGTCAAAAGTCAATATACGGCTGCCTATCCCGTTGGCTAAACTGTAATTATTCAGGGCGCGGTTTAAAGTTCACAGCTTTAAAAGGTCAGTGGTTTTGCCAGTCAAACGTAGAACAAAGGAATTTATTTTCCGCAGCAAATGGGAGATCTCCTGATGTGTATTTACGAGTGGTAGAGATTCTAGAGAATTTAGAGAGAAGGAATGAATTTGTATGAGAAAAGATAGACAGAGAGAAAAGAAGGCGAATACACTTCGTGACAGTCACATAGCTGTGTGTGTATGTGTTTAGTAAACTTATATTTCTCAATATAGGGGCGTGCAAGATTGTCTTATACTAAATTATAGTCGTATAGATTGGCTGACTAGAGAAACTACTCAGTCCAGAGACAGATCTCCTTCTTAACTATTCACTCATGAAAAATCTATTTCTTACACCTTTACTTCTTACGTATTATCACCATCCACTATACTCAGGCGGGACCTTACATAACTTTAAAACCTATCTAAGCACGACATTCACATGTTAGTAATGAAAAAATATAAATGTAAAATGCACAACTTACGCCAATCCTGGCTCACAGACGTTTTGCTCAGATGAATAAAGGCACTTGAATCGGCCTCTTACACGTGTTCTTGGGGTCGTTACTTTGAACATTAACTCCCACTATGACGCGTGTTTCAGTTTCCTCAGATTCCGGTTCCTTATTAAAATGATAGAGTTTTCCTGGGCTGTGTAAGTCCTTCAAAATACTCAAATAAAGGTCCTTTCTGATAAAAAGGGACTTCTGAATTATAACTTCTGGCAAGGTCTGGTTGTAATTTTGACAAGCGATTTCTCACAGTGAACTAGACTTGCAAAAGTTGTCAGATTATATTGCAAGTCTGCCTACGCATTTGGTTGTTACGATGCTAAGAAAGCGCCAATCGTTTTCAAACATGCGTGTCGTGTGGGGAAATTTAAAATTATTTCCGACCTGGAAAATTTCTGTGCATGATGCAGAGGTCACCTCTCCCACATATGGTAATAAAACATCCGATTGCCTGGCAGCAAACTCACCAATACATCTGTAACCTCATACGACAATGTGTGTCAGATGTAACAACTTATTACTTTCATATAATGTAATGTCTTCTTGAAAGCCGGACAGGAAACGATTATGTCATTTATGTCTGTCCATAAGGTGTCTCACAGACGAGTAATCGTTAGCAGATGTGACCAGTCTCTTTACCACCTTGGCAACAGACGCACCCTTGCCTTATCAGCGATTAAACAAACACCCTGTGGCGATTTTAGTGTTAATCTGTCACGGCCAAGGTTTGGTACATGAGAATTTACCAACATGACTACCGTTTCAATATTGCATCACCTGTCTACTATCTCAGCAGGGATGGGCAGGTAAACAGACAAGACGAAATATTACTGAAAGGAGTGTAAGAATGAAAATACAAAATATCTGCTACATAGCAGAGAAAGAAAGAAGTGCTGACCATGGAAAAGCACGCAATTAGTCAGTACAACAATTGTAACTGATTACTGCCTTAGTGAAAGAGAGATCGAGACGGGGTCGCCCCAATTCCATCCTGTGATAGATGCGAAGGTGCTGAAAATATGAGTAACAGAGAAATCACATATGAACGTCAACAGTACAATTGGTAGACAAATGCTATGGAGATACCAACACCCTCAAGCTGACCACTGATTTATGTGAACTTATTCAAGCTGACGCCTAAAACTGTACAAAGACAAAGAAGCAGTACGGTATTACTGATCTTTTCTATTACCTTCATTGCTTTATTCACTCTCTGCTGTAGGCAGAGAGAGTAGGGGTGATCAAAAAGTGTTAAAGTCTTAAAAGGAGAAAGGACAACGAATCACCTACTACACGACCTCAAGGTTTTCGTCCTGGACAGACTGAAGAGGAAAGAAAGTGAAGACTAATGTAAATGCATTTTCAAAAAAAATGATACCAGCACGCTCTCCAATCTACCCAGCTGTATGGGTAAGACTCTGCTCTTGATTTAGGGAAGGCTAAGGCAGCGAGGAAGGGAACTGGTCACCCTGTCTCATATAGCTGGATCTAATATAGTGAAATCTCTAACACTTCACTCTCCTACAATAGTATCTGGTAAGGGAACTACCTTTACGTAGTATTAGCAGTAAATGGAATAGGGGTTATCACTCTCGCAAATTCCCGTGAGAAATGCCGCGTGGACACATTGAAAAACTAGAAACAATGTTGATAGTATGTACATCACTATCACAAGGAATTTTCTGCCGCTGCAGGTGATTTGTGTGTGTGTTTATTTACACTATTCCCTAACAAACAACATTACTAGTTCTACGTAACATTCACACTCTTCCTCATTTATAATACTGCAGATTAGTTTGTTATTCTGTTCGTTAATATATTATTGATGCCTACTTTAGCTTGTGTCATTCTGTGTGTTCATTTTAGTGTCTGCAGGTAGACATTTTCCAGCATTTGTAACTGGGTTGACCTAATTTAATATGGTTTGTCATATCTCATATCAGCATCCACTCTTCTGTTTTGAAAATATTTACATTTTAGTCATTGTCCTTCCCGCTGTTTATAGTTTCTGTTAGTTCATGTGTCCGTCCGACTAACACCGCGGTTAGAGCACTTACCTCTCGCTGCAAAGTTCTCAGTATCGGAGTTCTAAGCCTGGTAGTGTCATGCTCCGATCCCCCACCTGTAAATGGGTACTTCAATGTACCCTTGAGTTGGGGGCAGCAAAGGTTACTGGGACATGAACTGATCACCCCACCGCATAAAGCTGGACCTAGTATACCACAGCTCAGAGTATTCACAGCCGTAACTCAATTGTGATATCAGTGTACCTCTCTGGCACTGGGACTTCATACTCTCTGGAGAGAAATTCTATTTCTTCTCTACCCCTATCATCACACCAGGAAAACATTTCGCTACACTGGGGGCTCGTCCGGGATATTATATACCCTCTGGTAAAAAAGCATCATCGCTGAAATGGTGAAGTTTAGGACTGCGATCATGCAGATGGGAAAAGAACTAGGCATGTCATGTAGTGATCTTATCCAGTATGTCACAACGGAAGTGGACAAACATATGGACATAGAGGAAAGAAAACTACAAGCAGAGAGAGAAGCCAAAAGATTAGATGCAGAAAGAAGCTGAGAGAGAAGCCAAAAGATTAGATGCAGAAAGAGAGCTGAGAGAGAATCCAAAAGATTAGAAGCACAAAGAGAAGATGAGACAGAAGCCAAATGATTAGAAGCAGAAAGAGAAGCCCAAAAAAATGGAAGCTGAAGCTAAGAAATTAGAAGCTGAAGAAAGAAGTTTACAAAGAGTTCATGAGTTAAGTTTAAGGGAACTTGAACTCCAGGGAGCAGCAAGCAATCATAGGGCTAGCTCACCTCACTCTGAAAGTAGCTCCAACCAGAGCACGGCACATGGAGCCAGAGATTCACCTGGATCCATTTCTTGAAAAGGAAGACACCATTGAGTCGTACCTGGATAGATTTGAGAGACTGGCCCTATGGATTGGAAAAGAAAAAATGGAGCCTTAAGCTATCTCAGTGGTTGAGGGGAGTTTCATACGATGTTTATTTAAAACTCTCAAAGGAAGACCAGGAAAATTATGATATCTTAAAACAAGCTTCACTGGTCAGGTACGAAAATAATTCTGAATCTTATAGAAAGAGATTCCAAACTGCTAAGCTACTTCCAGGAGAAAACTACCACCAGTTTTCTGCCAGATTGGAAACATATCTGACAAAATGGACTAGCTTAGGAAAATGTCAAGATTTAAAAGAAATGGTCATGATGGAACAACTGAGAGAATCCATGCCTCAAGAAATGAGGAAATTTCTTATGGACCAAGGAGCAGAGAGATTGGAAGATATTTTAACCATGGCTGAGAGATATCAAACAGCTCAGTCAGAAACATCAGGAAATAAGAAGAAGCAGGGTAAGAACTTCACAAAACTATACCAAATATGAACACAGGGACAATTCCAACAAAAACAAACAAAGAACTGATTATAAAGGCAAAAACCTTTTGGGATCAGATAAGAAACCTTCAAGTAAGGAAGGAAAGTGGTTTAAAACTTAACAGTTAAGTAACCACAATACTGCAGAGTGCAGAAGATAAACCCCTTCTCATCACGCTGCGTGTCTTACAACAGGGAACAAGGAAAAAAAGGACCTGGCAGATAGTCAGATAGACCTCCATCATCCCCCTGTCTGTGAGGAAGTGACCTTGAATGGCACCCAAGTACTGTGCTTATAAGATACAGGCTTGGACCTTGACTCAGTAGTGTGCTCTTCTCTGGTGAGTTCTGAACAGATAACCACAGAAACAGTGGAAATCCGAGGAACAATCAAGGGAGCAGGAACCATGACACTGCCCATAGCCCGAATCAACATAAGGCCTCGCTATGTGGAAGGAGAGATCACAGCAGCAGTGATGGACAACCCTATTTACCCATTGATACTTGGATGTAGGAGAACCTATAAGACCCATTGTGATGGCAACAGTCCAGACCAGGGCAAGCTCTAGAAAAGAGGAGAACACTGTCATCAATACTCATCCAGAAGAGATGAGAAAGGCTCAAACTGCTGACAGCACATTGAGGCCTTGCTTTGGCAAATTACCTAAAAGCCATAACCCTCCAGAGAAAGGAGACATATATGAAAAATGGCCTATTATATAGAAAAACTGGAACAGGACCTAAAGGACATGGACAGCTTGTAGTGCCAAAATCATACAGGGAGCAGGTTATGAAGCTAGGACATGCTATACCCTTCAGTGGACATATGGGAATAGGGGCCACTGGACAACGGATAGCCTGTCACTACGTTTGGCCAGGGATCACAGAGGACATAAAGAGGTATGTGAGATCCTGTCCAGAATGCCAAAGAGTAGCTCCTAAACATAGGACTGCACCAGCAACACTGTGAGAAATGCCCATTATGGGAACACCCTTTGAACGTTTTGCCGTGGATATTGTTGGACCCCTCAATAGGACCATGAAGAGAAATGTATGTATCTTAACCTTGGTTGATACTTGCTCTGTGTGGGGAGAGGCAGTAGTAATTTCATCGATAGATTCGAAACATGTGGCAGAGTGCAATATTCACCCGATTATGTTTCCCACATCAAATATTGACTGACAATGGTTCTCAGTTTAAGGGAAAGCTAACACAAGAAGCCTTCAGGATATTTCAAGCTAGACATTATCACTGTAGCCCTTACCATGCCCAAGGGAATGGTCAAGTAGAGCGGTTCAATGGCACGCTCATTTCAATCCTTAGAAAGTTGGCTTGTGAGAAACCTGATACCTGGGATACATACTTAACCTCTGCACTATTTGCATATAGGGAAGTCCCACATAACTCCACATGATTGGCTCCAGCTACATTGTTGTTTAGACGACCAATGAAAGGTCCACTGGAAGCATTGTTGCGGACATGGACTGATGAAAAAGCAGAAGAAACCGTGACTTCTTCATACCAGTACGTCAACGAGCTGACATCTCGATTGAAAACAGGATGGAAACTGGCAAACGATAACTTGAGACAGGGCAGGAGGAAGCAGGCTGCTTACTACAATAAAACAGCAAAAGATAGGGAACTTGAGGTGGGAGAAAAAGTTTTGTTACTGTTGCCCAGCAGCAATAATAAATTGCAAATTGGATGGCAGGGACCCTACTTCATATTGGAAAAACTTTCCAGGACCAAGATTGACAAGAAAGGAAAGGAGAAGGTGTACTTCTTAAAAAGTATTATGACAGGGAAGCATCAGAAGTTGAACATATTATGACCCTGGCCATTGCAACAGAAATGCAGGATGAACCAATTTCTTCCATGGAATACCCCCTGACAACTACAGAAAGCTATGCTCAGGTTAATGTGAGTGAACATTTAACTCTTGAGCAGAGGAAAAAGGTTCAGGAGGTGTTAGAAATCTATGCTGATGTACTCACAGATATGCCGGGGTGTACTAATCTGTTAGAGTAGGACATGACGATTACTGACCCTACACCAGTTTGTATGCGGACATACCCTATACCTTATGCGAAAGGACAGGCACTCAAGGATGAGATTGACTATCTCTTAAAAGAGAAAATTATTTAAAAGTAGAAATCTCCCTACAGCTCAAGTGTGGTGCTATTACGGAAGACTAGTGGTGAACACCGGTTATGAATTGACTATAGGAAACTAAATGCTATCACTGAATATCAGGTAGACCCATTACCTGACACCAATCAGTTGTTTGCTACATTGAGTAAGGCTCGGTATTTTTCAAAAGTAGATCTAAGCAAGGGATACTACCAAATACCAGTGAAACCAGAAGTTAGGAAACTGTTAGCCTTTAGTACACCGGATGGACATTACGAGTTTAATGTACTCCCATTTGGTTTAAAAAATGCTCCAAGTATCTTCTCCAGAATGATGAGGAAATTATTGGAACCATTACAAAATCCTCATATCACCAACTTCATGGATGACATTTTGATTGCTAACACTTCATTCGAGGAACACATAGTAGCGCTCTCCATGTTGTTAGATAGACTGAGAGAAACGGGATTGACAGCACGTCCAACTAAGTGTCATATTGGATGTGAGAAATTGGAATTTTTAGGTCACACTATCTCTACAGGGCAAATGTCTCCTGACCCAAAGAATGTAGAGAAAATGAGAAAAGCACCAAGACCACAAACTAAGAAGGATGTAAGATCCTTTGTGTCATTGTGCGGGTTGTATTAGAAATATATACCAGATTTTAACTCATTGTGCGCGCAATTAACTGACTTAATCCAAGAAAGGACTTACTTACTTACTTAGCCGTTCTCCTTCTACCGTGAGGTGTAGAGGTTTGGAAGAGAGAGCGCCAGACTATCCTATCGGCTGTCTTCCTCCTAGCCTGGTTCAATTCTAGTCCTCGGTCCTTCAAAGATTGTCTAATGTTGTCCTCCCAGCGGATTCTGGGTCGACCTGGGGGTCTGGATCCCTGGCTCTTTGTTTCCCATGCTCGTCGTGGTAGCCGATCTTCTCCCATTCTGCAGACATGGCCAAACCATCTTAGTTGGGACTGTTCTACTTGGGTCTGCGGGGGGTGGGATTTTAGGCCTTGACGTATCGTCTGGTTGCGGACCATGTCTCTTCTTGTTACTTCAACCACCTTCCTCGGGAACCTCATTTCTGAGGTTTGGATCTGGCTTTTGTGGGTTGTGGTCATTGCCCATGACTCGCATTCATGTGTTAAGACTGGGACATAGGTGGAGCGTTATACAGCCATCTTCGTTTTCTTACCAACCTCTCTCTTGCTGAAGAATCCTCGATTTATGGCCTGAAAAAGTCTCCCAGTTGCTGCTTTTCGAGTGGCCAACTCTTCTTTGATGCCTCCCTTTCGGTCTATAATAGCTCCGAGGTATTTAAAGTGGTCGACCTGCTTCAGAACCTGTTCTCCCAGCTTAATCTGATGTCTTCTTTCTTCTCGTGATATCACCATGGATTTAGTTTTAGAGCTGCTTATGACCATCCCTCTCTTCTCCAGCTCTTCCTTCCAGACTTGCAGGTTGGATTGGAGATGTGCCTCGGATTTAGCAATCAGGGCAACATCATCAGCAAACGCCAGCTCTGAAATACAGACCTGTCTCATCTTCCAGTACCCCACTGAATACTTTCTCGTTCTCTCCTTACATGCCTTGATGACATCGTCAATGAGGAGTATGAAAAGATAAGGTGACAGGATATCATCTTGTCTTATACCAGTGGTGCTCCTGAACTCTTCTGACTTATGGTTTGCTGTCCTCACATAATTTCTGCAAGACTTGTAGAAGCTCTGTATAGCATGAATCAGAGGTGCTGGATTTTTCTTCCTTGCCAAACAGTCCCAAAGTTTGCTCCAGAGGACCCTGTCAAACGCTTTTTCCAGATCTATGAAACAAAGATGGATCTCACTCTTATACTCAAGGGCCTTTTCACTCAGCTGTCTGAGTGTGAAGATTAGGTCTTGAGTACTTCGGTTTTCTCGGAATCCGCACTGGACTTCATCCAATTGTGGCTCAGCTAGGAGTCGGAGTCTCTGCTCTAGGATTCTAGAGTAGATTGTACCAGGGACACTGAAAAGGGATATGCCTCTGTGGTTTCCACATTGTCGATTGTCACCCTTTTTGAAAATTGGTGTTATGATGGCAATTTCCCAATCCTTTGGTATGGTCTTGTTGCACCATGCTGCCTGTAGGACCCTTAAGAGTAATATGTCGCCTGATGCTCCCATGTACTTAACCATTTCTGGTGTTATACCATCATGCCCTGCTGCTTTGCCCATCTTGATTTTCTCCAGTGCTGCCTTCAGTTCTTCCATCTTTATGTCATCTTCACCATCATTGGTTTTCTCTTCTGTGCTAGTGGTTATCATTTCTGATGCTTCACCATGCTCACTATGCTCACCATCCAGGAGTTCTGAGAAATATTCTTTCCATCTTTCCATTGCTTCCTTCGGGGCAGTAAGCAATTTGCCTTGCTTGTCCTTTATAAATTTGAGAGGGCATTGTTTTTCCTTCCTCATGTTCTTTAGGGTCTTATAGAACAATTTCTGGTTTTCTTGTGCATCTTTTTCTAGCTTTTCTCCAAATTCTTCCCAGGACTTCCGTTTTGCTGCTAGCACTTTGTTCTTTGCTTCTGTTCTGAGTGTCACATATTCTCTATATTTTCCATTTGTCCTGTTGTGTTTTTAGCTCCTAAGTATTGTTTCCATGCCATTTTCTTCTCTCTTATTTTCTCTTTGACTTCCTCTGTCCACCAAGGTGTCCTCTTTCTCTGGTTCCCAAGTCGGACTTCACCACATGCTTCTGCTGCAGCTGCTTTTATCATGTCCTTGAATTTCATCCAGAGGGTTTCCAGGTCATCGGGTCGTTCTTATATGTTTCTAGCTGCTGTAGCAATAAGCCCCTGCTATCTGGTCTTAACTTTCTGGCTCTCTTAACTTGTAGGTCTTAAGGCTCATTTCCCCTGCTCGTTTACTTGGTTTCTTGCGTGATGTTGGGCAGTTCCTAGGCTGAGCAACTCTTTCAGTTGTTCGTTTGATTGTTAGCAGGTAGTGATCACTTCCAATCTCTGGCCCCCCCCTCCAGACTCTTGCATCTCGGACATATCTGAATGAGCTTCTCCGAACAATGGCATAGTCGATCACTGACTTCTCATTCTTGGTTGGTTCACATCTAGTGTATGCATGTATGCGCTTATGGGGGAACTTTATGTTTGTTATGATCAGATTCTGCTACCTGCAGAATCTAAGGAGTCGCTTTCCATTGTCATTGAGAGTATCTTCTCCATTTCTTCCGATAACTCTACCCTATCCAGCATGGTCATTTCCAACTCTGGCATTGAAATCTCCGAGCATAATAATTTCATCTAGGCAGTCATCCACTGTCCTTTGAAGCAGCTCGAAGGATTCCTCCTTGACCTCTGCTCTCTCATCCTCATTTGGCCCATACACTATGACCAGGTTGACTATGGTTTCTCCTTCTTTTAGTTTTACAACCATAATGCGCTCCGAGACAAAGTTTCATCCCGTGATACTATCTTTTTGGCTTTTGGCCACAATGCAACCCACGCCCCCTTTAGCTCTTTCATATGTGGGTACACCCACTGTAGAGCAGCGTGTTGCCATCGAGATCCATTTCTCCTTGTCCTTTTTTCTTTGTTTCCGTTATAGCCAGGATTTCTAGTTTTGCTTTCCTCATCTCTTCCACCAGCTCCTCTTCCTTCCCATTTATACTTCTTGTGTTTTAAGTTCCATAAGTCGTAGTCCGTAGTCCGTTCCAGTTCGTCGCCTTTAGAATCAGTCCGGTTTTCTCTCGTAGTTCTCATAATCAAAACAAGAAAGGACAGCCGAATAAAATACAATAGACCGCGGAGTGTGAAAAGGCTTATACAGAGTTGAAAAATAAGCTGACAAATGAACCTATCCTTGCCCTTCCCGATCTCCCACAAGAATTCGTACTAAGAACGGATGCTAGCAATTTAGGCATCGGAGCAACATTACTGCAGCGGTCAGACACACCGCCAAATATGTTACTACCAGTAGCTTTTGCAAGTAGAAAGTTAAATACAGCTGAAAGAAATTATTCTACTGTCGAACGTGAATGCCTCGCTTTGGTCTGGTCGATCAACAAATTCGCCCCTTTTCTTTACGGGAAACACTTCATTGTTGAAAGCGACCATCAGCCTTTGATGTTTTTAGCAGTGTCTAAAAAATTAATTTCCCAACTTTTAAGGTGGAGTTTACTTTTATCTCCATATTCGTTCAATGTGAGATACATTCCAGGACGAGACCATCTTGTACCCGATGTTTTAAGTCGTCATCCTATCGCAGGAGATAGAGAGAGACAGAAAAGTAAGGAAAAACTGCAGCATGTGTTACCAAACAGTTAACCGTGCACGCACTGTTTTAAAGAAGAGGGCTCTGTAGCAAAATTTGGTACCACTTGCTTTGTTTGTGAAAAAATGTGTAACGCGACACAGCGATAAGGGTGAAGGGACTACTCGGTGGGTCTTGCTTTGAAGTTGACGGTGGCTGAAATATTTGCGTTTCGCCTAGCCGAACAGCATCGGGGAAAGTGTAGGAAGGAGCGAATATATGAAACATGGCCGACCTTAAAAAATTGCATTGGCAGGAAAGAAAATCTAAAGCTACAAGAGCAAGCTTGGTGGAGGGACATATAAAAAAAATAAATAATTTACATAAGGAGATAGAGTATGAATGTTTCCAAAAGGATATTATTCAAATGTAAGTAGTTTTAAAAATAATTAATATTTTTCATAGTCATCACATCTGCTAATATTTAGCTCATGATCTTTAAGAAATTATTATAAATTCATACCTCAACGGATTTCGATAAAACATGGATAGAATGAACGCTTCCTATTGGGAAAATGAAAGGAAACCTAGAAAGGAAGGAAAGATATAAGTGTGTAGTGAAAAGAAGAGAAAACAAGTAGAGAAAAAGCACAGATCGCCTCAAACCAAGAGATTAAACGAAAATCTAAGTTGACTCAAGACGGTGCTTTCTCGTACGGGAGAGTCGCCCAAATGTAAGGACAGAGCGGCCCGTTTAAAATCACACACACAAAATCCAGACGCCAGAGTGAGAGACTGGAAGACATTATCTGCAAGAAAAGTTTTTTCACGCTGCATGCAGGGCAGATATACTTCATCAGATACAGCCTCACTGTGCGCTTATTAATCCTAGAGGGTATGTAAGTTTATTAAAGATATGTGTATGACTAATATCATTTTATTTCAGATTTTGTTTACGATTTGATTGTATCAGTCATAATAAAAAGGGTATACAGGAAGCCAGTGACGCTAACCAGAGCTAACCTCAACAGGCATTGTCAGGAAGCATAACAATAAATTGGTTAGCCAAATATATCATGGCTAGTTCTTGCCTGGAAGCTTACGACATACCAGCAAGTACATAAGTGACGGCATCCATAAGTGGAAGGCAAAGGTTATATCTTACCCATGTATCATAGCATGTGAGTTATTCATGTATTTTGTTATCTTCTGCACCGTAGACACTATCTTATCATGCTATCTCTGTAACATACTACCATGAATCATTTATATACAAACTCTGAAGACATGGTCCCCCTCATGAACATCAGTGGTGGGTGAGCTTGTTGGAACACCATAGCCACCTATTACCTTTTGTTCCAGGTTTTATGATCGTTCCTAAACGAGCTCATGACCGAGTGTCTGATCGAGTTCGTGATCAAGTAACAACTAAAGACTTGAGGACCTTTGATCCTGCTAACTGGAGCCAGGTCAAACAATCTTCAACACCTTAGTCCCCCGTAGTTATAGGGCGGCTGCAGGAAAGTCTTCTTGATTACCATTGTGTCTCAGAAACCTCGAACAGACGTGGCGTAATGCAAGTTGAGTTTACGTGTATCCAATCCTACAAACACTGTGAGCGGTTTCAATAACGATTGTCAATGATGAGAAAAGCTAGAGACTAGATAGCAAGAGATACCAAAACTACTGTGACAGACTTTAGAATTTCATTGGAAGATACATCCAAGACTTTTTACTATTAATTATTTTAATTTGTAAATTTAAATAATCATACATTTTACCATCTTCAAACACCCATTTCACATTACAAAGCTAGATAGATGTACATAATAAATTATGAAATTGTACTCATTTGACTTGGTAAATTTTTAACTGTTAAAATTTGAGTTACTTTTTTCTAATTTAAGTATATTATCACATAGGGTTACTATAGCGAAAGTGGCACAGTATACTTCTGAAGCCTAAATCTATTGTCCAGCTCAGAGTATTCACAGCCGTAACTCAATTGTGATACCAGCGTACTTCTCGGGCACTGGGACTTCCTACTTTCTAGAGAGAAATTCTACTTCTTCTCTACCACTATCATCACACTAGAGAAACCTTTCGCTACAAGAAATAACCAGATAAGTGCCAGAGAAGCAAATCTGAAGACAAAACGTTGGTGTTGGATAGGACACACGGTGTGAATGGAGCGATAGCTTTACAAAGACACCGGAGCCCTCAAGGTAAAAGACATAGAGGGAGCACAGAAACACATAAACTGGAGACAGTCCTTACTTGGATTCTTCTTCTTCGTACACTCTCAGACTTGAATGTTTTCAAAGAAAGCAGTAGTCAGTTTGAGGCTATTTGCATCTCCGTAGAGCTTTTCCACGAATTTTACTGGCGACGGCCATATGCGCTTTCTCTGTTCCTCATATGTTGGGCATCTTTGAAGCAGATGTTTAGCAGTCATTTTATCAGTGCCACAGTTACTCATCGGTAGTTCAATCTTTGGCTTGTTGAATAGATGTTATCCCAGTCTGTTGTGGCCCGTCCGGATTCTGAAGTTTACCACTTTTTCTCTTCTGTTGAGTTGGAAGTGTGCATCATTTTGTGTGGGACTTGGATGCTCTGTTGTCGTGAAAAATTCTAATCCACATATATAAACTATCAGGAAAATGTAAAGCCTAACACATAAATTCAATAAACGGAAAGAAGAATGGTAAAGAACAGTGCTGTCACAATGACTGTACTCGAAATCCCCCTTGTTTTCTACTTCGTCTGCAAATTGTAACGTTTCACGTTGATAGTAAAAGCCTACTGCTTCACTACCCGCTTTCTACGATACAACGTGTACTGCCTTTCTAAGAAAAACCTTGAGATACGCAGTTGACCTAGATTTAAAATTCCATTCATGTCATTTTATACACTACGTTACCTAAAAACGAAAGACAGATGGACTAAAGATAGAAAGAAGGGAGGGCTGAAAGCAGGGACGCATGCAACGCTAAACACGCGTCTCGCTATACAATTACTACCATCACGCGTGTAAGGCCACATGCACTAGCTTTTTTCAAATCGACAGTGATAAAAAACACTACCCATACCAGAGTTAGGTTTTAAAATCCTGAAAAACGCTTATTAGGAAACATGACATTATACTGGTTTACGTTTGAAAACATGACAGTACCCAGACACCATAAAGTTTGGAAGTGAGGAGGTGGTAACAGCACGACTATCCTAGAAGAAAATGCATATTGGCTCCATTAAATATATATATTTGGGTTCCTTGGGACTTGCTGACAAATAATATGTTGAGTGTTACGCAAATAGTCTAGGAATTACCAAATTATAGCCAAAAGAAATAGTGAGGGATGTCAGACAACACCTAAATCAGAATCGCTCAGTGGCAGATTTTCACCCCACCATTGTACGGGAAATGGGTCTCCATGTTAAATCCGATTTGATTGGAGCGCAAGAAACGTAAGGCTAAACACGATTAGTCGGGCTATAAATACTATCTTGTGTTGTCAGGGGAAACGGGAGTAGGAGTACTTTTTTTCAAACGATTGGGTAAACATGGCACGATTGGTTAGACCCGCGAATATAGTCAATCAGAGGCGTCAGGTCACCACCACATGTTCAAATAAACTTACTACAGAACCAGTGCGTTGAGCGCCAGTGCATACTTTTTCTAAATAAAAGCCTGGGACATCGGCAGATCGAAATTGTGCTATATTCAGTGCCAGTCAACGTAATTCTGTATTATTTCCATGAATTGTGGTAAGCTTGAAATATTTGATATCTTTTTAATGAAAATTGAATGTAAATTGATAATTTAGGTCTGTATATATGTGTGGTTCAGTAGCGAACATGAGGTGAAGCCTATATAGTGCTCCAACCTGAACAGAAGGTGTCGGAGGAAAGTAAAACTACATGGAATTGCCAAACAGTACACTGACACCTATTTTATTGACTAGAAAGAAATAATGCTGGAATTGCAGAGGCGTGGTAACCATTAGGGAGGAATATACTGGTGAAAATTGTTTCAGATGAAGATAGCAGTTGGCCTACCGCTCTGAACTCAGTGTTTGTTATGTATTGTGCTCAGTGTAGAAATAGAGTATAAATTAGTTCTGAAATAGGAGGTACAACCTTCTTGTTTCAGGGACCGTGGTCCTAAAGTTATTGAGCAGCACCTGGTCAGAGCTTTGCTGAATCCAGAGGCGGACAGCATACTCCTTGGTCCATATAGCAAACAGTGAGGTGTCTCCAGAACACAGGGGAGCAATCGAGCAGAGGAGTCTTTTCCTGCCGCCATCACGAAAGATAAGCCTATGTGGCCAGCGGAGCTCAACATTATGTAACCCCATCTTAAACTGACATTGTATAAAAATAAGAGGGGAAATTAATTGTTTTAATGAACGGAACTGAGAACATCTCCAATACTAGTTCCAACAGAAACAAACACTTGAAGTCATGATGACAAATAACAACATAGCTTGAAAAAACAAAACCAGTATTACCTCATATTACTACTACACAACTGACACACATAGGATAATATTAATAAAATATGTCACTACAAGATTCATATTGATAAATTCTGTACATATAACTTGTAATTAAAATTGATTGTGATTCCTGGTTCACTTTGTATTTGAATCAGGACACATATATAATAGTGACAGTAATTAATACATATTTATATTTGAAAATTTACCAGTGCCTCATTTAAGAATAGTCTTATAGAGTGTTAAATGTGTGTGAGTGTCACAGTGTTGTCACGTGTGGTGGAATAAATTAAATTGTTTATCTGTCTGTTGTTGTTGTGACTTACACTTCATCATATACATACCCTAGACATTCAACGTAGTCATCACAATATTCCAGAATAATTCTGACTGAGGTATAAATATGTGGTAGCAAGTAAGGTCATCTGTAATACACTACCCTTATTAGATACAGATACCTTCACAGCTGATCTCAGTCAATACACTAAGTCCCCTATAAATATTTATATATCCCACTTTACCACATCTGTATCCCTTTTGTTTCTGTATCTGATTCTGATAAACTATTTCCTCCTCGAAAGATACGCTTGCACCAGGCTGAGGTAGCTTTCCACATTCCTATGCCACGCTTGCACCAGGCTGAGGTAGATTTCCACATTCCTATGCCACCCTTGCACCAGGCTGAGGTAGATTTCCACATTCCTATGCCACCCTTGCACCAGGCTGAGGTAGATTTCCACATTCCTATGCCACGCTTACACCAGGCTGAGGTAGCTTTCCACATTCCTATGCCAATCTGTCAGACTCTTCATTGCCGGGGATGTTCTCTTTTGAATCGTTGACATAATTTGTGGAGCTCTACTCTTAGAGGTCATCCAGGTCTGCATTATTTTGGCTTTTCAACGTTGCAATTACTGACAGTACATCGGCGAAGAAAGCAACTTGTCTCTTTGTGCATTCCTCTTCCATTATAACCTCTGCTGCAGTTTTTACGACCTCTTCCTCTGCTCTGACGTTATATGAGAATTATTCTGTTGCCACTGACAGCTTTTTGTGTGCGCCAGTGCTTAAGATTAGAAAGACACCTCCACCTCCATTTTCACTTGGATTCTGATGGTATGGAAAGGATGTTAGTGAATGGCACAGGACAGGACGGTTGGACATGAACCAGTTGACGGTCTCTGCTCCGTAGGGAGATGAAAGGTGATAATGGTTACCAGCTCTTTACGCTAATACGGTCACCTTTTTAAAATACTCGGGATTTTATGATCTTCGTATGTTAGGATGTTGGACTATTGACAGCAGCATACGTTTAAAAGCTTATTGTTGTATGTCTCTCTGTGTGTCCGACTGTCTGTCTGTCTCTATGTGTGTCTGTCTGTGTGTGTCTGTGTGTGTGTGTCTGTCTATGTGTGTCTGTGTGTCTGTCTGACTTACTGTCTGTCTGTGTGGATGTGTGCCTTTCTGTTGGTCTATCTGTCTGTCTGAGTGTATGTATTACTTATTGTCTGTCTGTCTTGTCTGTCAGTGTGTCTGTAAGACTTTCTGTCTGTCTCACTAACTGTCTGTCGGTGTGTCTTTGGACTTACTGTCTGTCTGTCTGTCTGTCTGTCTGTCTGTCTGTCTCTCTCTCTCTCTCTCTCTCTCTCTCTCTCTCTCTCTCTCTCTCTCTCTCGCGGTGCGCTCTGTGTGTATGTTTCTCGCCGCCTTCATGACTGAGTTACCGTTCTTACTGGAAGGAAATAACAAATTATTTCTATCTTCACCAAACACAACGTTCACAACAACTCCTCAAGTGATTCGTACGCCACCACAAGCAATAAACAAACACAGAATTCACGTGAGCCATCAAAGTAATCAAATAACTCGAGTATTTTACGTGTTGTCTAATTGATTTTATGTTTTTGTTTTTTGTTTTAACAGTGCTCACGTGTTTACAATTGTTTCACTTCCGTCATATTTTTATGTTTTTTGGAACAGCACAGTCTGAAATATTTTTAGTTATTCTTCTTCGTTTAATTTAATAATTTACATGACAGAAATATCATAGTTTGCAGATGTGTGCAGATATGTAGGTTTGCTTGGGTGATGTATGTATGTATTTGGCATAAATGTATGTATGTGCGTATGTATGTATGTATGTATGTATGTGTGTGTGCGCACGCGCGCGTTTGCGCGTGCGTGCGTGTTTGCGCCTGCGTGCGTGTTTGCGCCTGCGTGCGTGTATGCATGCATGATTGCAGCATATATATATATATATATATATATATATATATATATATATATATATATATATATATATATATATATATATATATATATATATATATATATATATATGGAATAACCAGTTCGTAAGCAAAGAATGGGAAAAGGCGAGTGGATTCTACATCCCAAAGGAACAAAATTCCACAGACATCAGTCAGTTCAGGCCAATCTCACTTTTGAATGTGGATGGGAAGATATTCTTCTCAGTGATGGCTAAAAGGCTCACCACGTACCTCCTGGGTACATTGACACTACCACCCATAAATGAGGTATCTTAGGTACCCCAGGGTGTCTAGTGCATGCCACATTGATCTGGGAAGCAATTCAAAAGTTCCTCGTTGGAACCAGCTCATGCGTGTGGATCCGTTTCACACCAAATGCTGTGGCAGGTCCTGGAACTTGACAGTAGCGGTATTTCTCTGGGTTCTCTGTCATATTTTCAACCAGAGCGTACACCACGAAGTTGATTGACCTACAAGTTGGAATTGCGATGGGATGTACCATCTCTCCGATACTATTCGTGTTGGCTATGCAGGTAATCATCAAAACGGCTGAAGGATTTGCGAGATGTCCAAAGCTCAATGGAAGATGTCACATGCCACCGCTTAAAGCATTCATGGGTGACAACATTTTTGACTTCAGATGAACACTAGGCCCGGAGACCGGAGAATGTTAGCATGCCTGGGTGGATTAATCAGCTAGTGCAGAATGAGCTTCAAACCTAAGAAGTCCAGAAGCCTATCAGTCGGGAAAGGGAAGACATCTGAGGTCACATTCATGGTTTTAATCAAAGAATCTCTACTGTCATTGAAGAACTTGTTAAACGTGTTCGCTGGGTGTATTATGACTCAAGGGCAGTTTAATAGACAATAGAAATGACAGACAGGAGATTGCAGATCATAGACCAAAGCAGACTCATTGGAAAGTTCAAGATGTGATACCTCCAGTTCATGTTGATCCCTAAACTGCTAAGGCCACTGTTTATATCTGAAATAAGCAGAAATAAAATTACAAAATACGCAACAAGTTCATAAGGAAATGGCTAGGAGTAACACCAGGTCTGTTAGACGGAGCACTGTACTGCAAGCAGGCAAAGCTTGTGCTCCTTTTCAAGTCAGCTGTGGAAGAATACAAAGCAGGATGGCGAGGCTTGCAATGATGCTGTGCGAGTCAGCAAATGACGTAGTTAAGTTCATTCAGCCCACACTGAAAACTTACTGAAGTAAGTGGAAAGTGGGTGAAGCTGTTGGTGCTGCCTAATGGGGAAAAGGCGATTGGAGTCTACATCCCAAGGAACAAAATTCCACAGACATCAATCAGTTCAGGCCAATCTAAGAGTCCGCTCAAGCTAAAGGAGCTAATCGGGTTACATACAGACTAATAGACGGGGTTTTTGGCCATGGGAGATCCGCTGGTGGTCCAAGGCATCAACAAAAAAAAAAAAAAAAAAAAAGGAACGCAGAGATATGGTGTAATTCGGCTGGGCTTAAAGTTCAGACGCTGAGAAAATGATAAAAGGATGCAAAAAATGCAGTGCAGCAGGGCCCAACAAGGCCAGTGGACTACTAGGGTGGGATCTCTACAAAAGGTCCTTGACATAGAAGGATATATTGCATGTGGCGCCTCTTAGGACTCAGTTTTTCATTGTCAGATCAATGAATGGTTTTCAGCCATCGTCTGCAAACCTCGTGAGATGGGGAAAGGGGGAAGATGCACAGGGCCCTCTGTGCAGGAGAAGCAGACACTTTGAACATGGACTCTCAGCCTGCAAGGTGTATTAGGGCAAGGGCGATACACCTGGAGTTACAAAAGAGTACTAAATGAGCTGGCTGCCACAACATACCTGGCAAGGACGAAGGCGAATAACAAAGTCAGACCGAGTACCACAAATATATACTTTCTGAGAGCAGGAAAGTTAGCACGTTCAAACCAAGTAAACGAAGTAACAGTTTAACCATCTATTCTTGGCTGGGCAAGTGAGTGGGAGATGGGTGTCAGTAGACCTACTGGGCGGGGACATATCCAGAAAGTATCAGAAGATCATGAAGACGGCCAGATATAGTTGCTGCATTCCTCTTCCTCGCACCAGATGATAATGAGTTCAGCTGACCGTGCTTAATTTGAATCCAGATTGGGCGAGCTACACTCGTTCAAAGTGGCCAAGTATAATTGATATGGTCACGGACCATCGGGTTCACTGCAAGGGTCATGGCTATTGAGGTAGGTGCAAGAGGTCTAGTGGGCTGCCTAAGTGTATTATCTATTGAGACTGTTGGGTGTGAAATATTATGCTACAATAAAATAAATATGGGATGAATTTTTATTAAATGTTTACCTCTTTGTAGTTTGTACCTTACTTTTTGTAATTTATGTTATGAATAGTTATTTTTTATTTATTTATAAAAATGAAATATTCAAGAGTTACTGTATAATTAAACTATCAAGTTGTCATATTTTTTTTAAAATCCGTTATTTCGTTTTTTAATTGTCTAAAAATATGTGTAAATAAGGAGTATGGGGTGGGGAAGGGGGGCCTTATCATTCGGATGTATCGCCTTCCTGTGGACAATTCTAGATCCGCACTTGTGGTAAAACACATATATTGAATTATGGAGACGTTTTTCCACACTGTTTATTAACTATAACAATTTATCATTATAAGTCACCCATTTACATTTTCAATCACCATATTATGTTATCAATCATCATTACTTTCATTCCTTGTTTTTTATAAAGGCATGGAGCCACCACTACCATTGGTCCTCTTTTACAGGAAAGGCCTGCAACACGCTGTTCAGGTGCACTTACAGCGTTGTTTCCTTGTGGCAGTTTGTTATATATGATACAAGATACACAAACAGATACCGCCAGGAACAACAGGAAATTATTCTATATTGTATATGAATTTATTATATTATATCACTAAAATTCTAACGTGTCAATGTTTGTTATTATGGCTGAATAATACATGCAAATCATTAACACCCGGAAATCAGCAACTAATTTCATATTCTTACATTTAACAAACAAAAAAATAAAAAAAAAATCCATGAACAAGCAATGCCGTGCCTAAAATATTGAATAATAACCGTATATTTCCTTAAGATTCACGCTTCTGGAGTTAATTAATTAAAGCAAGTTGAAAAAAAAAAACAAAAAAGTTTGGAAGAAACTGCTTTCAAAATCTTGGCGAAAGCGAATCAATGTTTTCAAGAGCAGTTTTTTTGTAATAGTACAATTTGAGAAAATATGTATTTCTGCAAAAGGTCAATAATGTAGTTTTTAATAAACATACACAGTCATATAAAGATGTGACACATGCACATTATCGGAGCTACAGCTGTGTTGTTCATGCCAGTTGTGAGAGACAAGTAGTGTTTAGAAGGTGCATGCATATTTAGAAAGCAAAAAATTAATCTGTGCGTTTTCCGCGATTTGAGTTTATCATACCACCAGTTTGGTAGTGTTGTACCAGTCCATCACTTCAGCAACTGTTCTTTTGTATTATCGAAGCACGAAATGGGAACAAACGAATACTAACAATGTAGTCTGCCAGACAAGTCGTAACAGGCGTCCAAGGATGGTTGGGCTAGGGGCAACAACTCTATCATCCTAGAAATAAAATAAGCAAACAAAACCTCAACAGATATGCACTAAGCCAGTCATTATGTCTTTTTTTTTACTGGCTGTCGTAATGTTAATTTCGTGAACTAGCTACCGCGAGGGTTTTTCCTTCAGACCATAGGAGTGGGTTCTGAGACTGAAGTTTAGAGGAAAAAAATTGGTGTCGAGTATGGGAGGGGGGGGGGGGGTGTGGGGTTGGGGTGGTGTGGGGGTGGGGAGGGGTGGGTGGTGGTGAGCAGGGTTTTGTGTTTTCCATACAGCCCCAGGGAATATTTCCCCTCCCTCCGACACTATGCCTCTACTCGTGCTTATCTCTCGTCTTGTATGGCTCCGAGTCCCACTTTTCCCCTCACAAGAGATGAGAAAGGAATAAAACATATCTTTTGTCTTTCACTCTCTCTTTCGCTACAAATACGACAGCTTGACACACAAGTTACAAGATTGACTGACTAAAAAGACTATATACACACTTATATAAATGTGTAGTTGCCGTGCTACAAACACGTACCCACGCATAAATATAATAAAAGATAATAGACTAAATGCGTGGGTATCTAAAACAGTAAAGTGAGTAAAATTCAAACTCTTATTAATTATACTGCAGTGTGAATGTAAATACATGCATATTCGTATAGAAAAGATCCATGGTTCATAGAGTCACTGTTACACTGGTTTGACATTAGGGGCTGTACCGAATATCCTATTCGTTTCGGTGCCGAATAGGGCCTTCAATGAACTATTCGTATTTGACCGAATAGTACGCTACCGTCAGATCCGAATACCGAATAATGAATTTAGATCAACCCGCGGCGTGATAATTTTTTAGATCCAGAAAGTATGCTGACTTTCCGTT
>JAMPIV010013978.1:40000-83673 GCA_024509875.1 Oreohelix idahoensis | reverse complement strand
TAGGTGGAGTGAGTATAGGTGAGTAGGTTGAGTTGAGGGGTATGAGGGGGAAGGAGGAGGGGATGAGTGTGAGATGAGGGTAGTGGGAAGAGTAGTGGGTGTGAGGGGGGGTGGGAAATGTTTGTATTTTGAGGTATTGTAGGAAGGGTGGGAAGTTTTTGATTGGGGGGTTGGTGTTTAGAGGGTTGGAGGTGTAATAAGGAGGGTTTGTGTAGGGATGGGTGGGAAGTTAATAAGAGGTTTGTGTAAGGGAAGGGTGGGAATGGAATAGGAGGGTTTGTGTAGTTAAGGGTGTGAAGTGGATAATAAAATGAGTTTATGTTTAGGGGAGGGTTGTTGAAGTGTATAAATTATGTTAGGTAGTTGATTTTGTAAATATTAATATAGTATTTATGTGAATTAAGGTTGTGAATGTAATAAGGAGGTATGTTACGTTCCTTTATTTACTAGTTACCAGCGTATTTAAATAGACTTCTTTATTGCCTATTGAACACCTTCTTAAATATACGTTTCTTTTTTTCCTTTACCTTAACTCGTCGTTTACATATACTTTTCCTTTATTTCCTAATACTACCTTCATTACATATACGTTCGCTATTATTTTCCTAGTACCGACACCTCGTTACATAAACGTTCCTTTATTTCCTAGTACCCGATCCACCTTCGTAAATAACGTTCCTTATTTCCAAGTAAACAATACCTTCATTAAATATACGTTTCTTTATTTCCTAGTTCCAACCTTCGTTAATATCGTTTTATTCTAGTCGAATCTGAAACCCTTTTCCTAATTAATTTTATCTCTCACTCTCTCTTCCCTCTCTCTTTATCTTCCCTCTCTCTCTCTCTCTCTCTCTAATCGTCTCTCTCATCTCTCTCTCTCATCTCTTCTCCCGTCATTATTTTGACGATGTTTTAAGTGTATATTTAATTGTACATGAAAATTGAAGCACATTCATCGATCCACTTTATTCTCATCGGCACCCCTCATACTTTTTCAACCAAATCGCTCAACGTGGTTCCCACAGCTTCCTAATTAAGCATGCTAAATTAAATTATCGCAATAAACCAGGCCCTTTCGCAATTCGAGCTTATTTCTATTTTAGCAACGGCCTATTTCCTTTTTCTCTATGACTTACAGACACTAGAATGTTACAAACAGACCTAACTGCTAACCAAGCCGATAACTGTATTTAATCATGCGAACGATTGGGCCAATCGGCTGAAATAGTGACAGATCAAGGATCGAGTCGTCCTAATGTAAAATCAATGTGTTAAGTCAAAAGACGTACTTTCAGTAGTTTACAGTGGTCAGGGTGAGTTAATCTGAGGTAAGTGAGATAAACACAGTTACCCCTCCCCCCCCCCCCCCCCTCCCAAACATCCGTTTGTTTCGAACTTTTATTAGCGGCATGATGAGAGACGCCAGATCAAAAGCAAGTCCGTTCGCTAGCGAAGAGTGTCTGTTGCAAAAAGTTGTAAAATCCTTTCATTCAGAAATCTAAACCGCAGATTTGAACCAATAAAACGGCAAAGGGCGATAAATTTCGCATGTAGCTAACGATATTTTTACCCATCTCTAAAAAATTCATTTATCAGTCCTGCCTCAGGAATTGTTGATTATTCTAGCTCACATCTTTGAAGTTTTTTTAATAGAGAATTACTTAGATTCGGAAGAGTTCATTTTCCTGTGTTGCGTAAGTAAATATATAATAGAACTTTGAAGTGACTTAATCGTTAAGTTTTTTCATTATATTTACATGGATTCTGTGCTGATTTGAAATAACGTGTTAAATAAACTTATAGCTTCAAATTTTTTCTCCACCGTAAACGTAATTTAAATTCTTGTTATTCACAACAGTAAGAGAGGCATAAATAATTATAAGAAGCTAGGCGATTGATAATTGTCTAGATACCATTTATTTTGTATTTTCATCAGTGTAAATTTTTAAGTGACTAGGTTCATATCCATGTAAAAAGCGATGAGATAGCTAGACACTTGTGGAGTAAAATTTAATTTAATAACGCGTTGTTAGGATATGAATTATAGTAATAACTACAATTTTATCTATTTATTTAAAATTTAGGCTGGTTCATACCCGCTTGGCCATCCAGCCCCGGGGGGGGGTTTTGTTTTTTTTATGGTCTTTGCTCTTAAATGGCATTACGGGTCTCATGATTCTTAAACATCGCAAGACTTTGTTTGTTAAATCTGAGTTTTGGTGACGCCAGTCAGTCCACCTTCTCCATTCCATGAGATTGGTTAAATAACCAGAACACTAACCATTTAAAATTTAAATGAATAACTGTAACGGGACTAATACCAGATGGATTTTTCCATCAAATACATATAAATATTAAGCTGCCTGAACGTGGCAGAACTTACAGCTCTATTTTTTTCTAACCAATTGACAGTAAAGTTTTCTTACTACGAATTTATACTCAAGAGAATCACGGGTCCATAATACTCGCTATTTCCCTCCGAGAAAAGCCTAGGAGTAACTTTCTGGATTACACATTACATTGCTACAGAGAGAGTCACAGCCATTGGAGGCTAGACCACAGACACCGTAACAATAATTAACTTATAACTTTCTCAGGACAGTGCCACCACAATTTAAAAAAAAAAAAACACTTATTCCAAACCAATACCTTGCACTAAGGAAAAGAGGAATATCCAGGAAAATAATCAACGCATCAATTCAGCAACTCCCGAAAAATAGCGAGTCAGCATAACCATAGAGTCTGGGGCCTGAACATGACAAATAATATGACAACTGAATAGTCGTAATAACTAGTTTGATTTAAATTCAATGGAATGTATGCAGCGTCGACAGTTGGTAAGCAAATCTGAGATAGTGGGCCACTGTAAATGTGTGTAAGTGATGAACGGAACGAAAGAAACTTATTTCTTAAGTACTTACAAATAAACCATTCTTCTTTTATTTTATCTCTCACTAATCTGAGTGTCACTGTATAGGGTTAAATTAAGGACTTATTCTTTAACCCGTCCCCGTGACTACCTAACTCCCTACTCCCATTGTTTAATTATTTTGATCTTTTGGATAAATTACCTCTGTTGGATTCTTTCTAGTTTTCCCTAAACAAGTAGGAGGGCCTGTTAGATTTATATTTTATTTCTCTATGTAAACCAAAATTTATCGATGTTAATGCTTTTCTTGATGATGTGACATTTCAATGAAAATAAACTTAATAATCCTTAAGCTATACCGCTAACATGCACGGATTACAAGCATGTCGCAGAAGCATCGTGCAAATTTTATACACGTTGGGGATTTCCCTCACCAAGATTTTGAACGGATAACGGATTCCCAATTCCGTAGCCTGTTTAATGGAGGAGAACGTTACTTTCTTGATAGACAAACCTGCACATCCACACAAGCCCCTTACCATCCGCCGAGAAAATGCGTTCAGTAAACGTGTCAACGGGCTAGTCACACCAAGATGTTACGTAAGCAGTTGGGACAAAGAGAAACATAAAGATTGGAACCTTTTCATTCCTGCAGCCCTTATTCGCCTACAGGGAAGTTCCCCAATCCACTACATGATTTCCAACCAGCTACACTTTTATTCGCAGGCCTATAAAAAGGGCCGCTAGAAGCCTTTACTTCGGTCCCAGGCAGAAAACCAGAAGGCTGACAGAGACTGTCTGGTCCTCAAGCAAGCCAAAATATGTATCGGATCATAAGGAAAAGTTACAACTCGGATTAGGATCTAGCAACGACCAACCTTATGCGAGCACGCACAAGGCAACGCTCAACGATATAATAAAGCGAGCGAAAGAGAGAGAAACGTCCATCCAGGAAGAGAAAGTTTTCCCTTTTACTCACTCACTCTCCAACGCAGAAACAAAAAACTTAACGCATCGGAATGGCACGGCCTGTTTACTGTTCCTTAAACAAGATCTCCCGAACTAACTACAAGATCCTCTATTAAAGACAGGAGAAGGTCTACCACGTAAATCTGCTAAAGAAAATACGTGGAAAAGACCGGTGTCGTCCCTTCGAACATATCCTGGCGGTCGCCATAGCGACGGAACATGAGGAAGAGATGACGATAGTCTTGCATGTAGTATCCATTGTCAACAAACGGAATCTTTCAAAGATGTCAACATTCGGCGAAAAATCCTCTCGGAAGCACCATCAGAACAGGACCATGGCGCAACTCGTGAAACAGTACACCAGTCTTATCATTATCAGAATGTACGTGTGTCGAGCAAATCTCATAGAAATCGATAATGAATATTGACGAACGCAGGAAACCACCCTGTTTGAACCAGAGTTATACCCCATTTCCGTAACGCTAAATTGCTGATGCTCTACACGGAAAAAAAAAAAAAATAAAGATAATAAACAAGCTCACGACAAGCAGACATTATCGAGTGAGTTCTACCTCGCCGTAAACAGATCGAGTGTAGGTGCTGGTTACAAGAAGCACCAATAAGGGGTAGTTCGGCTGTGCCATAGATTACCGGTTAACTTAACAACCTAGTAATGTAATTTCCAGCCTAGAACCTCTATAAAGACGCTTCTGAGCTGTACCACTAAGCTTAGCAAGGCAAGAATCTTTCTCCAAGATTTTGACCCGGAGTAAAGGTTATTATCAAATACCATGTCAAGAAGGAAATTAAACACTTTGTTAGTCTGTATAAACAACAGTGAAAGGACACTACACACCCTTCTAAACGTGAATGCCTCGTTCGGAATTGCACAACGCACCAGGAGTCTTTCACCAGAATGATGGAAAAAAGCTTTTAGAACCCATTTGCAAAGTCCCCCATATCCATAATTTCATGGAATGACATATTAATTGCATCGGAAAAACTAAGACGAACATATTGCTACGGTAGCTATGCTCTTCAGTAGAACTAACTGCAAACTGGTTCTCACCGCCAGACCTAGCAAATGTCTCAACGATTTAGAAAAGCTAGACATCCTAGGACATAACATTTCTCAAGGCTGCATGTGGCCAGTTACCAAGAATATTTGAGAAATATAAAAAGTTAGTAGCAGCCAAAAGGCCCCGAACGAAGAAAGACACCCGTTCTTCATTTTCTAAATCACTGGTATGCAACACTAATTAGCAAATTTATTAAAAATTCCAAGCTGGCCTTAATGGCCAAACCTCTTACTGACCTTACCAAAAAGGGGCGAACCGGACCATGGTTTATTTGGGAATACAAAGTGCGAACAAGCTTACGTCACATTAAAAGGAGCTCAGCTGTCTGAATACCCACCCCATCTTTAAGGTTTACCTCGCCCTCAGCAAATCTTTTTATAGTTGCGGTCGAACGCAACGTGGTCAAATCATCGTGCTCAACACTACACCAAGCAGATGAAACTGTGATCGCTAATCTGTTATTTCCATTTGCGTAATGGCAGGCCGTAAACGTGAAAACTAGCAGAACGTAACCAATTCCACCAGTTGAAAAGAGAGTGTCTAGCACATGTGTTCATACATAAGCATAAGAGACACCATGAATATCCTTTACGGAGTATCATATCACGGTGCAGACAGACCATGCTCCCGCTAATGCTTTTCTTTGGCGCGGAATAAGACATTTTAACGCGAGGATCATGGCGCTTGGGCTTTGCAATTAAGCCGTATATTCCTTCACAGTGGAATACAATTCCGGAAAACAGAACGTGGGAGCAAATTTTATGAGTCGAATTGGAGCACGAAGAGGAAGGAGGATGAAATCGAACACACCAATAAGAATCCAGAAGCTACAGATCAAGGCATCTCCATTGTTTATAAAAGAAACATGAAAAAATGGGTTTTCAATGTCTTCCAAGCGGGGACGACTATTGACATGAAAATAGAGCACCTTGATCGATCCACTTTATTCTCATCGGCACTTCAAGATCCTCATTCTTGTTCAACCAAATCGCTCCAACGTGGTTTTCACCACCGGCTTTTCTAATTAAGAACAAGCAAGTTTTTAAATTACGCATAAGCCAGGCCTTTCGCTAATTCGGGCTTTTATTTCTATTTTAGCCACGCTAATTCCTTTTTCTCTATGTCTTACAGACAACTAGGAATGTTTTTTACAAACAAGGGGTGAACCCTCATTCGCTAGTCCAGAGCCGTTAAATTGTATTATCGACGCAAAACGATTTGAGCAATCGCTGAAATAGTTGACAGATTCAAAGAATGATTCTTCTAAAATTAAAAAATCAAACTTATGTCAAAGACTCACTTTCAGTAGGTTACTGGGGTCAGGGGGGAATTATCGAGGGAAGGAGAGATTATCACAATCTTCCCCCTCCCCCCCCCCTCCCCTCCCGAACATCTGTTTTGTCGAACGTTAATTTAGCTACAATGAGAGACGCCCAGATCATATCTAGTGAAAATAACTTAATATAAACCTTAGAGCTATAGCGTTGGTCAAAACCCCTGCCCATTAATGTGATCCATGTTTATCTGTTTACACTCTGTACGTATTTTCTGTCACAAAACTGTGTGTACGTGAGAGGGGTAGAGTGTAATTTGAATCTGTACCAAGTGAGAAAGTGCGTCTACTTTAAATAGAGTCGTAAAGAGAGCTGGATTAGAGCAATCTACTCAATCCAAGACTGTTCTTTCTCTTAAACCAATTCTCCCGTGAAACAGGATCTATTTCCTTACACCTCCTCTCACATAGCTATCACTATCACTTCTGCTAGTACGGACAATAAATATTCAGTCCTATCTTGCACAAAATTACGAACCATTATAAGTTGTGAGACACCTATAATATCACTCCTTATTTAAATTTGTGAGTCTACTCTCCTTGTCGTCCCTTTTTTACCTCGTTCCTCTCTCTATGTCTTCAGTGCTTATTTTTTCCTGTTTTCCACTTGTGTTGTTTTGTTCTTTCTTTCTCGCTTATTTTCTCTCTCATCGAGTTGTCTCTTTCGCTGTCCCTGTCCATGCTATCTCTAATCTCTCTCCCTGTCGCTTTTTGTCTCTCTGATGTTGTAGACATTTCTCTTTCTTTTCTCTCATTTCTCTCTACGTGACGTTTCAAACTATCTCGCGTTTCCTTTGTCTCATTATTTATGGACTCTTTCTTGTTCTTTCGCTGTTTGTTTTCTCTCTCACTTTCATGTATTAATTTCTCAAGCAATCTGTCCACACCCCCAATCTTAACTGAGGGGCCAACTATAACTTCCCCTTTCCGACTCCCACTCCTTACTTAGTATTAACTCACCTTATTAAAGTAGTCAAAAGGAAAAACCTCGTCCACAAGTGGGTTGGTGCATTAACTATTTTACTAATTTTTAAATGTAATACAACTTGAAATTGAAAATAACGAACAAAATAAAGAATAATAATATTTTGGAGAGGGCGGAAAAAAAAATAGCAAGTAAACTGGTTTAGTGACAATGCATTTCGATGATGCAATACAAGTACCTGCAAGGCGGTTCACCATTTGTAGTCCATTTTATAAGCCAAGAGACGTGCTATTCTATTTAAAGGTAACGAAACGAACGTTATTTTCAAAGGGGTTAAGAATTGGGCACGCAGGCCCGTGCTGACGAACATAAATGAGAAACGTAGAAAATTAAATTCGGTAAGAATAATGAATTCATCACAATATAAATGTCTTTCAAAAACATTTTCTAAAAGAATGATGGAATTGTTACCAAGTACTCAAGCAGATATAATGAAATGGCAAGATACACACCAATGTGAAACTGATAACAAGAACCAGCCAAGGACCAGTGGAACAAGAGATGTGAAGAAGACGCTAGTAATGAATAGAACATACGAGATCCACTGTAGCATAACCTGGTTGTCTAAACTCTGGAATCACCAGGGAAAAAGTAGAAGTAAGGGGGGGGGGGGGGGTAAAAGAAGTAAGGTAGAGGTGAAAAAGCAAGTCAAATAGTATGGAGACAGCAATGACAGGTATGAAGTGTTCTTCACGCCTAAGCTCAAATTGTGGAAAATTAGGCAGGAGAATGGAACGATCTTGAGAACTGATGGCCACGCATTTAGGAGGAATTTTAGCTTGCGTTTTTTTTAAGGCCTATGCTTCTCGGAACTGATAGGTAATGACTGACCTACAGATACTATACTAGAAAAAACACAGTGTCCCCACCCGCCATTTTCAACGATCTGTAGCTAAGGGCGCTATTGCAATTTCCGAAAACTGCCGGACTCATCCGAACTCCTCATGTTCCCTATCAGGTACTTTTTTATCTGCGGGAGGTCAAAGAAATGATTGGAAACGTAAATAAGAATGATATTGGAAAACGAAGACAAAAATATACTGAGGAGCATGATGTGACAGTGAATTTTAGAATTGCCCCGTAAGTTGTCTGTTTGTCGCATCCGGAAGTAAGAATAGAAATAAGAGTTCGTGTTCACAGTGTTTTATATATAGAAGCTCATCACAATCATTAACTGTTCAGGGCTCACGTCATGTCTCGGTAACGTCCTTATACAGTCTCACAAATTGAGGGAAAGCACTAGAGGCCAGTAAGGGATGTGGTTTGTACAGATGAATGGTAAAATATACCATGGACAGCCAATTTAAGACTAATGATGATGTGCTATAAGAGGGCCAACGCGCGAAAGGAAACTTATCTTCAACCAAGTTAGAAATGATGCAATCCACATTTTTCAGGGCATGTTCATGAGAAGAGGAAAGCAGGGGAGATATCGTAACAACATGTAAGGACCTTGAAAGAAAAAAGAGATAGGGGAAGACAGAAGAGAGGCCAAAAGATACTTGAACATGGTTTGGACATAGTGGAATGGAAGAAACGTCAAACAGCACAGAATTAATAAAATTGGTAACTCGGAGACAGGAAGTTGTGGGACAGACATTTTCTCCTACGCAGCTATTTATTGATACTTGAAGAAGAAAGAAGAAATAGAAAAATATTGAATAACAAGGAAAAGAAGTGAGATGATGTTGGAGATAGCTGCCGATAATGGGCGACGAATAAAGGTAACAATTATTTTGACTAGCAAATAAATAGTGACGACATCATGGATTCACACTAAATGGGTACCCTAACAACGAAATATAATGATTTTTCTCATTATTATTGACCGATGAATTATGATGACCATGAAAAATTTACACTTGGTATATCAAAATGATTACTTCACCTGCTTTCGAATCTGCCTAGTTAGCAGAGACATGTTTCCAATATATGTACTCGGAAAAGCGGTATGGAATGAGCCCTTTTCATCATCTTCTAGACTTTACGTGGCTGTGTTGAAAGCAGATTTGGATGGCACGGGTAATAAATCAATCTGTGAATTAATCCTAAAAAGAAATGATTTACACACAGCTGGAAACTCAGCAATATTTCACAATCCCAGAAGTGTGTTGAATGATTTCAAGAGGTCAATGAGAATGTACTTAGTCCCCATAAAGAGGTTCACATCTCCAAATCACATACTAATAGTATTGTGCATAGCTGGTGGTCAAATAATGATGAACTTCACCTATGCCTTTGCCCATGCATACCTGATGTTATAGGTAATCATGTCCCTCAACACTTTCCTGTATCCAGAAACATATCAAGTTCTGTTTTTTAATTTTTGTTCATGTCCATGAAACACGACGGTCAAGTATCTTCTTTATTTGTCATTCTCTGTCTCTTATTCTTTCAATTTTTCGTGGTTCGATGAGATATTCCAGCTTTCATCTTCTCCTTATGACATGTAGAACCATAAGAACACGTGACTGCTTGATGCAGGCTTCGTGTAAGGGACCAGCTGGTGTAGTGGCTCCTTGCTTTAATAGGAGCGCGAAGGAAAATGATTATAATATATTGCAAGAGGAAAATATAGATATGGTTCTGGTGTATAGACCCTCTCTCTTTTCACTTTTTAGCTGCACAAGGAGCAAAGACCTTCACCAAACGTATGCGAAGTCTTTCTGTCCCGTGCCATTCACGAGATGTCTTCTTATCACCTTCACGTCTGATTCAAGTTCTCTTCTCATTCTCCAGTGTCTATCTTCTCATACGACTCCATACAATGTACCATCCTTGAAGATGTCGAAACATCAAAAACTTCGCAGGGAATAGATCTACAGGCCTCCCTGTAACCGCAAATTTGTTTGACCATTTTCAGCCCCCCGTTCTTCCTCATTTGCTGTTACGTAAATTGTAAACGGGCACCTTAAGATTACGTATGCAAAAGTGGGGACTAGTGACGAATAGATCTTTACTGTAAATACATTTTAAAAATGAATCCACACGTTATTTGCTTCCACGTGTTTTTCCACCTTTGCTTTGCATAGTTAATATTCAAGTTTCAATTCATTTACGCAGAAGGCATGCGCTTCGATATCTGTCAAACTCATATTTTAGACACGCCTATTTTCTTATCTCTCTATGTCTTACAGACACTAGGAATGTTTTTACAAACTGACCTATTAGAGCTAGTCCTGAGCCTGTTAACTGTATTATCACGCCGAACGATTGAAGCAATCGCTGAATAGTTGAGGTAGATCAGGCTGAATGAGTCCGTCTAATGGTAAAAATCAAGCGCGATAAATCAAAAGTCGTACTTTTTGTAGTTACATTGGTCAGGGGGGAATTAATGATGAGGAAAGGGAGATGATCACAGTTCACCTACCCCCCAATCCCACATGTTTGGAACTTAATTAGCTACAGTGAGAGACGCCTGATCAAAAATTCAAGTCAGTTCGCTAGCGAGAAGAGTCTGCGGTCGGCATAAGTGTGAAATAAAACTTTGATATTCACGCGATGAATCGATCGCAGAATTCCCCAAAATCTGTGGGCGAAGCGCTATATCTAGCACTGACTACGAATTTCTACCTATTTTTAATATATATATATACCCCAGCTTTTAAAAAAATCATTTTATCGAGTCGCCTCAGAAAGTTCGGAACATTAACTAGCTTCGAATTCTAGACCATTTGTTAAAGTGGCATTTCATAGTGTTTCGATTGGAGAATTTTCTATTTCTGTATTTCGGTAAAATATTATACTAGCATTTTTTGAGTGATTTAATTGTTAAAGTTCGTCATTTTATATTTCATTAGGATTTACTGTGTTAATTGGCTAGCAGATTAATATAATATATATATATATATATATTATATATATAATATTTATATATATATATTTATATATATATCTAAAGTATATATATATATAATAATATATATAGCTAATTCTTCCAGCTGTAAACGAAAATTTTAATTAATTGTTTTTGGATCCAGTATAAGAGGATATTTTAATTTGACTAGTAAATGCACTATTCATTATGAGTACTGACGAAATATATGTATTTATTTCTAATTCATATGAGTATTCTTTTATAAAAATGACTAGCCGCTTATTTCATCGGGTTTTTCTTTTTTTAAAAACGATAAAATATAGATATACACTTGTGGGTTCTAATTAAAATCTAATAACCGAGTGGATTATAATAAATTATAAACCGTTACACGCGTGTTAGGAATTTGAGATACTGATATTGTGATTAAATAGTTTTGTATTTTCTTCCTAAAAATCTCCTAGTACTCATATTGGGTCTAAACCCAAAACTACCATGGCGGCCTAAATCTGAGAAAACGGGTCTAAGTCTAAAGTCCAATAGACGCAACTCAACAAACATTCTTATGCTAACTAGCGGGTCTTCGAAAGTTGACCTGTTTTCGGCTCTCTTGTTTTACACCCAGAGAGAGAGAGTGTAGAGTCGATGAGAGAGAGAGAGAGCTACCAACCAAAACGACGATAAATAGAATAATTTTGTAACTGGGGCCTATAGCTATCCAGATTTCTCTTTTTCCATTTTCATGTAACATTCAGCCCGTGGTGGCGAAATTATCAAGAAATTAAACATTTCCCCAACTACCGGTCACTGTGTGTTCGTGGACGAGGATCTTTTTTATCCCCGAGAGATTTACATACCATGACATTCTTTTTAAGTATTGTAATTACACAAGCTAATGACACTGTGAACAACTAGAAGTCATAATTACTTTCCTACCCTGGAACTCCAATTGGATGTTGAATTAAAACAGTTCCAATAATTAAACAGTAGTAACTAGAAGTTAAGCGCGTCCCCCCCCAAATAAACAGGAATACTCTATTCTTTGAGGAGCTGGAGCTTACTTTGCAAAAATAAACAAAACCCACACACAGGATTTGACTGTTTGTTATCACTCGGAAGACTATGGTCCAGAGCGCTTGTAAACTCAAAACACTGTTAGGTAAAGTACGAAATGTAACGTGACCTCTGTCCTGTATGAAGCTCAGAGCTGAAAGATAGGATGGTGAAATAATTTCTTCCTACTGTTGTATTAATCAGGTTACTCCACATTTTTCTTTGCCATTTTCTTTTGTTTGCTATACAGTTATCTTTTTTATTTTTTCAGAATAGATTAATTACGGAAACTCTGTTCTTTAACTCAGTAGTTTTTTTTTATTTTTTTTTTTTTTTTTTTTTTTTTTTTTTTTTCTTTTTCTTTTTTGTTTTTTTTTGTTTTTTTTTTTTTTTATATAGTCAAATTCCTCAATACCATAGTGCTAATCTATTTGACCTTTTGGGGGTTAATTAAACCCTTCTTCTTGTGGAGATCTTTGTCTCAACAGAGGGTAATTTGCACTTATGTGTCTATTTCTTTATTAATTCTTAACCTATGATTTTTATATTTGATATTTGATATTAAGATGTTGTGAAGTTTTCTTTATGATAAATAAACTTTAACATAAAATCTATAATTACCTGTGTCCGTCAGCTCGTCCCAATATTGCCCTATCCATTAGTATCAGTTTTCACGTTTGTGCGTCTATTGTCGTCACTTATCTGTGTGTGTTGTGTGGTATGTGAGTGTTAATAGTATATATGTTTAATATATAACTCGGAAGGGTAATACTGTCAGGATAAACTAATTGTTCGGTCGTAAAACCGATAGGCTGGACTAGAGTATCTTCTCAAATCCAGGGACAAAGACTCCTACCTTTTCACCAATTTACTCGGTGAATTCTATTTTTTTACCTTATCTCTCACTGAAGTTTTACCCACCTTTGTCTAGTTCTATTCAGACGAGGGACCCAGAATCGATCTTAATCTACCTATCCAAAAATATACTACCGCACCCCCCATGGAACACTTCATGATCTGAGCCCGCCTCTGATCCACGTTGAATGTCATCTGCGAAAGTGGGTAGTCCTGATTCTACCTTACGTTCCTGTTGCAAGGTCCCCCCCCCCACCGACTTTTGGCTGAAGCTAACCTGTTAACAGCTTGACGGTGCCTGCCCATTTGTTAATGAGCAACCCTGGGGTAGATCCCGGGCACTTACGTTAATCTGTGCAAGGTGGGACATATGCGTCCAAACGAGTACGTCCCTGTTCCCAAGGTGGGACAATGATCCAATACTTGACTTTTCCAGTCTATCTGTCAAGTCTGCATTTATCCAGGCCTGCCCATCCTCCGTTATCAAGGGTTTACACCACATGCATTATACCAATCTTATTAGGTGTTGTAATAGTCTACAATGCTGTTTAATACAGATTACAACCGAATGTTTTCAGAATACTAGGTGGGGATTTCAAATTCAGTATTTCAGATGCCAGACTGGTTTTCTCGATACGTTCCAAAAAGAGTGTGAACATCAAAGATAGGGAGAATGAATCTAAGCTGACGTCATCGTTTGACCCTGCAAGCTGTGACGATGATCCAACACGTCATGTGACTATGCAAGGTCAGAAATATGTCCCAAGTTCCTTTACATGTTTATGCCATATGGTCAGTCTCTAGTATGACCTCCAACGACTTACCGTGTCATTCCAAGAACAGGACAATCCTGATCCCAACAAAGGAATATGCTATCATGCAGGTTGGGAAACAATGGATCCAACCTAGCTGTTTTCTGCAACTTGGTGTGGATTAAGGATCCAACAGGTACGTTTCGCAATGTAGTTGTCCGGATATGCAGGTTTCTCATACACGTATGTTAATCGCATGTTTTCTCAATGTATCCACTATTTTTCGCCAGCGTCTTTTTATCATCTCTGGCTTATTTTGCAGTAAGTAATCCAACACTTACAGAATTATGGCAATGTGGGTAAAAATGTGAAACCAACGGGCTTTGATCAACCCGTTTGCAATTGGGGACATCGATTAAAGATCCAACAGCTTAATGGATTGATTTCCATGCACATGGAAGACTCCATAGGCGTGATTAGACGGTATGACAGTGGCAAAACAAACCTCTGCTGTTATTCTAGAGAACGCTGGACTAATGCGTAATGTCCCCAGACTCTCAGGGATTGACAATTTCCTGGCTAAATGACGACGGAAGACAGACAGTGGTCCAAATGAAGGTTGAAAATAGTTTTCCTCAACCCCCTCCCCTCTCAATTAAATAACTGCTGGGTAGTGAAGATTGGATGAACGAGCTTTTATCTCAGATAACAGTCCTTGAAAAAAATAGGAAATTCCGAAGCGCAACATTGAGGCAGTTAGAAAGTATCCCCGGCAGTTAAAAATCCGCAAAGGAGTACTCATAGGTCCGCTGCCCGGGATTTAGAACATTTTAGTTTTTGCTCTTTCCAGAAACTGCCGCACTGTGTTAAGTGACCGACCCGGAAACATTATTTATAGATATGTGTGACATTCAATACATGATCAATTAGGTATGTTGCTAGTATGGTGCTTACCAACTGAGTGCCTGTGACTGTGACTGCCTTATGAAGCCAAGCTTTCCACTGTTCAATGGTTTTTGCTTAACGGGACTGCACAAAAAAATGTGAGGGGCATTATCATTACCCTCCAAGCCGAGACTATAATCATCGCCTTAACTGGCTATACGTTCAGTGGATCAGATCCTGGAAATTCTTCTTAATGGTTTTCATTGCCTCTGTCGCAAATTTTCTTCCCCAACGGGTTTTCTGTTGGAGAACATGATTACCTCGTCAACCAATGGTTAATGTGCATTTGAAGAATAGAACCCCTTGTAAGGGAGCAAGATTCGGAGCCAGTGATGTTGTCCCTAACGCAATGAAGATAGCGTCCTTAAACCAAACCGTACTACATGACATTTGTTCTATAAACATCAAACTGTGTGTCCACTATCGTTGACAACTCACCATAACAAGTAACTGTAAAGTCTTAGTTACTTTCATGTAGTGTAGACTGGGTCAATACTGACTGGATTACCAGGTAGTCTTCTAGGGGGACTAAAACCCGAATGTCTGAATATACCCTCTTCATGGTGGAGTGAACGTACAAGGACGAATGACAGCACATTGTTAGACTTGGGTCATGGCCTCCTTGAGAACATAGTTGATTAAGAAAACGGGTATATTGTAAATACAGGCAGATGGATTAATGCAAATAGATGCGTTGACTGACAGGGTACAGACCAATTATTGTTCTTAAGTAGTAGATATGAGCTAAATTTTAAATAGCGCATGAGATGGTTTATAATTATGGGATAGATAGAAAGGATGGCATGAAGATAGATGATAGATTAAATGGGGAAGCACGTGATAGAATTTTGGATTAGATCAAGACAACGAGTAGAAAAGGACAGATACATAGAAAGATACATTTTGACCAGATACATTAGATATAGACCAGGCCAGGACCAAACAGAAAGAGATCAGAACAGATCAGACAGGACACACATAGATTAGGATATATAGAATTGATAGATAGATATAGATAGATAGATAACGATAGATTGATAGATAGAGTAGATAGGATAGATAGATAGATGAAATAAAGATAGATTAGATAGTTTAGTATTGTGTAAGTAGCTTACCGATGATGCATAGAGCGCAATTTCCAGATCTACATACATCTTTGGCGTCCTGCTCGGCAAAACGTCTCTGTTGTGCTCCCAGTGCAAATGGCTACCTTCTGCCAGGTATTTCAAGACAAATGCCACGATGACGGTGTTGTTTCGTGGTCGGCTCTAAAATATTCTTGGGATAATCCTAAACTTGGTTCGCTTAGCTGGAAGTGAAAATCATATTCGTCACGTGTACAGTGTATGGGTGTAATAATAACGCATTAAAATTAATTATATATATATATAATATATGGTCGGCAGAGTACTAATGCATGGCTCTGAAATGCGAAGAAAAAGAAACAAGAAAAAACATCATCCCAGAAAGATGCAATTCTTTCATTACTACTGATTCTTGTGTACAAGTGAAGGAGATGATGCCTTTTTTTTGGTATGTTCTCCGCACTCGACATTGTAGATTATAAAGTTACTTCCAAAGTAAAGGTGGTAAGTGGTAGGATTGCTTGGTAACTTAGTAACAAAAAGCTATTTTTTGTTCATGCACATCAGGAATTGGCCGAACTTCAAGGTTGTGTCCCCTGGATTAAAGAAGAACCTCGTAAAGTAGATTTAAACAACTGTGTACTGGAGACTCTAACTATAACCTAAATTACTTTATGACAGAGGGAACCATAATGCTTTAGATTCAATTTGGGCAGGAGAAAAATCATTCTTAACTTTGTTGCTTAGTACACTGGACAAAAACACGAACTGCAAAGTTGGAAATATTAACTCAGAGTTGCTTAGTAGTTAAACTCACTGCATTTTGAAATTACAATGGATAGGATTGCTGGGACAAATAGAGGTAACCACACAGTATGAAGCATCGCAACATACATAAACAAAAAATTACATGAAATAATCAAAAGATATATCAGTAAGATGTGAAAAAAATATGGAAAATGAAGATCTCTTCTTCTTAATGTGCAATGCCTAGTGGGTGTAGGTAGATCATGTATCTCCAAAATGACCTGTATCCAGTACAATTTATCAAATTTATGTCTGTTGAATTCTTTTCATGCCACACGATATACAACAAAAAACTGTCCCGTATTTGCTTCTCTTTGTCTTCCCCAATCTCTTTGTTTCCTATTCAATCTTAACTGATGAAGTGAAGATATACAAAAAATTGAAGATATATAAATTAAATGAAACACTTTCGTTCGACATTACCTGCAGTTGATTCATTTGAGCTTCGTAGGCACATTCGCATTCACTGCATTTTCCTTTCGCTGCTCTGTTGTAGGCCTGACTTCAAGAATGTTCAGATGAAGGCAATTGTGAGGAGTGAAGTGAGGATACGAAGGCGGACAAACCAAATAAGGCGGTAAGAGTGCAAGTATAAAACTCCGGTCCATACTTGTGGGACGTCCATGTATGGATAACACTAGGAAATTGGAACAACGTCCCAGCAATTGGGTTTCCAGAATAAAAGCAAAAAAAAAAAAAAAATAGAAACCAAAGCAGTGCAACTACGTTTGTTCCAGGCCTTCTGGTAAGTACTAGATGTCTTGGTGGCTCCATGGCCTGAGAGATACGCACAGATATCATGAATATAATGAAGATGATTAAGAAGATGATGATAATTAGGATGATGATGATTAAGATGAAGATGATGATTATGGATGGGTGATGATGATGATAATAGATGCATTAGGATTGATAATAATGATGATGTTATGTTTATTATGAAATGATTAAGAATTATGAAGAAGAAATCATGATAATGGAATGATGAGAGATTTATTTATAGAAATGACAGGTTCCGATCTAAACATGTGACTTCGGCGGTTATGATGATAATAGATGAATCGCATGATGTGTGATTTATGGATGACCTGATGATGATAATGAGGCCTGTCTCGTCCAGCACCTAATGGCCCTTTACGAGACTGAAAAAATATTGACGAGTAAAACACAACAGCAACACTAGTGGGGTGATATGACAGTTCTGTAAAGGATAAGCATATATAGCCTCATTTGTTGATTCCGTCTTTTCGGAGTGGACACATAGTAAACAAACATGGGGGTGTTCGATTCTCATGCTTTTCTCATGAGCGGTTCCTATGAAAAAATTAAGGTTAGAAGTGTTGTAAAGCTTAACGGTTTTCATGGACTGGGATGATTTGTGATGGCAAGTCCCATCTGAAGAGAGAAGTAAAGACCGTTCAAATATCGATGCCAGATCGATTTCTCGTATGTTTAGCTGTTGATATGTTTGCATTTTTGATGCATAAAGTTTATTTAGACATGGTGTTTAGACA
Source organism: Oreohelix idahoensis (assembly GCA_024509875.1). Taxonomy (NCBI): domain Eukaryota; kingdom Metazoa; phylum Mollusca; class Gastropoda; order Stylommatophora; family Oreohelicidae; genus Oreohelix; species Oreohelix idahoensis. Next base: position 65,610 of record JAMPIV010013978.1, on the reverse strand, counting down.
TTTTAATCGGGCACAACAAATTGCTAGCTGGATTTAAGAAATAGAGTCATGATATGAATAGGCTTGGATACAAGAAATCAGAGTATGTCATGAATGTTTTACCCTACACTAATAACTGCTTCATGACTCATTCATGTATTACACAATGCAAACATATCAGTGATTACCGTTTTAATTTCAGATAGTTCTATGCTGTGTATTTCCCCACAGGCCCCATTAGTAATGTTCACGCAGAGCCTTTTAATGAAGTAGTGTACCTGACAATTTGTACCCTTGCATTTACATCCATTGAGTTCTGCTAATTCAGACTAAGGGTTTTTTTTATATATGGGAATGGCTGAACTTTTCATGATAGTTCCCTGACCGGAACTTAACTCACCAAAAAAGCCAGTTTTCGCTACGGGAATCACTTTACCTTTTTGCTGTCACTACAGGAGTTAGTTCTAGACAAACAATAGAGGAGAACAGGACTTGGGAGGTTTAAAGACAAGTATAACAAAAACACTAATGTCAGCGTGCGATATATAGCTTAGAAGAATAATCTCAGGTAGGTAGTTGGTCATAAGTGTGACTTTACTGTTACAGCACTGAACAGCGAGTCAATAAAATCAACACTCAACATAAACCAAACCACGATATCGGAGCACGACAACACTGAATTAATTTAAACAGTTACGTTTGTAAATCGTGACCATGGTTGTCTGAAAATTATGTTAGCCTGAGCTAGATAAAATGTTTACCAGAACTCTACTACGATTATACTGAGTTATGTTTATCCGGTAACGGTATTAGCAACGCGGTAACCGCGAAAAAAGAAGTATTGATCACGATTGTATTGAAACGTATTGTATCCATACTTTACAGTTGCAAAAGCATATATAAGAGAACTATAGTTATATGAACGAATAATCATATGTAAATGATACAATCTTTTGTTCCCATGTGGATAACATACTGTTGTTTCTTTGTTAAAATCCCTAACCGTTTTCATTTTGTAAATGCGATATCGTTTTATGATAATATAATCTGCTGGCATGTTGTGTAATACAGAATGGTTCTACTAAATTGTAGAAACAGGGGTGAAACAAGGCTGTATTATATGTCACCACTTACTTTTTTGGAATAGCTATTTGATTGGGTTTTATGAGAAAGTCCGAAACTATACCCACAATGAACAATTAGGTAATAAAATGGGACAAAATGGAAAATTCCTGGGTATGGACGCTGACATTTCGCAGATGATTTAGCATTCCTTAAGTTCACAACACCAGACAATCCCAAGAAGCAGTAAATAATTTTGTGTCATCTCTCGGTTAAAATAGGTCTCCAAATAAATGCCTCTAAAACTAAAGCTATGAACTTTTCTAACGAGACCTTTGATATCATCTTGAACGGGGAAAAACTACAGAAAGTTGAAAGTTTCAATTATTTAGGCAGTAAAAAGACTCAGGATGGTGACACAACAAGAAAAATCCATACTAGAATTGCTTTGGCAGCTAGCGCCTTCAATAGATTATCTAACATTTGGAAATTACGATCATTGAATATACATACCAACTTCGTCTGTTTTAAATTCAAATGTTATCTCTCAGTGTTAACATACGGCTGTGAGAGTTGGAAAAATAACAAAAATCATTGGAAACAAGCTGAATACATTCGAAGAACAAATGTCTTAGAAAACTCATGAACATCAGTTGGAAAGAATTCAAGACTAATCGACAAATAATGAGAAGACTCTAGCAGAAATATGTCTCCGACTATATAAGTGAAAAGACAGATGTTCATATATCGGTCATGTCCTACGGCAATGCAAAACAACAGAATACCACTACAGTCGGCTCACTTGGGTTCCTGAGGGTAAACAGGAAAAAAAAGTGGAAGGGAACCAAAAGAAACACTCAGACGTAGAACAATAATTAAGCAGAATAGGAAGAACGTTTGGGCCAGATAAATAATGTGCAAGAGGCCTAAGAGACTTAGTGGCGTCAACGCTGATTGGCGTGGACAAACATGGTGAGCAGTTGTTATAGTTGACGACTTCCTTTTTTTGTATGCCGGTCTGACGGAGGGTAGGTTGTTACGTAGGGAAAGAAGTTATTGCCCACAATTGGATTAGCTGCCGGAAGCGCGGGTGGTGGGGTGTATCGTGTGGCACATTGTCAAATAGTTAACCTTGGCTCCGGTGTCTTTTAGAAGAATTGGTAGACATGACAGGCATGGAACTTGAAAGCACAAACGTGTAATGGCATTGATTTATTTCATTTTTATTCTCATTAGCAGTGTTTTCTTCAATGTTAATATTTTCATTAATGTAGAATAAATCAGGAAAACGATAACAATAATTGTTCTCGATGACAACGAACCGACCTTTTAACACAACTGATATTAGAATAAGAAACATACATTTTTACATTGGGGCAGCAATAAAGGGTTAAAGGTTGGAGGGACCGACAATAGTAAAATACTTGTTTTACATACTTAAGATCCATTCCACTTCTAGAATCCAATGCTAGGAGTTTAGAAGTCTGCCAGATAGGAGCGCCTTACTCCTCGTAAAGGCTGTCCCTTCGAACTCCAACCTAGTTCCGATGTCTAATGTATTCCTCGGTCCTTCAAGACTAACATATTGTTGTTCTCAATCCCAAAACGAACTATAGGTCGTCCAGGTTTCTTTAACAACTTTACAACTTGTTTTCCCATGCTCGACTTTAGCCCGCCTCATGTACACATTTATAATTAGCAAACTGTTAACCACAAGCCCAAGACACCAAGTCAATTTTTATTCTTTCATTATCTCCCCAGAGACCACAATTACGGACAACGGAACAATATGCTGTATATTGATAGGAGGCATTATATTTCATACTGTTAATCAGATGTTCCGTTTAATGCGAATCTTTCTAACAATTTTTGAGCATTCCTGTATTATTTGCTTGTAATAGTTAATCAAGGTCGGCAATCATTGCACTCGGGTCAAGCCCAAAGATGCTCAGTCTTCGCCTCAGCAAATGTCCAAGTGTAACGAGATGCTAAACTTGGGATTACACTCTTTATTCAAGCACTAAAAATCTGTGAGGCTGTCTTACTCGCAAGATTTAACTCCTAAATCTTTGGTATCGCCGATCAAATGTAAATGGTAATCTTGTTGAAGCGGATTAGCACGTGTATGGTGACGATTGGTAAATAGTAAGGGGCGGAATTAAACATCTGCCTACCTTCACATAAGGCTGTACAAGATCTGTAAAAACGTTTTTCATGTTGATCAGAGTGCAACTGGGGTACCGAGGGGTTATCTGTAATCTCCTCCATAAGATTATGTCCTGAAATTATATGTGAGTAATTATGGTGACAGTAGTGATTATAGTTACAGTAATTCTGACAATGGTATAATACATTCACTTTGTTAGCATTAGTGGTTGGAACAACGCTACCATTTTCCGGCTACATACCCTTGCGACATTTACAATATATGTAACATACTTGGGTATTAGTAAGTTATAATTATCAGTAGTTGTCAGAGTTGATTTCAAATCTTGCATGGGACAACGTCTCAAGTCGAGTTTCAAGTCTCCTAGAATAAGTCTCAAGTCGAGTTTCAAATGTCCTCAAATTTGGTCACAAGTATCTTCAAGTCGGAACAAGTCTCATGTTTCCTTAGCATTACAAGTCTCAAGTCGAGTCCCTCATGTCCCTTTAATAACATGGTCTTCAAGTCTGTCCTAGAATATAGTCGGACGAATCTCAGAGGTCCATACTTATTCATAGAACAAGTCTCAATTCGAGTTTCATGAAGCTTTCTTATAACAAGTATCAAGTCGAACTCAAGTTCGACTGGAATAATCCCCTCGAGTCTCAAGGTTTTTCTCCTAGAACCAGGGTTTGACAATCACAAAGTGTCGAGTTTCATGTCTCTTACTATTAGTCACAAGTCGAGTTTCTCATTTGTCTTATAACAAGTCTTAGAAGTCGAGTCTCAAGTCTCCTAGAATCATTGTTCTCAATCTCCTAGGAACAAGTCATACGGCCGAGTCTCTGTCCCTTACAAACAAAGTTTAGAAGTCCTGCTCGAGGTATCCTAGAACAAGTCTCAAGTTGACATGAACCCTACCAATAGTGCACCATCACAGTAAATTGGGTAGCTTTTAAAACAAGTTTAATAAAATCTTCTTGCTCAAGAAGCACCTTAGTAACATAAGATGAGAGATTTAAAGGGTAAAATAGACACAGAAAAGGCATGCCTGAAATCATATTATTCATATATATATAATAATTTATTATGTAATTTATTATATATATATATATATATATCATAATATTCTATAATAATATATTACACGGCTAATATATATCATATTAAATATAATATATTTGGATATATTTGTATAGGAAATATATATGTATGACTAGGATATAACACGTATGGTTGATGGAGAATCCGCCTCACGAGTCATGTTAATCTATTCACTGATCTAGGCATTCGACATGGTGCAGAACTTGTAAAGTGATAAGCACCTATCGTCCCTATAATCAAGTCAGGTAAAGTTAATGACCCCCAGTTGGGGGGGATCTGTCACTATAGGAAGCTCATTCCACCGTCTCTTTAGTTACCCCCGCATCCTTTTCTCAGCAAGATCGATGTCTTCCTTACTAGATCGTGCTAGGGTGAGCGGTGACAATCTATGCAATGGTGGAATAGCTTCTTGTCGTGACGATATGAGGCTGGCATCGAGGCTGGGTGTGACTGGTGAATGCTTTGATTGTAATATTAGGAATATACGGTGCGGTATAAAGGTGTAAGCTAGTTTGAGGACATTCCTTACAGTTTTGCTAGATTATAGTCCAGTGATGTGGACATGGTTGTATCAGCGTATTTTTGGTTGATACAGGTCTGAACTGAAAGTGGGACATCGCTCAGAAGCGTTATGTCAACTGTGACCAAACACACTACCTGAAAGTCTCTCACAGCAACTCCTCTGTGAAACGTGAATTTCGTTCGTATTCTGTGCAACAAGACACGGATGTAAATTCCACTTATGTGATTTGTAGAATATCACGCATAAGAATAAACTTAATAGGGCTTTGTCAATTAACCCTGGTGGAATAATGAAGTGCGGGATTGCAAGAAAGCTAATAATAATAAAATTATAGTAGGTAATAGTAAGCATTCATAATAAAGAAGCGTAGTAATAGTAAATATGGTCTAATAAAACAAATCCTCCTCCTGTGTAAGAATAGCTGTGCTAGTCAACATTTAATAATAACATACGGGGAATAATAATAATAGAAAGTATCCGTGGACAGTGCGAATAGTAATAACATGAAATTTCTAAAGTAACGATTTTGTTGATCTAATAATCCTGTGGTAGATGTTATGAGAATCCAAATGAATGTTCATATATACGGATAAGCCACATAAGTAAGGACATCAGTCAAATACAGTATTTGATTGGCTGATAATATTATGGTAACATTAAACTGTAAGGGGGGGAGGGGTCTGGGCGTGAGAAATTTAGTAATACTTACGTATATACATTGTAATATCAAATATATGTAATATGATAATAATTCGAATAATATATATATATAGTATAGTATATATATATATTATATAATATATAGTAATATATATTTAATAATATATATATTGTTAAATTAAGGGTATATTAAATCTTTATTACTAGTCGCTATGAAATAGACCTTTTGCAGGCGATGCTCATTATAGGTTTTTGTTTTTGTCCTTCATCTTGTACCTCGTTATGCGGCAAATACTAAGGTGTTTCCCAATTTGAGTCGCCAAGAATGCCTATGTTACTTGTTTCATTGCAGTTTTACATTCTAAGCAGCAGATTTTAACCATGTCTCATCTTCTTGTTAGAACCTAGCTTTCCAATTACCTTTTAGTTCTCAGTTCTCATTTTAGTTCTTACTACAAAAACTTCCATGAGTTGTTCTAGAATTGTCTATTCTACTCGTAGTCTGTGAATTGTGACTTGAGTAAACTCTGTTGTACTCGTAAGGTCGAAATCGCAAACTAATACTTTGCCCAACCTAAGTGTAGAAAAAGTACATGACAACTCGCAGACTTCAGGAGACTTCTAGTTAAAGGAGTACCTCTTTAGACTCGCTAGTACGATTATTTTATGCAGTTTTTGATAGTGTATTGAAACTATTTGAAATGGGCGCGACATCGAAGTTAACCCTTTCGACTTTTAGACCATCGAGGTTAGGTCCTAGCAGCTATTATGACTTGGGACTTATGCACTAGTCGTTCCAGTCATGAGCGCTTTTTTACCTTTATAAGAAATTACATGGGATCGAAGTAGATGAGGTATCGCGCTGAGTAATTGGAGTAAGTAGTTCATGTTTAGTGGTCGACTTGAGATTTGTAGTAAGAGACAAGAAACTCGACTTAGAGACTTTTTCTAAGGAGTTCTTGAAAATCGACATTGAATACTTGTCAGAAAAAAGGATTGAAAATAACTCTGACAACTAATGGGGGTTAATATAACTTATATCATAACAAATTATGTTACATATTTTGTTAATTGTTACCAAGTTCTTTAGCGAAGCTGCTAGGCGTTACCAACCACTGCAACAAGTCAATGTTTCTAATTCCATTGTCAGAAACTTACGTATACTATTACGGCGTACACCTACTGTCATATTACTCCACATATAATATTCAGACATTCGCAATCATTGAGGTGATTCGCCAGAAACCGAACCCAGTCTTACCTGGTGCCAACATGAAACGTTTTTACCAGTTCATCTGTACAGAAGTTAGGTAGCTCAGATGAATTAATTCCGCTTTCACTATTTAATACCACACGTGTCTTTAATCCTGCTTCAACAAGATACAATTACATTTGACGGCGCTACCAAAGATTTAGAAGTTAATCTTGGGAGTAAAGACAGCTCACAAGATTATTGAAATAAAGAAGTATGTCCCATGTTAGCATTCGTACACTTGGACATTTGGCTGAGGGAGCTCTGACCATCTTTGTTTTGACCCCTAGTATGGCAATGATGCTCCTGACTCTGATTAACAATTAACAAGAAATTAATTATGTCATGGAGATGGCCAAAAAATTGTCTAGATAAGATTCGCATTTATGAACTTGAAACAGATTGAAGATATCCATGCCTCCGTCATTACAACATTATTGTTCCGTGTCCGTCCTTGTGGTCACTATGGGGAGATGCAATGAAAGACATAAATTTACTGGTGTCGGATACAAACTTGTGGTTAAAGTTAGCTAATGGCCTAAAAGTGTTACATGAGGCGGGAACCTAAGTCAGCATGGAAAACAAGTTGTTTAAAGAAACCAGGAGCGTCACCTATAGTGTCCCATGTTGGGGAATCAATTAACATCCGGTATGTAGTCTCTGAAGGACCGAGAGGATTAGACTGGAAACTAAAATTGGAGGAAGAACAGCCGGTACGTAGAAGAAAGGAACGGCTCAAAATCTGGCAAGAACTTCTAAACCCCATCGTAGAAGTTGGAATGACTAAGTAAGTAAAAAAAGTATTTTACTATTGTCTAGTCCCACCAACACTTTAATCTTTATTGCTTGCCAATGTAAAATGTCAGTACCTGTTCTCCTATTAATCTTGTGTAAGGGTGTGTTGGACGTTCAAGAAAGAATATATTGTTAACGTTTTCCTGCTCATTTATTCTCATTAAGAAGTTTGAAACTTCTGAAGAAAAGCACGGCTAATGAATGAATAGAAAAATGAAACGGTAAATCAATGCCCATTACAAGTTTGAGTAGAAGTTCCATTACATGTTGCGTAATTACTTTAAAAGCGGAGCAGTTCTGATCTTGATTCATTCACGTTGATAGCCAACGAGACATTCAGGATAATAGACTAATAAACCGCAGGAATTCTATTAAGCACCAAAACCGGCGTCATAAGGCAAGAGGCCAGTGCTCTCCAGGTTGTTCGTTGTGACGCCACTCCTCTTAGCTCTTGCACATTATTTAGGCCCAACGTTCTTCCTTCTCTTATTATTGTTCTTCTGAGTGTTTCGTTTGGTCTTCCTTTTTTCCGCTTACCCTCAGGAACCCAAGTGAGCGCCTGTAGTGGTATTCTGTTGTTTTGCATTCGTAGGACATGACCGATATATGACCATCGTCTTTTCCTTATATAGTCGGAGACATATTTCTGCCTAGAGTCTTCTCTTATTTGTCGATTAGTCTTGAATTCTTTCCAACTGATGTTCATGAGTTTTCTAAGACATTTGTTCTCGAATGTATTCAGCTTGTTCTCCAATGATTTTGTTATTTTCCAACTCTCACAGCCGTATGTTAACACTGAGATAACATTTGAATTAAACAGACGAAGCTTGGTATGTATATTCAATGATCGTAATTTCCAAATGTTAGATAATCTATTGAAGGCGCTAGCTGCCCAAAGCAATTCTAGTATGGATTTCTCTTGTTGTGTCACCATCCTGAGTCATTTTACTGCCTAAATAATTGAAACTTTCAACTTTCTGTAGTTTTTCCCCGTTCAAGATGATATCAAAAGTCTCGTTAGAAAAGTTCATAGCTTTAGTTTTAGAGGCATTTATTTGGAGACCTATTTTAACCGAGAGATGACACAAATTATTTATTGCTTCTTGGGATTGTCTTGGTGTTGAACTTAAGAATTCTACATCATCTGCGAAATCCAGGTCCCCCAGGAATTTTCCATTTGTCCATTTTATACCCAATTGTTCATTGTGGGTATAGTTTCTCATAACCCAATCACTAGCTATTCCACAAAGTAGTGGTGACATAATACAGCCTTGTTTCACCCCTGTTTCTTTCTACTGTAAACCATTCTGATGTGTCTATTCTGCCACATAATTTTAATTTATTTTTGATAAGCTAGCTTTGCATTTTCAATTGAAACGCAGAAGACAGCAGTTTGCTCAACTACTGAATTACTTTGGGTACAAATAATGTATGCCCACTGTTACATATGGCGGACTTTGGGCAATACTAAAGTTTTCTTTTGTAGATTTGGCAAGTAACAGTGGATTGTATAGTTTTTTTACAATAGGGTTATTGCATCTCCCGGATGGTTCGTTTGTTAATCTGTGTGTTGGGCTAATATTTAGCGTAGATGTTATTATTAACGTACTGTATTGACTAGAAAATGCACACCCTAGACGGGATAATTTTCAGACAACTTGATCTAGAAGTGAACTGGTGTGTACCCTTGTTGGAAAGGTGAAATCAGTTGATTCGGGAGACAGTGTGCAAAAAATCCGTGTGTTGAACTACTATGTTCGAGGTGGAAAAAATTGAGGGGGGCGCTGGATATAAAATGTTCTAGTTCAACAAATTCTTAAGTTCGTCTTGGGGGGCGCGCTAGACAATGCTCGCTTAAATGGGCAGGTTTTGGAGGAGGGAGATTACATCATTCCTTATCTTTTGCCTCACCCTCCTGTTATCCTTTGTTCAACCTAAAGAATCTACCATGTCGCTTCCTATGAATTTACCGGCAAAGCGGGGTAGAGATGGATTCCCCGTAGCGAGGGGGGGGGAAGGGGGGAGTTAAGTGTTAGGGGGGAGGGGGGGTGGATGGGTGGGGGGGAGGGGGGGGTTAGGGAAGTGGGTTGGACTAGATGACGGACTTTCTCGCTGATGTTGCAAGGGGGGTGTCAGGTACCCATTCATTTGGGGGGCTTTGCATTCTAACTTGGTTCTACTGGCTTTTTTTTCTTTTTTTTTTTTCCTCTTTAACTCTTGATCTGAATGTTTTCTTTTGAATACATGTTAGAATTCTTAAGCTTCTTTTCTCCAGCTACCATTTTATGCCCGAAGGGAAAATAATGACGATTTGATGATGGTGATGATAATAATGATGATGTGATGGTGATCTGATGATGGAAGGTGGATGATGATGATGGTGATGATGATGCATAATGATGTTGATGGTGATGATTGATGATGCTAAAGGTGATGTTGGATGGTGATGATGATAATGCTATCGGTGATGTGGTGATGATGATAGATGATGATGATGATGATGATATGTTGATTGTTGGTGATGATGATTTTAATGATTGGTATGATGATGGTATTAATGATGATTCGTTGTGATTGTGATGATGGTGGATGCTGTTGGATAGTGAGTGATGATGATGAATTATTGGGATGGTAAGTTGTTGATGGTGTTGATGATGATGGTATGGTGGTGGTAGTATTGATGGTGATGATGATGATGATGATGATGATGGAAATGGTAGTGTTGATTGTGGTGATGATGGTGATGATGGATGTGATGGCAGTGTTGATGGTGATGATGGGGATGGTTAGTGTTGATGATGATGATGATGGTGATGGTAGTGTTGAATGGTGATGGTGATGATGAAGATGGGAATGTTAGTGTTGATGGTGATGATGATGGTGGCTGGCAGTGTTGATGGTGATGATGATGATGCTGATGATGATGGGGATGGTAGTGTTGATGGTGATGGTACTTGATGTTAAGTTGATGAAGATGGGAATGTTAGTGTTGCGATGGTGATGGATGAATGGTTGCTCGCAGTGTTGATGGTGATTGATGATGATAAGGGATGGTAGTGTTGATGGTGATGGTAGTATTGTGGTGATGATGATGGTGATGGTTAGTGTTGATGGTGATGATGATGGCGATTGGTTAGTGTTGATGGTGATGATGATGATGGTGATGATGACCAAGGATCTCCATAAAATTTTAACACGTATATAACGTCAATATTATAATGTCTCGTGGTAGTTTTTATGAGACAAGAAATAAAAGGCCTTACTGCTCCGTCAAGCTTGAAGTGCACAATGACCACAATGATGTTGTGGATGAGGTTGGCAAAACCTCATCATGTAAGATAAATTGTGACAGAAACCACTACTACAGGAATCATGAGAATGATGTTATGCAGGCTCCCTGCAAGGTGGCCGGCTACAGCGTTGTTCAATGCTCCATATGGAGTGACACGGAAAATGATGATGATGGATGTGAAGTGGGTTAGAGACATCAATATATTAGGTCAAGCTTTATGTGATGTTGTGTTGCACTGTGTTTAATGTATGTTGTTCTATTTTACGTATATAACTTTTAATTTTTAATACCGAATAAATCGTTATTTTTTCAAGGATCACGGAAAAAAAATAAGTAACGATTTTATCAATAACAAGAGCATATTGCTGATCGTTTGTTGACGAAGGGTGGTAGTTTGACAGGGAGATACGGTATTGGTGTGTGCTAAATGTGTGGCGAAATGTAAGTAGGAATAATGTTACAAAGTCACAATGTAAATGATAGGAAACTCTTTACAGAGCGATACAACAGGAAGCAATCTGATCATCAGAAGAAGTCCCCCCGTCCGACAAGTGTTTCGGCCCTACATACTCCTTTACACTCTAAGGGGGGCGGGCCCACTTGGGTCATGACTCCCAAGCGTCTCAGCCTCCTGTTGTCTTGTATCGAAAATGAACCCATTTCACTTATGGTAGCAACTTTAATCCACAACTCCGCCAGCCGTGGAGGCAATTGTGAAAGTAACAAAGAGAAGACAAATTATTCCGTTCGCTCCGTAGCACATCACAACTACGGACACACACTGAGTCACCTGCGCGAAGACGACGAGACTTGACACTGCGCCGCTCGCCACTGGCCCACTTCAACAGCCATGACCCTTGCAGTGAACCCATCGTGTCTCAGATCCGCGGCCAGATCACTATACTTGGCCGCTTTGAACGAATGTTGCTCGTCTAATCTGGATTCAAATGGCACGGTCAGTTCAATCAGTATGACCTGAAGCGTTGCTGAAGAATGAAGCACTATATCCGGCCGTCTCCGCGATTTTCTGATACTCTCTGGATATGCCCCTCGTCCAGGTAGGTCTACCGCCATCTCCCAGTCGTTTGCACAGTCAAGAAGAGATGGTAAACTGCTACCAGGTTTACTCGGTTTGGGGTGTGCTGACTTTCCTGCTCTCAGAAAGTATGTATTTGCGGTGCTCGGCCCGGGTTTGCTATTCGCCTTCATCCTTGCCAGATCTATTGTCGCAGCAAGCTCATTTAGCACTTTGTTATGGCGCCAAGTGTATCGCCCTTGCCCTAATGACACCTTACATGCCGAGAGCACGTGTTCGAGTATCTGCCTCCCCTGGCACAGGGGGCACTGCTCATCATCCGACTTTCCCCATTTCACAAGGTTGGTGGCCGACGGCAGCAGGTCATACATTGATCCAACAACGAAGCTGAGCCTAAGAGGTGCCATATGCCATATATCATTCCATGTCAAGGACCTCTGCAGGGCTCCTTCCCATGTAGTCCATTGACCTTGTTGGACCTGCTGCACTGCTTTTTGCAACCTCTTATCATTCTCAGCTCCTCGTATCTCCTGAACTACCATGTCTCTGCGCTCCCTGCTTGATGCCTTGGACCACCAGCGGATGTCTCCATGACCAAATCCCCGTCTATTCCTTTGTGTGTATCCGATTACCTCCCTCAGTTTGAGTGACTCTTGGGCAGCATCAACAGCTTATTCCACTCTCCAATTCCTTCCCGTTTTCAGTGTGGGCTGAATGGACTTAACCACGTCATCAGCTGACTCGCGTAGCATCATTAATAACCAACAAAAGTCTTCACTTCCTCTAACAGCAATTCTGATATTAGTGCTTTATGTAGATCTTCTTAACTCATAAGTCCTCACACAAAGTAGATCTCCCCTATGCAGATACTACTCCACATCGCTAGGACCTATAAAGCTCGTAATAGGATTATTGATTTTCGAGAGTTATTAGATCCTTAATTAGATGTATCTCTAAAGTCATGTGATGCGTATATCAATTTTTCGGATTCAACCATGTGAACTAGGATATTATATATATATATATATATATATATATATATATATATATATATATATATATATATATATATATATATATATATATATATATATATATATATATATATATATATATATATATATATATATGTATATATATATATATATATATATATATATATTATATATATATATATATATATATATATATATATATATATATATATTATATATATATATATATATATATATATATATATATGATGTTTATGTGTGTGTGATGTGTGTGTGTGTGTGTGTTGCAACGCTTTTCTGTGCGCTCCTAGTGAAACTTAAAACCACCACTGTAGCTCTTCCTCTTGAAGGAAGCTTACTCTTGGCAGTCACGTGCTCTTTCATTTGTTGTTTCTGTGGCAATTAGTTTGACATAATGTGGTTGCCAGCCTCATGCACAACATCATACTGGTCGCTTTGTACGATACCAAAATTCACCTACAAGAGGCATTAACACCATCACCCTTCAGATCCACATGGAGCATAGGTCTTCAAAAAACGTCTGCTAAGTCTTCCTACCCCTAGCCATTAGCTCAAGGTCTTCCCATATCTTTCTGATCCCCTTCATATCTGTTTCCATAACTAATAAAGGTTTCATTAAAAGTTAAAGTTAGCCTAGATGTGTACAAAAGTTAATCTAAAAGTGAAGGATTGAAATAGATGTCTACAAAAGTTAATCTACAAGTGAAGAATTGAAAAGATATCTACAAAAGTTAAATAACAATTGAAGAATCAACATTGACCTCTACCAAAGTTAACTTACAAGTGAGGAACTGACATAGGTTTCTACCAAAGTTAACTTACAATTGAAGTTAACTTACGATTGATAGATTGATATTGACCTCTATCAAAAACTAGTCTACAAGTAATAACATGACATAGATATCAGATAGTAAATATGTACCACATTTTAGCCAACAAGATTTGACACAGATCTCTACCAGAAGTTAGCATTCAAGTGACGAACTGACATAAGTTTCTACCAAATGCGACCAACCAGCCAGGAATTGACACAGATCTCGCCCAAAGTTAACTTATAAGTGAGTGATTGAAATAAATCTTAAGAAGAAAGTAATCTTAAGAGGAGGTTAGCCTGCAACTGAGAAATTGATTTGTGTCCGGTAAGTCTAAAAGTCTTACATTATTTTTAATCTAAATTAGTCTGTAAGTAAAGACCTGACGCTAATATCTAACAGATGCTTGTCTAAGAAAATGTCAGTTCCAGTGGCGTATCCTGGTAATGCTAGCTAGGCGTGCTGCTACTTAAAATGAATATGTACGCCTACTATTTAACTTCTTCCCCTCTTAATTTAAAAACCATCTATATTCAATTACGCAACGATAGTTATTAGGGGTATATGTCAATGATAATACCAGTAATGTTGTTATCTATATGTTTTTAAGCCACCTAATGATATGGTTCGAATGATATGTTAACGCCATTGTGTTATTCAGTGATAAAGGCGTAAATGGGTTCTGATTATATAGGCCACGCCCACCCAGGGCTATTTGTAAATATGTCACTACTGAAACTATGCCTAGAATGTTCAAAGTAGGTGTGTACTGGTGCATTCATCCATCACAGTGACACACATAGGATTCATGGATCGTTGAACGATGAGTAACGTTTAAAGCACAGTTTATTTACGTTACAATACGATCACACTGACATAGACGACATACAGCATAAAGTACAAAGCATCAATCACAGCGCCTAGTGGCGCACACCTCATAGAAATACACATCCACCATGTTCCTTAAAGAACTGCGTTCACCGCAGTTGTACATACGGCCTCAAATACGGCCTCATACATATGGCCTAATCCAGAAAGACTGCTCACATCGCAGTACTACTAACTTCATCAAATAGCGGTGCAATCCTTATAGAAGATGCACATTAACGATTTTCCTCAAAAGACTACGTCTCCCCTTCTCAACAAAGGCTGCTCCCCGGCAGTTGAATAATCATCGTCATCGCTATCCCTTCTTAAGGCCCAATAATAAATAGTGGTGCACATCCACAATATTCCTCAAAGGAAAGACTGCGCACACAGCAGTCTGCAGTAATATAACCTGCACAATATATATATGGCCTAATCTCCTTCACAAAACTGTCTATGGCCTACAAAGTAATCTCTCTACCTCTCAGACTCTTCATAGCGCCTAATTGTAGACTAGTGGTGCACTTCTCATAGAGCATGCCCAATAACAAAATCTCTCATAAGCTGCATCCACTGCAGTCATAAATATTATAGTACATACCATCTTCAAATAATCTAACACATGGAAGAATATTCAATATAGGAAGAATATTCAAATACAGGAAGAATATTCAAATACATGAAGAATATTCAAATACAGGCCTGTCCAAAAAAAAGTCTCCACCGAGACACACATTGTGAAAACCACTATACATCTTCACCGAACACTGGTCGGGAACACCACTTAGAAAAAACACCCGGGTTGACTTCACTCCGTCAACACCTAGGACCGACTGCTAGCGGTCACAAAAACTCCCGCCTAAACAGTCACGGGACTTCGCTGTTTAACGCAGCTCAGTCCCTTCACGGACTAGCCGTGCCAACTATTTACAGTTCTACAATACAGAACAGCGCTCACGACGCTATCTGTACACTATGACTTCTTTCATATATTTATTTAAACAATTCACCGTTAATCAAGTCTACAAGCGATGCAACTATAAATTTACTCTGTCCAACCCATATACAAAGGATCACCTCCCTTTTTGACCTTAACAGTCAATTATCACCGAAATACTAATTAACTTACAACTTGAAACTCACTGTCACTGTAATAATCTGCATTCCCGGCAACTAACAAACATTAATCACAAAAAACACTGGACGGACACAGTCGATTTTTACAACTCGAGAGCTGCTAGGCCACCGCACGCATGTTCGCATTGTATTGACGTATCTGCCCATGACCCCGATTAACACAAACCAGTCTTTAGACGTGAATCCGAACGGTCCAGCACGCATTGTGACGGAATTACCCGAGAAACTTCGGGCGATTGCTAAGACCAATAAAAACTGCACTATAAAACGCATCTGTGAAGCTGAAACTATATGTAAATAAATTAAGGGGCTGCAGTAAAACTGGTAAGAAATATAAGTTTATAAACTAATAAAACGGTATTGAATCAGTTTTACAAATAACAGTTCACATGAGACAAGGGACGTATCGGGTTTTACCCTTCGTCAGCCACAAACAGGTGACAAAGACAAAATTTACATATAGGTACTACAAAACTATACGATGATGAGAAACATACAACAAATGGGCGATACAAGCAGATGGAAAAAGTAAACAATAACAATACAAGAACACCGTAAAATCTAAAAGAAACACTGAAACAAGAAAGTAAATAATCCAACGAAACGAAAAAAAGAAGAATAAACAAAACTGTGGAACTAGTTAAAGTTAGCTTAGCTCGATGCAAAGAATCCGTGGAAGAAAGCGGTAGTCTCTTGTCACAGAATTCGCAAGGAAGTGACGTGCGATAGCGACAAAAGAAGAGGTATAAAAAGATACGAAACGAACCAAAGCAAAAACACAAGAAGATAGATCATAAAGACAACGAATAAAGAATGAAAAAGAGAAAAGCTACCAGAATTTATGCAAAATGATGTTGTATATTAAAACCGCCGGGAGCTAGAACGCCCATTTTAAAAATAAGGCGATTCTCCAACGAAAAGCGAGTCTTGTCATTACCGGCACATGAACGCAGGGCAGTGACATGTATATCGGAATTACCTGAATGGTCAGGTCTATTGAAATGAAGGGCCACCGGTAAATGTTTGTCCTGATAGATATCATTCAAGTGCTCACGAAACCTGTCTGCCAAACGCCTACCAGTTTCACCAATATAGGTCATGCCACATCTCTTGCAGATGATAGCATAAATCAGGTTTCTGGATTCGCACGTAAAAGACTCTCTAATGATAAATTTTCCTTTAGGAAAAGTGACTGTCTGAGTTTGGAGTACAAACGGACAGGTCTTGCATATCCGGCGTTGGCACGGTTTAGTACCAAAGTAAGATGGGCTAGAATGTCGCAAGCGACTGTGTACAAGAATATCCCTAAAATTCCTATCCCTACGATAAGCTACCAAAGGTGTATCACGAAATAACTCTTTGGTATCAGGATCAGAGTTGAGAATAGGCAGATGTCGAAACAGAATTCTCTTTACCGCCAGAAGGTTTAGTAGTGAGTGCCATCAGACGAGTGACGCGTGTGATACGATTAAGGGCATCAGATAACACATGTTCTGGATAAAGACGTCGGCGAAAAAACTCAAGCATCTCTTGAGCTCGCTGATGAAAATCATCGTCATCGTGACATAACCGACGCAAGCGAAGAAGTTGAGAAAAGGGAATGGAATTTTTACAGCTAAGAGGATGCGATGAAGTATAAAGAAGGAAACCATGAGCGTCAGTAGCCTTATAATAGACAGACGTTTTAAGACCAATAGGGCTAATAGTCACAGTGATGTCAAGGAAGTTCACTGAGGTCGTAGAAATGTCAGAAGTGAATTTGATGGCAGGATTGAAATTACCAACATAGTCGATAAATCGACGGAGGTCTACCTCAGACATGTCAGTAATGCCAATACCATCATCAATGTAGCGGCGGTAAAACTCGGGTATTGGCCCATCATAATTTTGAAAGACCAAATATTCAAAGTGGCCCATAAAAAGGCAAGCGTAACTAGGGCCCATCTTGGTACCCATAGCAACGCCACTGATTTGGTTGAAGAATTGGCCATTAAACTCAAAAGAGTTGAGATTAAGAACCAACTCAGCAAGGCGAAGAAGCGGACCTGTGCTTATAGTAAGATCAGTACGCTGGTCGAGAAAAAATTGGAGTGCCTTAAGACCATCAGCATGTGGAATAGAAGTATAAAGGGAACAAACATCTAGAAGTAAAAGACGGTAAGTACGATCAGGCGTGAATCTGATAGAATCAAAGGTAGTGATAGCATGAGTAGTGTCTTTCAAATAAGAAGGCAGATTGGCGACCAAAGGCTGGAAAATACTATCAAGGAGTTCAGAAATACGTTCAGTGGGACAAGAGCAGGCTGAAACAATAGGCCTACCAGGGTTAGCAATTTTATGCACCTTAGGAAGCATGTAGAAGGAAGGCTTACCAAGACTATTATCAAAAATATGGAGAGATAAAGCACCAGAAGGGAGATGATCATCATGGACAAGGCCCCCGGATAGTCTCATAAACAGTAAGATTATTCCGGACTGCAGCATCACCAGAACAAGGTGAGTAAAAGGTGGTGTTACCTAGCTGTGTAACTCCTTCGTGAATGTATAAGTCCTTACGCCAAACAACAACAGCACCACCTTTGTCTGCCGGCTTGATAACAATATCATCACGGTTTTTAAGGCGTGACAATGCCCGCCATTCAGAAGACGTGAGGTTAGATCGACGGAGACGGCGTAGATTGAGCTGGTCAATGTCATGTAAAGTATTGGCAATATATAAATCCAGAGCACGAGAAGCTCCTGGAGCTGGAGTCCAGTCTAGTTTACGTTTGCCGAAACGACGAAAGATATCATCAGTATCGGAAACCCTGGTAGAATCATTACCATTACGATGGTAATATTTGAGACGCATGCGGCGATGGAAGCTGTGAACATCCTGAAGCAGAGAATATTTGTCAAAATTAGAACGAAGAGGAACAAACTTAAGACCTTTGCTCAGGACAGACAATTCATCAGGAGACAGATGCAAATCTGGAGGAATGCAAATAACTTTAGCTTGGGTAGAAGACTGAATAGAGGACCCTAAAGGAGGTTGCGGACGGAGGCGGCGCAATTTCTCTTTTTTTTTATGCGTGCATAAACGAGTATACAGCTCCCTATTCGTGTCATGGATTATAGTGGGAATAAGAGGGAACACTGCCGGGCACAAAGAAGTCAGTAGACGTAGTTGTTGTGTAAGGTTGGATTTCGAAAGTTCAAACTCAGTCAGCTGGCGTTTATGTATAGCAATGACGCACCTCATACGTTGGAAGGAACATTTCTTCTCAACTTGTTGTAAGCGATGCTGGTCGGCAAGATGAGGAAGTCCCGCCGATAGATGGAAGCTAGAGACAAACCCTTTGGGAATAACTCTAGCATGGAGACAGTTCTTGAGAAAATTAATGTGACATGTACAGCGTGTCTTCTTGTATATAGTAAAGGCTAAGTCACAAGCAGTACGAGATATATCAGAAGGCATGAGAGAAAATGAATGGGTGATAAAAGAATGAAGAGAAGAAATCAAATGTTTCTGATAAGGCATAATGAACAAATGTAAAAATATGAAACAAGAGATGCACACAAAATATAGTAGTCACGAAACGGAAACAGGGTAGCAGCAATAATTGTAGTATAGTATAAGTAAATAAATTAAGGGGCTGCAGTAAAACTGGTAAGGAATATAAGTTTATAAACTAATAAAACGGTATTGAATCAGTTTTACAAATAACAGTTCACATGAGACAAGGGACGTTTCGGGTTTTACCCTTCGTCAGCCACAAACAGGTGACAAAGACAAAAATTACATATAGGTACTACAAAACTATACGATGATGAGAAACATACAACAAATGGGCGATACAAGCAGATGGAAAAAGTAAACAATAACAATACAAGAAAACCGTAAAATCTAAAAGAAATACTGAAACAAGAAAGTAAATAATCCAACGAAACGAAAAAAAGAAGAATAAACAAAACTGTGGAACTAGTTAAAGTTAGCTTAGCTCGATGCAAAGAATCCGTGGAAGAAAGCGGTAGTCTCTTGTCACAGAATTCGCAAGGAAGTGACGTGCGATAGCGACAAAACAAGAGATATAAAAAGATACGAAACGAACCAAAGCAAAAACACAAGAAGATAGATCATAAAGACAACGAATAAAGAATGAAAAAGAGAAAAGCTACCAGAATTTATGCAAAATGATGTTGTATATTAAAACCGCCGGGAGCTAGAACGCCCATTTTAAAAATAAGGCGATTCTCCAACGAAAAGCGAGTCTTGTCATTACCGGCACATGAACGCAGGGCAGTGACATGTATATCGGAATTACCTGAATGGTCAGGTCTATTGAAATGAAGGGCCACCGTTCCTGATACAAACATTTACCGGTGGCCCTTCATTTCAATAGACCTGAACATTCAGGTAATTCCGATATACATGTCACTGCCCTGCGTTCATGTGCCGGTAATGACAAGACTCGCTTTTCGTTGGAGAATCGCCTTATTTTTAAAATGGACGTTCTAGCTCCCGGCGGTTTAAATATTCAACATCATTTTGCATAAATTCTGGTAGCTTTTCTCTTTTTCATTCTTTATTCGTTGTCTTTATGATCTATCTTCTTGTGTTTTTGCTTTGGTTCGTTTCGTATCTTTTTATATCTCTTGTTTTATCGCTATCGCACGTCAATTCCTTGCGAATTCTGTGACAAGAGACTACCGCTTTCTTCCACGGATTCTTTGCATCGAGCTAAGCTAACTTTAACTAGTTCCACAGTTTTGTTTATTCTTCTTTTTTTCGTTTCGTTGGATTATTTACTTTCTTGTTTCAGTATTTCTTTTAGATTTTACGGTTTTCTTGTATTGTTATTGTTTACTTTTTCCATCTGCTTGTATCGCCCATTTGTTGTATGTTTCTCATCATCGTATAGTTTTGTAGTACCTATATGTAATTTTTGTCTTTGTCACCTGTTTGTGGCTGACGAAGGGTAAAACCCGAAACGTCCCTTGTCTCATGTGAACTGTTATTTGTAAAACTGATTCAATACCGTTTTATTAGTTTATAAACTTATGAAACTATATGTACTCGTAGATTCTATGCGGGAAAATCCGTTATCCTGATGCGTGCGGTCCGAAAGCAGAACTTAGAGAAGAAATATTTTATAGAATAATAAATTAAATTTTTATTTTCCTTCGCGCATAGGTGTGCGCAGCACGCACAGCACACATAGAGAATACGCCACTGGTCAGTTTCATAGCAGATACTACCGTAGCGAGTGAAGTGTTAGAGATTTCACCTTACAAGATCTAGCTTTATGAGATGGTGTGACCAGTTCCCGTCTTCGCTGCCTCTGCCTTCCCTTATTCGTGAGCAAAGTGAAGTACACATTTACAGGTGGATAGACTGAAGAGCGACGCTAGTAACTCTCGATCATGGAACACAGTAACTTCACGCTGAGAGTAAATCGCTTTAACCGCTTAGCTAGTCGGACTCTAGGTAGACACGAAGCTGTATGAACGATGGAGTTGATAACGTGACATAAGACACACGAAACGTTGAAAGCCAGATAAGTTCATAACGTGACAGAAGACAGACAAGACGTTACACTACATGACAGATGGAATTAATAACGTGTCAGAAGACATACAAAACGTTACACTGGTAAAATAAAGAAAGTGATAGAAGACAGACACACACAAAGTTACAAGATTGATGAAATTAATAACGCGAGAACAGACAGACAAAACGTTACACTACAAGACCGATGGGATTAATAACATGACAGAAGACGGATAAAAAGTTACAAGTGCGGTGGAATTAACAACGTGACAGAAGACACACAACGCGTTACAAGAGCGATAGAGTTGATCATAACCTGACAGAAGACAGACAAGAGCAGAGAAACGGTAAATTCTTTAATAAGAGGGAACTACCAACCTACTTGAACAAAACTGGCTCACGCAACAAAATCGCGGTGTCACACTAAAATTAACCACGGAGATCGTGTTATTTGAGGGACGTTGTCCGATAATTGAAAGAGGTGCAATTTGAGAAATACTCGACTGCTTGAAGGCATAAGAAAACAGTCTAATTGAAGAGGGAAGCCAGCGGAAAAAAAAAGTTGTTTTTAATCTAACGCAGTAGAAAAAAAAAATAGTCCACATAGCAAATATTGCAGTAGGGAAGTTAAGTGTTCGGGATTTCACCATACTAGGTTCAGTTGTTTTTTTCTGCGGCTTGTTGCTTTTGCCTTCCCTAACTCAGAGCAGAGTCAGGTACACAATTACAGCTGGGCCGACTGGACAGGAGCGTGGCGCTACTAAGCTTCGATTCCGAATCATTTATCTGTACCGCCAGAAGAAATCGTTCTAAACTGTTTAGCCAATCTTAAGCAGTAACAGAATTCAAAAACACACACACCAAACTAACAAAGAATACAATTTTTTATGAAATAACGCCTGATAAATACGTATTTCTATGTCTAAACTTACCACACAAAAATGCAAACTAGTTTCACGGAGACACGGACAAGGCGGCGCGCTAATTTGTCTGTCAGCAAGGTCGTTCTTGGTGTCAATCAAAGAAGAGCATTAATTGCAATTAATTTTAAGAAAGTCCCGGGTAGATAAAGAAAGAAACATGACGACTGAACCATCAGCCATGCCGTACAAGCTGACTTTTATGAGGTTCAGCATGAGACTGGCAACCTCATCAAGTAATAGAAACAATGTTTTTTCATAAACAACCGCCGCAGGTGCATGTCAATGCCTGGTGCAGACGTCATAAAAGTGGGTCAAACTGTAGTGGTGGCTCCATGCTCCAGAAGATTCTCAAAAGAAAATGATGTTCATTGAATGATAAGACCATAAGCAGCAAATATGACCTCTTCACAGACCTTGACAATGGCAGTCTGATGTAGGCCATCTCAGTGTTTGCAACCAGGGTATTGGGGAAGGTCAGAGTTCAGCAGAACACTATCATTTTCCTCAAGAAATCCTCAATATAGTAATTGTCTAAGTATAGCATAATGTACCAAACAATGAAAAAATCCCCCCCCCCCCCCACCTTTTCGTAAAAATAGAAATTGCGCACATTGCACTGTGAAAGGTAAATTGAACCCATCCATTAAAAGAGCACGCAGGCCTATCAATGTTATTTTGGGGTGGTGCATTGAACAAATGTCATGATAAATTTGACTACAACATCCAAGAATCTTGGAATGGAATGGAAAGGAATGAAATTATCACATAAGAATTAGAGCCGTCATCAGAACATACAACATACATTTACAAAATGTCTGTGATTTAAGAGCTGTCAAGGAGGGGAGGGGGGGATGCGGTAAGACGTGGAGGACGGTGGATGGGAATAACAAAATAATTCGGAAAAAAATTGATTCGTCTTACAATGACAAAAGGCAAAGAAAAAAGCCAACATTGCAGCCACAATGCCTTCCTCAGAGAGAGGAAGGAAAGTGAAAGCTAAATCGGACACATAAGAATCTAAATAAAAATAGATATAAAAACTAGGTACTTCCCTAAAAGCGGCTAAAACCTAACACGCCTGCCGAAGCGAGAACGCGTCACAAGCAAATGAAATGACTGCCACTTCCGGATGTCACGGATTGCCTCCCCTGCTTTTGCAGCAGTGGTCCAACAATGGCCAAAAGTCAAGAGTATATAAACTGGGTCATCAAAGGTGTTTACCTTCGCACAAGATTACTGTTGGCAGAGATGTAGATAGAAGTGCAATGCCGCGTCTATCCGAAGCGAGAATTCACAAGATAATTCAGAAGTCAATAACCATGCGGCATAGAGCTGAGCAATGGTTAACATATGTGTCCGTCGCCTTTTGTGAAGGAAGTAAGCAATGGTTTTTAGCCCGTTCAAGCCCCCACCTGATTTAATTCAGCGAATTTCCTCTTATAATGGTATAGCTCTGTTTAGAGGTAAACATATAACTATATGTGTATATATATATATATATATATATAATATATATATATATATATATATATATATATATATATATATATATATATATTATATATAATATATATTATATATATAATATATATATATATATATTATATATATATATATATTATATATATATATATATATATATACTACTCGTCAAAAGTCAAGGGCCACTCTATTATTTTCAATACACTTTTATATAAGCGAATAGAATGATTAAATGAAGGAAGTTTTTTGTAAAAATGGGTGCAATATCTTCCTCTGACAGTCCCCTATGCACGCTAAGCATAAAAACAACTCACCGACAACCATGGTGATCACGTGCAATTTGGTTTGCTGACCATAAATTCACATTTTTAATCTGTTCTTTCAAAGTTCCGTGCAAAACAAACAGGTGAAGTAATTGTGCTGATTGACATTCCACGTGCAATGGCGACTTTTCGTGAACAGAGTTCACTCTTAATTTGTTTTACAATCAGCAGACTTAGGGTAGTTTCATCACTTGCAAAAACCATGCCACCGAGAAGAAGTCTTGACACCTTACAAAGAATGAGGGCTATAGCGTGGGTTGAAAGTGGTTTATCTGTCCGTGAGGTTGCTAGACGGCTTGCAGTGTCACACTCTACTATCCAAAGAATTTTGGAGAGATTTCAGGCCACAGAAAGTGTGGAGGATCGCCACCGGCCAGGTCACCCTAGATGCACCAATAGACATTATGACCGGTACCTCTTGTTGTCAGCCCTGCGCCATCGAACAGTGACTTGTTCCACTCTAAGATGTCCGGTGAGACAAACTGTAAACGTTAATGTCAGTCAAAGCACCATTCGCAGACGTTTACATGAATTTGGACTGGCTGCTCGACGTCCTACAGTCAGAATCCCTCTTACTCCTGCTCATCGCAGAGCCCGTGTTGCTTGGTGTCGTGAGCACATTCGATGGACAAGGCAACAATGGAGTCACGTTCTCTTCACTGATGAATCTCGCTTCACTGTGTCATTCAATGATGGCAGGATTCGAGTTTGGAGACGACCAGGAGAGCGATTTACTGATGACAGAATTCGAGAGGCGGATCGTTATGGTAGGGGTTCTGTCATGTTCTGGGGAGGCTTCTACAGACCCGGCACGACCCCACTCTACATCATCCAAGGCAACTTGACCGGCCCAAGATACCAGAACAAAATCTTGAGACCAATTGTTCAGCCTGCTCTTGAGGCCATAGGTGGTAATGCCATCCTCCAAGATGATAACGCTAGACCCCATCGAGCTCGTGTGGTGAATGAGTTTATTCAGCAACATGGGATCATCAGGATAGCGTGGCCAGCTCATTCACCTGACCTTTCTCCGATTGAGCACCTCTGGGATGTCCTTGGTCGAAGATTGTCAACAAATCACCCCCTGCCAATGGATATTGCACAGCTGACTGCATTTTTGCTTCAGGAATGGCAAGCTGTTCCTCAGGATACTCTTCGGATCCTTGTGGACTCGATGCGTCTACGCTGTCTTGAATGCCTTGCTGCAAACGGTGGTCATACCCGATTTTGAAATGTCTATTTGTCCAATATCTATTGTGTGACTTTTGAAAAGGTGAGTGACACACTTCACGGCTTCATTGCGTTTGAATGTGTGTTTCCATTTCTTTACGTGACATGTCAATTTGGTATTCAATAAATGCCGTTTTGACTGATACGAATTACGTTTATATCAGATTTGTTTTATGGTTTCAACCAAGGATTTTCTAAGTGGCCCTTGACTTTTGACGAATAGTATATATATGTCTCCTTTTTCTTTCTGGCTTTTAGGAGTCGCCATTCTGACGTTTACGCTGCAGTGTGTGCTGTGACTCCGATTTTGTTGCATTATGTTTCCAGTTTCCAAGTTCCAATTCCAGCTGTGTTTCCGCCTAATTTTCCAGTGAGATACATTGTATATTCCGGATTCTCAAATCAACCATTCCAATCGAACCTCGTTCAACACTACGTTGG
>JAMPIV010013978.1:0-35000 GCA_024509875.1 Oreohelix idahoensis | reverse complement strand
AGGATTTTGGGTTCAATTCCCGGTAACGAGCGACCATTTGTCGTAGATTTACGATAGGAGAATTAAGACTAGGTTTGGTCCCTTCTGAATAGGTTTGAATAGGTGATAGACTCAGTGAGAGTTAGTGAAAGGTAATAGAATTTCCACACACGTGAGATGATAGATTTTGATATAGTGGCTGTCTCTGAAAGCGAAAAGAATTCTTCTCTCTCTCACCTATCTTCTACAACAGTTGTTACAGCGTCAGACAGACTACACCAATATACATATTACGTATATTTCTATCACTCACCGGCACGCACATACACGTGACGACAGGTAAACACACAGACGTGGGAAAACTATAACAATGATACATATATATTATCTAGAACGAGCTGACCAAACACTATTATTAAGTTCAAGAGCGATTTTAATATCAGGAAAAAATCGGCTCACAACATCAAAGAAAGTACATCAAGGAAAATACATATACACATAGTCATAAAAATTTTAGGAAATGTTGCAAGGATGATAGCCCCCTTATAGTGTTAACTCTAGGTTTAGCCCGGCCCCGTTAAGAGAACAGATGATGGCGCCCGAGTCACAGATACATAGGGTTTGAGTCTAAGAGTTTTTCTTTGTTTTATCTCGTAATTATATGCACAGAGTTTGAAAAAAATCTGATTTAACCTAAGACAAAAACACAAGAACTCTAGCCTTAGCAACAAATTATGCAGATTGAGAAAAAAAAAAATAGGACAACAACAGGGTGTCAAAGATATAATAGTGAAAATATCACTCAAACCAGCGTACACTCATTCATTCCGCCATGGCCTCTCATACATGTACTCACGACTTTGCTCGCTGCCTCTTGGAACACACTGATTTTAGATTTTCACACAGACTCAAAAAATGCAGTCTTCTGCCAAGAAGTCCCCAGTTCCAAAAGACGTATTTAACTCGGAGTCTCCGGGAACGACTACTTGGGTGTGCAAATTTGTTCAAATGTCTGATTAAGTCACCTAACAATTATTCCAGGCGCGGGAGTTAGCAGAGCACAGTGTCAATAGCGTAGGTTTCTAGAAATGATGAATGTCAGGTCGGTGCCTTCCCTCAGTATAGGATTCACTTTAGTCACACCACAGATTTGTCCACAAAAAATATATATATCTAGTCGGGAAATGTTAGTTAATACTAGAAGTATTTCGCGCCACCAGGCAGAAAGATTACGTAGAGTTTTTTTTTCTAGAAGAAATTAAGATCTGGCTCCAAGGTCCAGTATTTATCATTACAGTCTTTGAAAACCCGTTATTGGGATATGGTATTTCTGGCTAACTCGGGTTGCATATGCACTGTTAGACCAGTGGTACTTAAGAAACCCACGTGGTTCAAAATAAGGACTGTCTATTTCTTCACAAGTATGGAAACTACTACTAGGTGCTGGTAAAGTTAGGGTCACCCCAAAACTTTCACTGTGTGGAGGAAAAATATAACACATATAATATAATAAAACAGAATATGTACTGGTTATAACTTACATTTAAACTTGCAAGCAGAGAGCTTTGCTTATCATTTAAACTTCCCGTGACGTAAGTTATATTTAAAAATCAGCAATTCTCATGAATTAGGAACACGTGCGTATTCCGTCACCATTCATGAGGCTCGATTCTAGAGTTTATACGTTAGTTTAGAAAAATACACTCGACTGAGTATTAGCGGTTAAATTAAATTCATAAATAGCTACACTTGCCGTTATAAGCTAGAAATTTAATTTTATTCTGCTTTCCACTGAATGCTTCCCTAGAAAATATAATAGCCTACCACTTTATTTCTCTTCTGCGCTAAAGAAATAGATTAAAATGAATTAAGCGATTAAACACTTTAACACTCACAAAAATCTATATATCTATCATATTAATTACCTCAACCACAGAATTACAGGTAGTCGCACAACTTAAGAATAAAAATGCTGAAAATATTTCTGGAAGTCTAGAAGTTCGACAAATTGCCGAAACAAACTGAGATCTTCGCTAACAGCTATTCTGTTTACGAGCAACCTATCTACTGTGAGTCTATGAGCGAGAATGAAATTAAAGTTTCAAACTTGGCCAATATCTTTAAAATCGGACACAGGATCCTAATCTTATTTCGCCAAGCGAAATAGTCTCCCCTGTCCGTATAACACCTTCGTCCGCTTATCGCGTGACGTAACAGCCATCAGTGGCCGAGGGCTTGCATGAGTTGCAAATCTCAGACCACCGTCTGCAGTGCGGAGTGGATTTTCACGCTAAGCCGGGTTTTTCCTGACGAAAAACCTCATGCGTTTACTGAAATGCAGACTCTCTGTCTACTTTCCATGTCCCTCGGGTGAATTTTCACGCCCCAGGCCAGAGACCCTCAGACGAATGTCTAGCGAATGCTGTAAATTCACGCCTATCATCCGACCAGCGCGACTGACATGTACGCAATACCACCCAGGTGCGATTCTCAGTTTTAGAGAAAGGAAAACAGGTAAAGTTTGCGAATTATATGAAAATAATATTCGCAAAACGAATGGATGAAAAATATACAGGAAAAAGGAAATACAGAGATAATAAAAGAGAGAATTCGGGTGAAAGAATAGGAAGAAGATGTAGGAAATTAAATGAATATAAACCCTACGTGACAGAGCCTCCCCCCTTTAAGATATGGAAGCACTCCATGTCTACGTTATGGAGTTTAATTTCCTATAACCGTAGCTTCGGGGTGTCTGTCTTCTTCCCTCTCCTCTTCCCCCTCCATCTCTGTCCAATTCCTACTCAAGTCCACTCCTCAAAGTTTCCTTCCCCTGGAATGTCTCATATGCGCGCTTGAAAGAGCGTCGCCGCTTCTGACATTTTTGAAAGATTTCCTGTGATAGCGGTGGAATATCCCTGCCACTATCGTCATCTTCGTCAGTTTTGGCGATCGTCAGGAGATGGTCGGAGGTTGGCACTGGTTTTTCCAAGTATCTCTTTAAGAGATTTAAATGGAAAACCTTCTCCTTTCCTTCAATAGAGATCTGGTAGTTAGCCTTAGAAATCTTTTTCAGGACGGTAAACGGCCCTTGCCATCCGATCTTCAGTTGGTTGTTCTCGGTAGGGAGCAACACCAAAACTTTCTCTCCTGCTTCCAGTTCTCTCTCTTCCGCGACTTTCCTGTATCGGTTAGCGTGCTTGGTGCGTGCTCGCTTAAAGTTAGTCGTTGCTAGGTCCCACCCTAGTTTCAACCGTTCCTTTAAAACCGACACATATTTACTGGCTGAGACAACTGTCTCATCAGCCTTCTCGTCTGTCAGAGACTGAAGTAAGGCTTCAAGCGGGCCCTTAATGGGTCTGCCGAATAAGAGTGTAGCTGGCGGAAATCCTGTGGAAGTATGAGGAGATTCTCTGTAGCCAAATAATGCTGCAGGAATACAGAGATCCCAATCTTCAGGTTTCACTTGTGCCAGCTTACTTAGCATCATGGTGAGGTTTCCATTAGCACGTTCCACGAGCCCATTTCCGGCCGGAGTATATGGCTTAGTGTGGATGTGCTGGGTCCTCAAGATCTTAACGATCTCATCCATCAACAGGTTTCGGTATGGAGATCCATTATCCGTCAACACTTGCTGAGGGAATCCCAACCGAGTGAAAATCTGCACGAGGGCTTCTGCGACATGCTTGGCATCTGCGCATGTTAGCGGGATAGCTTCTGCCCATAAAGTGCATGTATCGACTAAGGTCAGGATGAACCTGTTCCTTCTTTTAGTCCTTTCGAAAGGCCCTAAAATGTCGATCACAACCCGTTCGAATGGTGTTCCCATTATTGGCATTTCACCCATGTGGACTGGGGGTGTCCGTTGCTTGGGTGGTACACGTTGGCACTGGGCACAGGATTTGACGTACCTGATAATATCAGTATTCACTCCTGGCCACCAATAATGAGTGGTTATACGTTGGTTTGTGGCGTTCTGTCCCATATGTCCGCTAAAGGGAAGAGAGTGCCCCATTTCTAGGATTTGGCTTCTGTACTGTTTCGGTACTAGGAGCTGGTTGTAACCTTGGTCAGGCTTGCCCGTTCTCCGATAAAGTACGCCATCCTTAGAAAAAATGTCCCCGTGCTGTTTGGGTTCCTTAGCCATGGGCAGTTTCCTAAAGCAGGGTGCCAAAGTAGGGTCCTTGTATTGCGCTTCTTTAAGTTCCATAGGTAACAAATTAGGCGCAGGCTCCCGTTCCTTCTTGGTTTGCCCTCTTGTAGTTACTGCTGCCACAATCGGCTCTTCCGGTTTCCCAATACACACGTATCTCCCGCCGAGTATGACTGGGTAGATGGGATCATCCATAACAGCTGCTTTGATCACACCTCTGACAAAGTCAGAGTGTATCTCCACCAATGCGATGGGAAGCGCTGTAGGTGCATCACTCTTACGAACTCCACAAAGTTTGACGGTCTCTCCTGTCTCTTGACCGGGTTTAACCAGCTTTCTGGCAACAATGCAATCATAAGAAAGCCCCGTGTCAAATAAGCAAGAAGTTTGAGAACCGTTCAAAGTAACAGTACCTCGCGTTGAGGGTCTATCCCCAACAGGTTGGGAATCACTGTCAATAATTCCGCCTTGCGAGACTGTCAATAAGCATCCGATGCGTTTCGGCTCGGTGTGCTCGGTCTGATCATATGTCCCGTGCTCAGGGGTTCTCCCTTTGCCACCTTGTCCTTTCTGGCTACGCTGCCATGTAGGGCGGTCGGGTTGATCAGACTGTTTGGGGTGGTTGGGGTACTTGTTCTTGTAGAACTTGGATTTTTTCAGGAGGGGGGTTTTGAGGTCCAGTTTCTCTGTGGTTATTTAGGTTAGAAGCCTGAGAAGATTGCTCTAGGTTATGTTTTCGAAAATGCTCCTCTGTCGGTTTCCGCTTTGTGGCCGGTAGTTCAGCCAGCGCATTGTGATAACGCTCAGACTTTTCCAAAATGTCTTCAAGTTTTTCTGCCCCCTGCTCAGCGAGAAATCTCCGGGTATCAGCAGACAAAGTGTTCTTTATTTGTTCAGTTAGAACAAGTTCCTCAAGACCTTCATAGGTAGAGGGGAGCTGCGAAGCTCAAGGCACTTTGTTAGATATCCCTTAAGACGAGATGAGAACTGGTGAAAAGTTTCAGAATTCTCTTTCCGGCTGTTGCGAAACAGTTGCAAAAACTTGCGAGCGTTCATTTCAAAGCGCTCCAGTAACGCTTTCTTCAACACATCGTAGTCGTCTTGTTGGCTACTTTCCAGCTTAGAATAAACATCATAAGCAGAACCTTTTAGGGCCTGGGAAAGTTTCATATTCCAACGCGACCTCTCTAACCCGTACAGAGTTGCAATTTTCTCAAATTTTTCTAACCATGTGTCAATCTTCTCATTTGGACAAGGAAAAGATTCAAGAGTGAAAGACATAGCATTTAGTTGAAGAGATTGAGTGTTAGCAGGGTCAGTTAAGGAAGAATGAGGAGAAGACTCTCCATTGCTGGAGGTAGAGGCAGCCCCACGCCTTTGGAATTCCAGAGTTTTAAGAGCTAACTCATGCTGTCTCTCTTCTCTCTCCTTCTCATGCTGTCTCTCCTTCTCTCTTTCCTCATGCTCATGCTGTCTCTCGTTCTCTCGTTCGTTCGCCCTGCGAATTTCCATTTCTTCATCCATCTTCTTCTGCTGTAAAGCTTCAGCTGCTTTCCTCTCCGCATCATATCTCTCCAGTTCGTCTCTGACAAAAGCTTTCGCTTCCTCTCCTTCCAGTCCCTCCTCTCTCGCTTCGTCCCTGAGAAGTTGTCTAAGCTTTGCCCTCTCGGCCATATTATGTCAGTGACTGAGACTGTTGGAGAAAGAAAATAGGAAAAAGAATAACCTGGTTCCTACCACTTACGAGAAAAAAAATTACCAAAAAAATCAAAAGATGATATATTTAACCCTGGGATACCTCCTCCAAAATAAAATCTAACTATCGCTGCTATTATCGGCAATAAAGCACTCAATGCAAAACACGACTACGCCAAATAAATGGTAGTTAAGATTACAACTGAAAAATAAGTTGCTACAGTGGAAAAGCAAAAGAATATTGCAAAAATTAAAGAGAAAAATAATCCCTTAATTATAAAGTCCACTATCACGTTCACCCCTGAAGACAGTTAGGGTAAGGGAGGCAATTAATCTGGACAAATAGTCCGAAACGCACTCCTTAGCTTTTGCTCAAACACCTACTTCTTCAAAACCCAGTGAATGTTATACACTCACCACTTTACCAGCATTTAGTATTACAATCAGCAGTTAACATATATCCCGACAAAATCAACCTGTAACCAAAATGTATATTATTCAAAGATGCTGTGGAAAAAAAAAAACTTATTAGTTTGTGTGGTCAGCACGCCCGTAAACAGATCGCTAGTCTAGGGGGTAATATTTTTTTTAAAAGATACACAGTCACAAGACATCACACTCTTACTCTATATCAGAATACAGAATCTTAAGTTCAAAATCCAGATAGACGAGTCCACATTTGTCGTACTCGTCTTCCTATTCTAAGTTCAAAAATCCTACGGACGAGAACCCATTTGTCGTATCGCCTTAGGATTTTGGGTTCAATTCCCGGTAACGAGCGACCATTTGTCGTAGATTTACGATAGGAGAATTAAGACTAGGTTTGGTCCCTTCTGAATAGGTTTGAATAGGTGATAGACTCAGTGAGAGTTAGTGAAAGGTAATAGAATTTCCACACACGTGAGATGATAGATTTTGATATAGTGGCTGTCTCTGAAAGCGAAAAGAATTCTTCTCTCTCTCACCTATCTTCTACAACAGTTGTTACAGCGTCAGACAGACTACACCAATATACATATTACGTATATTTCTATCACTCACAGGCACGCACATACACGTGACGACAGGTAAACACACAGACGTGGGAAAACTATAACAATGATATATATATATTATCTAGAACGAGCTGACCAAACACTATTATTAAGTTCAAGAGCGATTTTAATATCAGGAAAAAATCGGCTCACAACATCAAAGAAAGTACATCAAGGAAAATACATATACACATAGTCATAAAAATTCAAGGAAATGTTGCAAGGATGATAGCCCCCTTATAGTGTTAACTCTAGGTTTAGCCCGGCCCCGTTAAGAGAACAGATGATGGCGCCCGAGTCACAGATACATAGGGTTTGAGTCTAAGAGTTTTTCTTTGTTTTATCTCGTAATTATATGCACAGAGTTTGAAAAAAATCTGATTTAACCTAAGACAAAAACACAAGAACTCTAGCCTTAGCAACAAATTATGCAGATTGAGAAAAAAAAAATAGGACAACAACAGGGTGTCAAAGATATAATAGTGAAAATATCACTCAAACCAGCGTACACTCATTCATTCCGCCATGGCCTCTCATACATGTACTCACGACTTTGCTCGCTGCCTCTTGGAACACACTGATTTTAGATTTTCACACAGACTCAAAAAATGCAGTCTTCTGCCAAGAAGTCCCCAGTTCCAAAAGACGTATTTAACTCGGAGTCTCCGGGAACGACTACTTGGGTGTGCAAATTTGTTCAATTTCTGATTAAGTCACCTAACAATTATTCCAGGCGCGGGAGTTAGCAGAGCACAGTGTCAATAGCGTAGGTTTCTAGAAATGATGAATGTCAGGTCGGTGCCTTCCCTCAGTATAGGATTCCCTTTAGTCACACCACAGATTTGTCCACAAAAAATATATATATCTAGTCGGGAAATGTTAGTTAATACTAGAAGTATTTCGCGCCACCAGGCAGAAAGATTACGTAGAGTTTTTTTTTTCTAGAAGAAATTAAGATCTGGCTCCAAGGTCCAGTATTTATCATTACAGTCTTTGAAAACCCGTTATTGGGATATGGTATTTCTGGCTAACTCGGGTTGCATAGGCACTGTTAGACCAGTGGTACTTAAGAAAACCCACGTGGTTCAAAATAAGGACTGTCTATTTCTTCACAAGTATGGAAACTACTACTAGGTGCTGGTAAAGTTAGGGTCACCCCAAAACTTTCACTGTGTGGAGGAAAAATAACACATATAATATAATAAACAGAATACGTACTGGTTATAACTTACATTTAAACTTGCAAGCAGAGAGCTTTGCTTATCATTTAAACTTCCCGTGACGTAAGTTATATTTAAAAATCAGCAATTCTCATGAATTAGGAACACGTGCGTATTCCGTCACCATTCATGAGGCTCGATTCTAGAGTTTATACGTTAGTTTAGAAAAATACACTCGACTGAGTATTAGCGGTTAAATTAAATTCATAAATAGCTACACTTGCCGTTATAAGCTAGAAATTATAATTTTATTCTGCTTTCCACTGAATGCTTCCCTAGAAAATATAATAGCCTACCACTTTATTTCTCTTCTGCGCTAAAGAAATAGATTAAAATGAATTAAACGATTAAACACTTTAACACTCACAAAATCTATATATCTATCATATTAATTACCTCAACCACAGAATTACAG
Source organism: Oreohelix idahoensis (assembly GCA_024509875.1). Classification (NCBI taxonomy): domain Eukaryota; kingdom Metazoa; phylum Mollusca; class Gastropoda; order Stylommatophora; family Oreohelicidae; genus Oreohelix; species Oreohelix idahoensis. Next base: position 26,507 of record JAMPIV010013978.1, on the reverse strand, counting down.
GTAGTCGCACAACTTAAGAATAAAAATGCTGAAAATATTTCTGGAAGTCTAGAAGTTCGACAAATTGCCGAAACAAACTGAGATCTTCGCTAACAGCTATTCTGTTTACGAGCAACCTATCTACTGTGAGTCTATGAGCGAGAATGAAATTAAAGTTTCAAACTTGGCCAATATCTTTAAAATCGGACACAGGATCCTAATCTTTTTTCGCCAAGCGAAATAGTCTCCCCTGTCCGTATAACACCTTCGTCCGCTTATCGCGTGACGTAACAGCCATCAGTGGCCGAGGGCTTGCATGAGTTGCAACTCTCAGACCACCGTCTGCAGTGCGGAGTGGATTTTCACGCTAAGCCGGGTTTTTCCTGACGAAAAACCTCATGCGTTTACTGAAATGCAGACTCTCTGTCTACTTTCCATGTCCCTCGGGTGAATTTTCACGCCCCAGGCCAGAGACCCTCAGACGAATGTCTAGCGAGTGCTGTAAATTCACGCCTATCATCCGACCAGCGCGACTGACATGTACGCAATACCACCCAGGTGCGATTCTCAGTTTTAGAGAAAGGAAAACAGGTAAAGTTTGCGATTTATATGAAAATAATATTCGCAAAAACGAATGGATGAAAAATATACAGGAAAAATGAAATACAGAGATAATAAAAGAGAGAAATCGGGTGAAAGAATAGGAAGAAGATGTAGGAAATTAAATGAATATAAACCCTACGTGACAATGCACCACATTGTTTTTCTCAGGAGCTGTTTATTCAAAAAGCATGAAATTTATACACAATATACATGGATATGTCATGTAAACATCGGTATTATTCAACATAATCCCCATCAAATTATGCCAGCGTGAAACAAGTGCATGTATTCCTAGCCAGTATCAGATTTTGTCTTGATCATGTAGCCATTTCTTCGCTGCATGAATCACTCCTTCATCATCTTCAAACCTTGTCCCACGGAGTGCATCTTTAATTGGACCAAATAGATGAAAATCAGAGGGTGCCAAATCGGGACTATAGGGTGGATGGGGTAGTACAGTCCAACCCAATTTGGTGATTGCTTCCCGTGTTGCCAGACTTGTGTGAGGTCGCGCATTGTCGTGAAGGAGAAGCAGGTTTGCTGGATTCTTGTGCGGCCGAACTCTGCGAAAACGTTGATTGAGTTTTTTTCAATGTCTTAACGTAAGCTTGCGAATTGATTGTCTCTCCTCTTGGCATAACGTCCACAAGAATCACACCTTCAATGTCCCAAAAGACAGTGATCATGACCTTTCCAGCTGAAGGAATTGTCTTGAATTTCTTTCTTCGTGTGATTGCGGATGATGCCACTCCATTGACTGTCTTTTTGTCTCAGATTCAAAATGATGTGCCCAGGTTTTGTTACCTGTAACGATCTTAGCCAAAATGTTCTCTCCATCAGCATTGAAACGCTCCAACAATTCAGAAGAAATTGCTTTCCTTTGCAATCGGTTCCGTTTTTTTAGGGGGGGGAGTAAATAGGGGGGGTGGGGGGGGAGGGGGGGATCGGTGGTACATTTGTGAGACTTCGAGGAACTTTCCATCGGTTGGTCTTTGCGCTTCGAAACCCATCTTGCGCAAACCTTAGAAAATCCGAGAGTTTTTATAACTGCATTTGCACTACCAATGCTGACTGACAGCTGTAAGGCCAATTGTTGAGTAGTGATTCGCCTATCAGTAAGAATAATGCCCTCAGCACATTTCAACATTTCTGCGTTGGTGGCTGTGGCAGGACGTCCACAGCGCGGCCGATCAAGCAGCTCCGTATCTCCACTTCCTGATTCTTTGATTCTCTGAACCCAGCGACTTACTGTACTCCTGTCGACTGCAAAACTTCCATACACATCACATAGACGCTTGTGAATATTCACAACAGTTTCCTTCTCTGCAACGAGAAATTCTATCACAATTCGCTGTTTATAACGCAAGTTGCTAACACGCTCCATTATTACACCTTTAGTTATCGTCTCGGTCAACCTTTACCCACTATATGTTATTCATAGTTTGTTTTCACGTTCGTGCGTCTTTGTCACAGAATTGTGTGCATTTGAGTGTAGTGTAACTTGTATTTTCGTACAAGGAGAGAAGGTACATCTGATTTAAAAGTTGGTCGTCCAGATAGGTTGGATTAGATAAATTAATCTATCCAGAGACTGTCCTTTCTCTTACACGATCACCCTCGTGAAAAAACTATATCTTACCCCTTACTTTCACATTGTCATAACTATCACTTCTGCTCAGACAGGGTTATAAACATCTATTACCTATCTGGAAAATCATACACGACATTAATGTGGGCACGTCCGTAGGATTTGAATCTAGTTCAGGAGACTATAAGACCTATCGTCGCTCAGCGCGGGACTGAACTATAGTCTGAGTCTAGATAAATGTCTAAGCCTTATACGTAATCTGAATTATCATCTAGATAGAGTGTGTTTGTGAGTTTGTCTTGTGAGTTATGGAATAAAAATAATTACCCCCTAGACAGCGATCTTAGTATCTGGGTGTTTGACCACACACATATAGGACTGTTTTTCTTTCCACAGCATCATAGAGTTACGTGCAAATTGTTCTGAGTATAATCTTTGTCAGATATATGAGATATATGGTAATTTTGTTTAAAGCCGCTAGTACGTGTGAAGTGTTAAAGAATGGAAAAGCCCCTGGCCATGATAACTTAAATGCAGAGCTATTTAAGACAGACCCTGAGCTAGCAGCAGCACTATTAGAACCATTATTTGCACAAGTCTGGAAAACGGACGAGACAGAAACCAGATAGATCACATAACGATCAATGGCAGATGGAGACATGCACTACAAGACTTGAAAGTAAGAAGAGGCGCAGATGTGGGAAGTGATCATCACCTAGTAGTAGCAAGACTGAAATTTAAACTCAGAGCTGCTGGACCAGTTGCAGTTAAACAGAAAAGATACATCATCACGAAACTGAAGGATCCCCTCACCAGAAAAGCTTTCGTGGTCGACGTAAAGAGAAGATATGAGATTATCAAAAGCCAGGAAAGAACAGAGACCGATGATGTTGACCAGAGATTCAACACCATCTCAACAATATACAAGAAAAGCAGCAAGTCATGCTTGGCATTCCAGGAAAGAAAGAGCCAAGACTGGATAACACCAGATACGCTAAACACCATAGCGAAGAGAAAAGAAATCAAAAGAAAGAAAACAGAAGCTAAGTCTCCCAGGTTAAAGGCAATATATAGTGAACAGTACAGTCAGCTGGACAAGGAAGTTAAACGTCAAACCCGTGCTAACAAAAGAATATTTCTGGATGACCTTGCAAGAAAAGCAGAAGAGGCAGCACTGAGAAATGAACAAAGCACAGTATACAAAATAACTAAAATCATCAGTGGAAAACGAGGTGCAAACAATATTACATTAGTAAGAGATAAGCACGGAAATCTCATCACGACAGTAGAGGGACAGGAAACAAGATGGGCAGAGCATTTAAGAGAAACTCTGAATAAGTAACCACCAGAGACACACTTGAATGTTTCTCAGGCTGAAAATGTTCTAGATGTTAATACAGACATCCCACGAAAAGAAGAAATCATCACAGCAATCAAAGGGTTAAAGAATGGAAAAGCTCCTGGTCATGATAACTTAAATGCATAGCTATTTAAGACAGACCCAGATCTAGCAGCAGAACTATTAGAACCACTATTTGCACAAGTCTGGAAAACGGGGACAACACCATCAGAGTGGAACAAAGGATTAATTGTCAAATTGCCCAAGACGGGAGATCTTGCAGACTGCAATAATTGGAGAAGAATAACTCTTCTCTCAGTTCCCAGCAAAATACTAGGCAGGATAATTATACAGAGAATCTCAAAAGCAGTAGACCACAAACTGAGGAAAGAACAAGCAGGATTTAGAAAGAACAGAAGATGTGTAGATCATATATTCACTCTCAGGAACATTATATAGCAGTGCTCAGAATGGCAAAGAACGCTGTACATTAATTTCGTTGGTTTTGAAAAGGCTTTTGACAGCATACATAGGGACAGTTTATGGAAAATGCTGAGGGCTTATGGAATTCCAAGCTGCATAGTGTCAATCATAAAAAGCCTTTATGCCAACTTTACGTGTAGTGTTGGGCAGAGCAACCTAACCTTTGAGGTGAAGACAGGAGTACGACAGGGATACCCCTTATCAACCACTCTATTTTCGCGTCATAGACTGGGTGATGCGCCAGACAACAGAGGGCAGTCCAAGAGGAATAAGATGGACTACATTTTCTACATTGGAAGATCTGGGATATGCAGATGACATTGCACTACTAGCACATTCACATCAACACATCCAGGAAAAAAACGGATAGACTTAATAAGTTTAGCCAGCAGGTGGGCTTGAACATCAATTTAAAGAAGTCAGAGATCATGACGCTCAATGTGAGCAACCCTGAGCCCATATCAGTAAGGAATCAGCAACTGGTACAGACAGACACCTTCACATACCTAGGATGCATATGTCGTGAAATATTCTAATCCACATATATAAATTAAAAGGTAAATGCAAAGCCTAACAAATAAATTTAATAAAAGGAAGAAGAAGGGTAAAGAACAGTGCTGTCACAATGACAGTACTCGAAATCCCCTTTGTTTTATGCTTCGTCTGCAAATTGTAACGTTTCCACGTTAAATATAAGCCACTGCATAAATACAAGCGTTTCCACAACACATTAAAACGGGTATTGCATTTCTAAGAAAAACATTGAGAGGCACACTGCGTAATGACCTAAATTAATCCTAACATTAATTATACTACGTTACCAAAACGAACGAACAGATGGACTCAAATAGAAAGAAGGGAGGGCTGAAAATCAGGAACGCAGGCAACACTAAACCCGTGTCTCGCTATTAATGCCACCCCCAACACGCGTCGCGCGATACACAATTACTACTATCACGCGTGTAAGGCCACATGCACTAACTTTTTTTTCAGACGGACAGTGATAAAAACACTAACCTTCCCAGAGTTAGGTTTTAAAATCTTGAAAAAACGCTTATTAGAAAAGATAACATTAGATGGGTTTACGTTTGAAAACATTACAGTACCCAGACAGCACATCTTCGAAACAGGAGGTAGAAGAAATTGCATATTTTGAACGCAGCCACTTAGCTCTTTTAAATTTGTATATTTGGGTTCCTTAGGGCTTGCTGACAAAGAATATGTAAAACGTTACGCAAATAGTCTAGGAATTAATAAATTATAACCAAAATAAAATAGTGGGGATGCCTGACAGCATGAAATCATTTCTGCTCATAAAATTTTTTTATAACGTGTTTGAAAAAAACCTTACGTTACGGAAATAGCCTACCATGTTAACTCCTAATTGATTGGAGCGCAACAAATATAAGACTAAACCCGATTGGTCGGGCTATAAATACTATCTTGTGTTGTTATGGGAAACGAATAGACGGGGTACTGTTACGTGCAGTCTTTGATATCTTACAATATTATACATAGGTAATTTTTTAGTGCTTAAGGGAAAGTCATTATTGAGTTACTTCCCTTGAACTCCGCGGATAAATACATTTTACTGCGATTTATTCGTTGTTTGGGTAATAATAGATTGTTCTTGCTTCAGAATATCTATGGCCTGAATTTATGTGTATTGTTTGTCTGAGTAGGACAAGTCTGTCTTATATCTGTATATCTTTACATATCTAAGTCGAACTATATGTTCTGTTGTCTCTAGAGAGGTCAAAGGCTATTCGGCGGATGTGTGGCTTGAGTGGTCATCTGAAATATTCTTTACCAGCTGACGGGCTCAGTCATTGGCGTCAGATGATATATATGTATGGGCGATACTGAGTGCTTGGCTATTGACAGTCCATTATACCATTATTCTACATGAGTGCCCATGTAACATTGCAAGACCATTTGTCCACTGTACTATGATGTATTATGGCAACCTGTGATTTGTCACTATCTGTGCTGTCGAGTGTGTACGTCCAATTAAACTTTAGAAAAGGTACACAGTCGTTGGTGTCGATGACTTCCGGTCATACATGAGTGTGAGAAGAGAACATTTGTCAACAACACGAACCCTTATCATCATTCGCACATTATACACTCCATCCATGTCTACACAACAATGCGTAGGTCAAGTTGACATTCCATACACTACAGTGGGGCAGGCAACACCATAGGGATCTTGTCAACTGATGATGATAGACGCCTGTCTTCCCGCCTAGGAGTGTTCTGGTGTACTTTATCAACATATATTATATCCAACTAAATATCAACTTTATCAGGTACTTTTTTGAAAAGATGTGGAGACGTGGTTTCATTGGGTAGAGCTGCGAATATACTTGATTCAGAGCGTCTGTTCATTGCCACATCTTGTAATAAACCTACTAAGAAGCAGTACGTTGAGCACCAGTGTATATTTTATATAAAATAAAGCCTGGAACAAACCGGCAGATCGGATTGTGCCCAATCCCATTTGCCAGTCAACGAAACTGTTTATTATTCTATGAATTGTGGTAAGCTTGAAATATTCAATATCTTTTAATGAAAATTGAATGTAAATTGTTAATTTATGCCTGTATAAATGTGTAGTTCAGTAGCAAACATGATGTAAAGCCTATAATGCTCCAGCCTGAACAGAAGGTGTCGGAGGAAAGTAAAACGGCATGGAATGGCCAAACAGTACACTGACACCTAGATTATTGATTAGACAGAAATAATGCTGGAATTGCAGAGGCGTAGTAACCATTAGGGAGGGAAATACTGGTATAAAGTATTTCAGATGAAGCTGACAGTTGGCCTAACGCTCTGAACTCAATGTTTGTGATGTATTGTGCTCAGTGTAGAACTAGAGTATCAATTAGTTATGAAGTAGAAGGTACATCCTTCTTGTTTTCAGGGACCGTGGTCTTGATGGTATTGAGCAGCACCTGGTCAGAGCTTTGCTGAATCCAGAGTCGGACAGCATACTCCTTGGTCCATTTAGCTATCAGTGAGGTGTCTCCAGAGCCCAGGGGAGAAATCGAGCAGAGGAGTCTTTTCCTGCCGCCATCACGCAAGATAAGCTGATGTGGCCAGCTGAGCTCAACATTATGTACCCCCCATCTTAAAATGACAGTGTAAAATACAATTAAGAGGGGAATTTAATTGTTTTAATATCAGGAACTGAGAACATCTCCAATACTAGTTCCAAAAAAGACAAACTATTGAAGTCATGATGACAAATACCAACAGAGCTTGAACAAAACAAAACCAGTATTACCTCATATTACTACTACACAACTGACACACATAGGATACTTTTAATAATATGTCACTACAATATTCATATTGATAAATTCTGTACATATAACTTGTAATTAAAATTGATTGTGATTCCTGGTTCCCTTTGTATTTGAATCAGGACACATATTCATTCATGACAGCAATGAATACATATTGTTATTTGAAAAGTTATCAGTGACTCCTTTAAGATATCCTTTTGAGTGTTATATGTATGTGAGTGTCACAGTGTTGTCAAGTGTGGTGGAATAAATTAAATTGTTTATCTGTCTGTTGTTGTTATGACTTACACTTCATCATACACATACCCTAGACATACAACGTAGTCATCACACTATTCCAGAATAATTCTGACTGAGGTATACATATGTGGCAGCAAGTAAGGTTATATATAATACACTACTCTTATTAGATATATATACCTTCACAGCTGATCTCAGTCAGTACACTAAGTCCCTATAAATATTTATAACATCCCACTTCACCACACCGTAGTTAACACTAGACGGGGGGGCAGGTGAAGACATCAACTTCAGAGTGAATAAGGCAAGAACAGGCTGTTTTAGCCGAAACAACATCTGGAAGGAAGTCCTCTCTCAATACAGCGCAAGCACAAAAATTAAGATTATATCAGAGCTGTGTGCTTTCTGTGCTTCTCTATGGTGCGGAATGCTGGAGAGTTACAGAGAAGGAAATGTCGAAATTGTCCTCTTTTCACACCGTCATAGCTGGCAGACGCTGGAGCTGGGTCGGTCATGTACTCAGAAAAGACCCCAATGCCATCACAAGAACAGCCATATTATCCACCGATAGTAAAAATAGTTTTTCCACTGTTAGACTGATCTACCATTTACTTGGCTTAGTCGTTTGTATTAGGTGCCTTGTGCCAGGTAATAACAGCGATAGATTAGATAACTGATAACGGGACAGGAGGTATCTCAGTGAAATAATAAATATGTTTTTTTGCTTTTTTTCTCGTAAAGTTGGTTACGGATAGAGTTTTTCTCTCCTTCTTTTCTTCTTTCTTTCTCGAGTTATCGGCATTCAGTTGTTAGCTATGGCTGAGAGAGCTAAACTTAGAGCCATGCTAATAGAAGAAGCAAAGAAAAAAGGATTGCAAGGAGAAGAAGTGACCACGTTTGTCAACGAAGAACTTGACAGATATGACGCGGAGAAGAAAGTAGCAGAAGCTAGGGAGAAGGAAGAGAGAGTGGAGAAGAAAGAAGCACAAGATAGAGCGGAGAGGAAAGAAGCGGAAGAGCGTTAATCTCAATTAGAGCAGAAGAAAATTGAGGCAGAGATGGAAGCTCGCAGAGCAAATGAACGAGAGAAGGAGAGACAGCATGAGGAACGAGAGAAGGAGAGACAACATGAACTAGCGCTTAATGCCTTAGAGGTCCAAAGTCGTGGTTCTATGTCTTCCTCCAGTTATGGAGAGTCTCCACCTCAGTCGCAGGTCACTGATCAATCCAGTTACCAATCTCCTAAACTCACAACTATGTCTTTCGCCCTAGAATCCTTCCCTAGCCCTAACGAGAAAATTGACTCGTTTCTCGAAAAATTTGAGAGGATGGCGACACTATATGGGTTAGAGAGTTCCCGATGGTGTCTAAAACTTTTACAGGCTCTGAAAGGTAGTGCTTATGACGTCTACGTAAAACTGGGAAGCAGCCATCAAGACAACTACGACATGCTAAAGAAGGCTTTACTTGAGCGTTTCGAAATGAACACTCGCAAATTCTTGCACCTGTTCAGAAACAGCAGAAAGGAAGGCACGGAGACATTTCATCAGTTCTCTTCACGCTTGACAAGATTTTTGACAAAGTGTATGGACCTTTCAGAGCTCCCTCTCACTTTTGAGGAACTTCTGGAATTTGTTCTTACAGAACAAATAAAATCCACTTGTCAAACAAAACCCGCAGATTTCTGGCTGAACAAAGCGCAGTAAAGTTGGAGGACATTCTTAGTAAGTCTGAACGTTACTTGAACGCTTTGACCGAGCTTCCCAGCACAAAACGCAAGCCCACAGATGAGCATTTTCGGAAAAATAATCCAGAGCCGTCTTCCCATTCTTTCCAGCACCATAATCAACGGGAAACTTTACCTCAGAACCCTCCCTAGGAAAAATCGAAAATTTTTAAAACAGATACCCCACCAACAAGAATTCTGATCAGCCCGACCGGCCTACATGGCACAGCCGCCAGAAAGGTCAAGACAATGGAAAGACCCCTGCACAAGGGACATCTGATCAGGGCAAGCACACCGGGACGAATAGAATCGGTTGCTTGTTAACAGACTCGCAACGGAGAATTAGTGTCAGTGATTCTCAACCTGAGGGTGAGAGGCCCTCAACGCGAGGAACTGTTATTTTGAACGGGACCTCAACATCTTGTCTTTTTGACACAGGATTATCTTTTGACTGTATTGTTGCAAGGCATTTGGTCAAACCTGGTCAAGAGACAGAAGACACCGTCAAATTATGTGGAGTTTTCAAGAGTGATGCACCCATGACGCTTCCCATCGCATTGGTGGAGATACACTCTGATTTTGTCAGAGTTGTTATCAACGCGGCTATTATGGATGATCCTATCTACCCAGTAATACTTGGATGTAGATATGTGTTTGTTGGGAGACCGAAAGAGCCGATTGTGGCAGCAGTGATCACAAGAGGGCAACCCAAGAAGGAACGGGAGCCTGTGCCAAATTTTGTACCTAAGGAACTAAAAGAGGAACAACAAAAGGACCCTACCTTGGAACCCTGCTTTAGGAAACTGCCCATGGCCAAGGACCCCAGACAAAACGGAGACATCTTTTCTAAGGACGGCATATTGTATCGTAGAACGGGCAACCCTGAACAAGGACATAACCAGCTCCTAGTACCGACGCAGTACAGAGCCCAAATCTTAGAAATGGGGCACTCTCTTCCCTTTAGCGGACATATGGGACAAAACGCCACTAATCAGCGAATATCGACTCACTATTGGTAGCCAAGAATGAACTCTGATATTATCAGGTACGTGAAATCCTGCGCCCAGTGCCAACGTGTGGCACCCAAGCATTGGACACCCCCAGTTCCCATGGGTTAAATGCCAATAGTGGGAATATCATTTGAACGGGTTACTGTCGTCATTGTTGGATCCCTAGAAAGGACCAAAAGAAAGAACAGGTTTATCCTGACCTTAGTCGACACATGCACTATGTGGGCTGAAGCTAAACCGCTAACATGCAAGGATTCCAAGCATGTCGCAGAAGCCTAGTACAAATTTTCACGCGGTTGGGATTTCCTCAACAAGTTTTGACCGATAACGGATCCCAATTCCGTAGCCTGTTAATGGAGGAGATCTTTAAAATCTTGAGGAACCAGCACATCTACTCAAGCCCTTATAATCCGGCTGGAAGTGGGTTAGTAGAACGAGTTATCGGAAGCCTCACCATGATGTTACATAAGCTGGGCCAAGAGAAACCTGAAGATTGGGACCTTTTCATTCCTGCAGCCTTATTCGCCTACAGGGAAGTTCCCCAGGCCTCTACAGGCTTACCACCAGCTACTCTTTTATTCGGCAGACCTATTAAGGGACCGTTAGAAGCCTTACGTCGGTCTCTGACAGACCAGAAGACCGACGAGATAGTCGTCTCAGCCAGCAAGTATGTATCGGAACTTAAGGAAAGGTTACAACTAGGATGGAATCTAGCTACAACCAAACTTAATGTGGTGGGGCGCTGTTTGAATATATTGTGGGTTCGTTTTTATTATTTCAGATAAATTGCTACCCCTGTCCACAGTTCAAGTATATGTTGATTATGTTAATGTATATTTGATTACTCCTGCTGTTGTTTCATAATAATGCTCGTTATTCTGTTACGTCCAGGGTGACCCAACGATTATAGTTTTATTCCATACTCAACAACATACATGTGGGTTCTTTAACTGACCCAATCACCAATGACGAACTAAAACAGTCTTCCTTTTTAACGAACTCAACATCCTTTAATAACGTATATTCCTTGTAGCATACAGAAGCGTTCGTCAAGATTAATCCTTAATTACCAAACCTCATCAATACAGTATTAATCATATGCCAAGAGTATTCCTCCTCTTGTACAAACCACATCCATTTAGAAAGGTGAACACTTCGCAATATGTTCCCAATGGAACTTACAAGAAAACACAGCGGCCACAAAGCTCAAGGTTTTTTCTTAACACCTTGGCCATACACATTATAAACATCTCTTTTCTCTCATTTTCCGGTGCGCTTCATTTTCAATATTCCAAATAGTGCCGCATTTATCAGCACTGACTCAAACTCAATAAATCCAACATGTGGTGTGCATGGGCAGACACCACATATTACCCCCCTTGCGCGCTACTGGAAACTGCAGGTTTCCAGGCCATCATTAACTATACTTAACTATAATGATAAAAAGGAAAATCAAATTCAAGCAATGAGTGAAATGATATCACGATGAGTGAAATGCAGTTAAAATATGTGGCAACAAATGCGTACCTACCACATACTTTTGAAGTTTATTCAAAGTCCATACTATACCCAAAAGTTCTCTGTCGAAAATAGAGTATTTAGATTCGGCTTCCGACAGTTTCCTACTCAAGTAGTAAATCGGATGAAACTTGCCATCAAAACTTTGTCCCAAACACCCGCCTATTGCATGGAGCGAAGCATCTGTTACAACAGTAAATGATCTTTTTAAATCTGGCAGTCTTAATATAGGATACTGTGAAAAATGAGTCTTAATGTTTTGTAATGCATGGTTACATTGTTCTGTCCAAACTACTTTGTTAGGCATACCTCTTTTAGTTAGATCAGATAAGACAGCAGTCAAAGACGAGAACCTTGGAATAAACTTGTGGTAAAAATTCACCAATCCTAATAGACTCCGTACTTGCTTCTTTGTAGTTGGAATTGTAAGATCAAGTATGCGTTTTAAATTAGATTCATCAGGTTGTATTACATGTCTGCCAATTTTGTGTCCTAGAAATGAAATTTCATTGAATCCAATTTCTATTTTGGATGGACGGGCTGTGAGATTGTGTATTCTTAGTGTCAGGAGTAAAGATTGTATACCATCTACATGCTCTTCCCATGTGTCATGAGACATGCAAATATCATCTATATAAGATATTAGGTCAGAACGGTTCCCAAATACTCGACGCATCATCCGTACAAAAGTTGCAGGTGCATTTTTGAGCCCAAAACACATGACATTGTATTGGAACAAACCCTTCGCTGTTGCAAATGCCGTCAACGGTTTACATTCTTCGGTCAAAGGGATCTGCCAATACCCTTTTGATAAATCGAATTTGCTAAAGAAAGTAGCAGAAGCTAAATGAGGTAGCAAGTCCTCCAGCACAGGCATTGGTTCAGAATCTGATATCGTGACTTTATTTAGTCGACGGAAATCAATGCATATACGAATGGATTTGTCTTTTTTTCGTACTGCCACCATCGGAAAACAAAATGGAGAATCTGATGGAGAGATTATCCCCATTTTCAACATATTGTCGACCTCGCTGTCAACCTGCTCTCTGATATGCAAAGGAATTGCATACGGTCGTAACTTAATAGGAGTGGGCTCTGATGATTTTATTTCGTGAGACATAATGTTAGTTCGTCCAGGCAGATCAGATAATACATCTTCAAAAGATTTCAATAGATTGAGAATCTGATTCTTCTGATCTGAAGGTAAATCGTTACAAATGATTACATCCTTCCAAGTTTCAGAGGCTTGGATAGGTACCACAGGAAAAGCAAGCGGGACATCCGCGAAAATAGTTGCTACTTCATCAACTAAAGCAATAGATGCCAGATGCGGAGATTGATTTGTGATAGATTCCCAAATATGTTTGAGTGGAAGAGGTCGAGAAATGTACGGTTGTAACATGTTAGTGTGGAATGTTTTTCTTTTACCCCTAATGTCGATGATGTAATCTACGTCGGTTTTCTTACCCACAACTTTAAAAGGACCTTGCCACGTAACCAACAAATGATCACCTTTAAGTGGGAAGAGAACAAAAACTTCATCGTTAATCGATAATGATGTTAATCTTCTATCACGATTAATACGCGACTGAGTCTTATATTTTGCTAATTCTGATGCTTCAGTCGCGATTTCACATGCGTCCACAATGCATTGGCGTAGATCTGTGACATATTGGTGACTAGATTTCGTAATCGTATTATCATCATTTGTTATCACCAAATCATGTAAGATAGACATTGGTCCTCTTGGATTAGCCCCGAAAACTAATTGAAATGGTGAGAATCCGGTTTGACGATTAGGAACTTCTCTATACGCAAAGAGAACCACTGGTATCAACCGGTCCCAATCATGGGGAAACATTGTTGTTACTTTGTCCAACATCTGTTTTAATGTAGAATTCCAGCGTTCTACAACTCCGTTTGATTGCGGATTTAATCTGGCACTCAATGTATGACGGATGTGAAGCACATCACAAATTTCCGAGAACATACCTGAAGTGAATTGCGTGCCATGATCTGACAGAAGCTCTTCAGGAAATCCGATACGTGAAAATATCGATAATAATGCATCAGTCACCGATATTGTTGTTATGGACTTAACAGGTATGGCTTCAGGCCATCTGGTGCATAGATCGATACACGTTAAGATGAAGCGGAATCCTCTGGATGATAACACCGGAAGAGGCCCGATTATGTCGACAGCCATCTTATAAAAAGGACGCACAGAGATATCTGTGGTCTGTAGGGGTGCAAACTGATGCGCACCCTTCCGTGCAACTCCCTGACAAACAGTGCATGATTTACAAAACGTTGCGACGTCCTTATGAACCCCTGGCCAAAAAAAAATGTGCCATCAATCTATAAGCTGTGCGGGCAATCCCCATATGACCCGCAAAAGGAACATCATGTACATTAGATAAAACTAGTGATCGAAATGACGTAGGTACTACAATTTGTCTGAGTACTGAAGAATAATTGTCAAAACAACATATCAAAATATTGTCATGAAATTGATACCAATGTCTGGCATTATTTGTCTGTGTAATAGTTTTAGCCGTAGCTAAAGTGAATAAACGTCCCAAAGAAGAGTCATCTTTTTGTTGGTTAATGAATGCATTTTTATCTATGTAATGACTTGTTGTCATGTGTGGGATATTATTGCTATCATTAAGTTCATTTGCTTCTGCAACCAACTGTGCTCTAGTAGTCACAGCATTGGATAAAGAAAGATATTCTCTTTCCATGCAGAAATTTCATCAGTAGAACATTCTTTTATACCCTTTATGTTTCCCAAAATCAAGTCACAGCAAGGCTGGTTGAGAACACATACACGAACTTTCCCAGTAAAGAATGGCGTGGTAATTGTTACGTCGGCCATGGGATATACCTCTACCGTGCCTCCGAAAGTTATGCATTTCACTGACGTTCCAGTGAAACACGACGGAGGGATTAACGACCTTCTTATCCCGACAGTTGTGCAACCCGTGTCCCTTAAAATTTTAATTGGAGTGTTAAACAAAAAACCCATTATGTAAAGTGAGAGTACCAACAACACCGTCATAAGATGACACAACACTGGTAAAGACATGTCCACATTTAAGCCGTGGTGTAGCTCCAGGTTGAAATAACATCTTACATTCTGTACAATTATTAGAATTTTCTAAATCAACGTTACACGCATTGGCGTGATTATTGGTTGAATGAATATCATTACTGACATTTTATCTACTACGTCTGACAAGCATTGGCTTGTGAGCGTGCTCTATTATGACTTCTAACGAAGTGAGATCTTCTGCGATCTGAAAAATTGTCTGAATGAGAATGTCCATTGTTGTCCCTGTCATAATGGCCACCCCGCGGTGACAAATTATGATTGTCAGTATATTTGTTGTGTGAATACTGATTATTTCGATACCATTGGTTATTGTTATCTTCTTCTTCTTCTCGTTCGCTGTTGTTTAGAAATGTCTACACAAGAAGTCCGGTTTTCTGGATGTATGTTGCTGTGGTTGAAAGTTCTTCAAGACTCCCAAACAGCTTTGTGTGGATGTGCGTCTCTGTGGGCCAATGTTCAGTTCGCAATTGACTAAGCATGTGGCAGTCTTGCAGGATGTGTTCGGCTGTCTGTGCTGCCTGTCCACACGTACATAGGGGTGATGGGGCCAATCTCAGTCTGTATAAGTGACTGTTCAGTCTGTTGTGTCCTGTTCTCATACGGAACAGGATCACCTGTTTTGCTCGATCGATCATAGATAGTATTGATAGTTGTCTCTTTGTTGATCAATTTTCCTGATGGCCTTGATAAGGGTCTTCTTTTCCTGGAATGTGATTGTTTGTTCTTTTTGTTCCTGTGTTGCTCCCTCTTTTGCTAACATATCTGCTCTCTCATTTCCTGGTATGCCACAGTGTGATGGTATCCACTGTAGCACTACCCTTCTTTTGATATTTACTTCGCATAGGACTTTGTTTAATTCTGGCAGTTTATCACTGTTGAGGGCTTGCAGAACTGACATTGCATCG
The DNA here is from genome assembly GCA_024509875.1 of Oreohelix idahoensis. NCBI lineage: Eukaryota > Metazoa > Mollusca > Gastropoda > Stylommatophora > Oreohelicidae > Oreohelix > Oreohelix idahoensis. Next base: position 10,693 of record JAMPIV010013978.1, on the reverse strand, counting down.
GTAAGGAATACAACCTGCTGACATTGGCTTATTGTGTTATTTATTATTCCTGCAGCAATGCTTATGGCCTGTACTTCAGCAGCATAGTTTGAACAGAATATTCCAGTAGGTGAACAGGTGGATTCATTTTCTTTGTCTGGATAGACCACATAAACTCCTGCGCCTCCGTTCTTCACTGCTCTGGTTGCAGATCCATCAGTATATACTTGGATCCATGCTTCTCTGGGGTATAGTTCTTCAATCATGTCACATGCTGCTATTTTCCTTTGGAGAGTATTTAGCTCTCCCATGGGGCAGGTGGTAGTTATGGAGGTCTTAATACTGAAATTTTGATGTTTGTTCCCATGGGGTTGGGAGGGCAGTGTTGGAGTTATTTCCTTAGTGATGTCTGGTAGTTCATCCTTGTTATGTTCTAATTAGTTTTTTGGACCGATGCACAAAACTGCTTCTCTTCAACCTACTCCACTGGGCTAAATCTCACAAATCTAGTTTTCATTGGTGGTTGCGGGCATGTTCTTGTACTTTTCTGCTTGGATCAGGGTCTTAGTGTCTCGTCTGTATAATAAAGGTGGAATGCCTGTGATTTTTTCCATTTCATTTATTGGTGTGGTCTTCATGGCACCCGTGATCAACCTAAGCGCTTGATTTTGTACTTTATCTAAGGCTTGTAGGTGTGATTTGGCTGCTGTAGACCATGCTGCTGATCCGTACTCTAATATAGGTCTTATTGCACCTGTATACACTTTCTTTAGTGTTGTTTCGTTAGTCTCCCCAACTTGATCCAGCTTAATTTTCCTCAGTATATGGAAAGTTTTCTTCTCGCTTTAAAGCCTCTGTTCTCTCGATGTGGTGCCTCCATGTCATTCTCTTATCTAATGTAATTGCCCAAAGAGTACACCGGTTCCTCATTCCATCATGTTTGGACATGTATAATTTCCAAGTCGTAATCTCTCCTGCTTTGTCTTTGTTGGAGAGCGTGAAAAGTGTCGCTGATCATTTTTCAGCGTTGATCTGCACCATCCATTTCTCTGCCCATGCTGCTATGTTGTCTGCTGCCCTTTGTATTCGCTTATTAGCGATAGTTAGATGTTCTTCTACACACCACACCACCAAGTTACGTCTGGAGGCGTATAGGGCAGCTCTCACCACCTTTGTGGCAGATCGTGGATGAGGTCATTGATGAATACAAAGGAACAGGAGTGGGAGACAATACTGAGGCCTTGAGGAACTCCATGTTTTAGGGAGGATTTTCTTGCTGTTGTGACCTTCCATAGTGACTCTTGCTTTCCGATTGTGTAGCAACAACTGGATCCCTTTTCTCACACTACCCTTGTTTCTGTTCCTTTGCAGTTTTACTATTAGCCCGTCTTTCCATACTTTGTCAAAAGCTTTTTTGGAGATCTATCCATTAGGGTAAAGACTTTTCTCTGTTTCTTGGAAGGCATCTTCAAACGATCTGTGGACAGGTATGTGATTTGGGTCTTCTGTGCTGCTGCACTCTCTAAACCCTGCTTGTTCTGGCACTAAAAATTTTTCTCGGATTCCAAGTACCATTTCAATCTTCTGTTGATCATCCTCTCCATTGTCTTACATTACACAGCTTGTTAGGCTTATTGGTCTGTAGCTGTTGGCCTTCCTGTTGTCTTTTTCCTTTCTTTATGATGGGACTCATGAGCGCCTCTCTCCATATCTGTGGCAACACTGCCTGTCATCCAACTGTAGTTGTATATTTGCAACAGTTTGCTCATTGCTGTATATCCCTAGGGTGTTTTAGCATTTCGTTGGTTATACCATCCGGGCCATGGTGATTTTCCTGTCTTTAAGTTTCCACACGGCTGTTTTTAACTCGTCCATATTGAAAGGTTTGGACATAACGTCCGGACTGTTTCCATTAGTTCTAGTGTGGATTATTTCTTGACGAATGTCTCGTTGTCTGCGTAAATTGACGGAGATGTTACTTTCATTTCTGTAGGATTCCCTGCAAATATGTCTGCTGCTTGTTTGCCGGTATAATAGTTTTCCCTGCATCGTCTAGTGTAATGGTTTGTCGTTGAGAATTGTTATCGTCATTCAACTGTTTTAGTGAGTTTCCACAACTTTCTCCCTTCCTTTTCAAGGTTTAGTTTTATGTTTTTTCCACTCCAGCTTCTCCTCTGGGCTTCTAGCTTTCCTTTAATGAATTTTGCTTTTTTTCGCCTTTTGTAGCATGATATGGTTCTGTTGGGATGGTTGTTACCTCTGCAGTGTGCATTGCTTCATTCATATCTTCATGTAGGTTTTGTAGTGTGTTGGACCAATATGGTACATAGTTCTTCCTCGCTCCTCTCGGTATTGTCTCCTTTGCTGCCTTGAGTACTCCATTATTTTTTTTTTTTTTTTTTTTTTTTTTGCGTTCGCCCGCTAATACTCGAGGCGAAATCTCAGGTTATTTACTCCATTATTAAAATCCCAGATGACTCTGTTAATGTCTCTGTCTAGTACCTTAATATCTTTTGTAAGCAGATTTGCTCTGTGTTGATAAATGGACCAATTTGCTTTTTTATAATTCCATCTTGGCTGACTTGGGACTTGTAATTGTATTAATTGTTCTATTAATTTTGATGAAATACAGGACGATGATCACTTTTCCACCGAGTTTGTTCTCCTATTTCCCTTTCCACTATCCCAGCCAAATCAGGTGTGCAGAATGCCAGGTCTGGAGTAGAGGTGCTATGCCATCTTCTGGAGTAAAAAGGTTGGTGGAGGATCATTAGGGGTGTTTAGAAGGGTTAGGTTATTGTCGTCCATTGCCAGTTTAGATTCTATCTCTGCGCCCCTTCTATCTAGCTGGTTGTATCCCCAGCTTTGGGAATGGCTGTTGAAGTCTCCCACCGCTATGAAGTTGCCAATGGGGACATCTATGCTAGTCATGTTCAGTGGTATGTCATTGGGGCCGTAGAAGTTTAGGAGCTCCAGTTCCAGAGTGTTGTCTTTTCGATGGATTATTGACTTGGTATTCTGCCACCTTCTTTATATGTCTTGGATTCTATAGCGTTGAGGTTATTCCTTATCAGTGTTAGTATGCCACCCTTTCTTCCGATCTTTTCTGTCAACTCTGAAGCATTGATAGACCCGTATCTTAAAATGTTTTCCTTCCTGTAGGTGTGGTTTCTTGTATGCAGCATATGCTAATTTCTTTCCGAAATAGGGTATTCTCTAGTTCAGTCTTTTTTGTTGTTGACTCCCTCTGCATTCCATAATGCATGACATTCAGAGGGGCCGTCGTCTTATCTGGTTGGCCAGTTACTTTCTCCTTCCGCCTCCTGGCTCCATTTGGGCGGAACTAAGGAGGAGGACACGTCCAGTAGCTGAGGGTGGATTTCTGTCGAGGCTCAGAATCCGCATCTGCTCCAGCCCTGGAGGGGACTTCACAGGGCGAGGGCACCATATTACGATAATTTTTTGACATCTGTTGCTGTAGACCCATTTATAAACCAAAGCGGGTTGCATGGTACCATGGTTTGCTGGTGCGCCTCCTGGCCTGGTACATCTGGACTTTCAGCACCTTGTTTCTTAAGGCAGAGTGTGCTCATGCCTCCCCCTCTGGCTGGGGGCTTTGATTTTGCCTTTACCTCGTTTGCTGTCCCATCTTGCCTCCCGCTGGGGTTGATACCCAACCTTCGGCATAGATTACCTGGGTATAACGGGGTCCCACCACGAGTAGGTGAGGTAGAACTTGGGCCAGGAGATGGCTAAGAGACATGTTGAGTCTTGTATTGCGCATCACTGCCCCCATTTGGACCCGGTTATTGTTATAATTTGTTGAAATTATGCCTGTCTCTACCCCCGTGAAGGTGAAGCGATTATGGTAAAAATTTATATTTACCCCTATAGGATGTGTGATTATTTTCTCTATGATTATATCGTCTATCTAAAACTACGAGTATGCGCGATCTCCCGTTGCGTTTCGCAGCACACCGAAGTAGATGAGTCCAAGACTTTTGCTCTGCTCAATGACAAGTTTGGATGAGCAACGGAAAAATTGTTGACCTAATTTTTCCATTTCCTCGATACTAGTTCGGATTACGTTCTTGTAAGAATGATACAATATCCTGGTTTACCCCGAGAAAAGAAAACAATTTTATCTCTTTAATAAGAGATCACATAATCCTTCAAAGTTTTAGGGATAGAAGCCTGTTCAAACCCATCTTTGGAGACTTAGTTTTTATGGAGGAAACAAAAATCCTCAAAATTTTTTACCCTCTACCGGCAACATGGATCGAAACTTTTGTCTATAAGCCTTCCTGATCCAGACCAAGATCTGCGTATAAATGCTGCCTTATACGACCTGAAAAATCATGTCTTTTTATCTTGGTCTATACCCCAGATAGACCCCAACTGCATCACCCGTGTGAGGAGACCCGAAAAAAACACCAGACCACGAATCTTTATCAATATTTAAGCAAGAGACTCTTTCCTGAAATCTTAATAAATAAAAACTTATATCGTCGTGAGGAGGAGAAAAGGGTGGTAGTCTTAAATTAAAATTAGGGGTTGTGATTGCCTTCTTCGATGAACCATTACTATCAGAATCATGGGAAACATGATGTTGTTGAAAACGAAGTTTCTCAACCTCAAAAGCTTTCTCCCTTTCAAATTTTGCCTCCTCGGCAGCAATTTCAGCTAAACGAATTGCCTTTTCATGTTCCATTTTCTCTCGTTCCGCAGCGATTTCTGCCATACGAATTCTTTCTTCCTTATTTGCTTTTTCTTGCGCCATAGAAAATTCCCTTTCTTCTCTTTCTTTTTTTCTCATCATTTCTTTCTCTTTCTTCTTTTGCCTCTGCTTTTTCATATGCAGTCAAAGCAAAATTTTTTTAAATATCACCTTCCATACTCAGTGCCTTTCCTTGTTTAATAAAATAGTCAAGAGTCGCCATAGTATACTAAGAAGTATAACTTTTATAAACAATAAATCTATATCTATGTTATCCTCTTCCTTACTTAGTCCATCACACTATGGGATAGTGTGTCTGATTGGTGTAGTCACAATGTGAATATATATATATATATATATATATATATATATATATATATATATAACTATATCACCTGCACAACTCACTTAGACGTGATATAATTATCGTGTATGATTATGCTTCTTGTTATCCACAAGAATCGTAGGATATATAACAAGCAATATTATTGTATTATAGTTGATCAATAAATAATGAATCATATGTATGCTGCAAAGGAAAATTATCACATGCCATGAATAACGAAAGACATGGATGGAAACAAAATAAGGAAACGACAAAATTGTAAATAGTCAAAAATTCTAAGACAAAAAAAAAAAATTAAAGTTTCCACCAGTAATAAACGAGACAAAACGACAAATCACTTTTACCATTAATGTAAATTTTACAAAAGATAGCCAGGAAAGACCCACGCCAGACTAAATTTCCAAACAAAATTGAAATTTAAAAAAAATACGACAAATCACAGCACAGCTAACACGCATGAAAGCCTTAATTTCAAACAGAGCGGTAATCACGACAGCACTAAATGCTGAATCCCTGAAAGAAATTAATGCAATCAACCTATAGAAATACGACACTGAAACGTAAAATGCCTCCTAAACAGTCGCCCGCAAGAGACAAAGAAAAGAAACATATAACACAAAAGAAGCGAGATTTGCCCAACAATGATAGGACCAACAACCATGACGTTACAAAAACATCAATTATCTGAATCGACCATGAGTATCCACTCCACGATGTAACTCCAATGCATCGTTCTACGCAATATCACATTGAATCGTTCACTAATTATTCAGTTAACTAGGACTCTTGGACATGAATTCAACGTCGAAAATGTCCGACCTTCACTCGTGTGAGACACATTGCAGAGATAGTGTCAATATATAATGATAGAGACGAAATGTTAATTTCCAACGAGTGACCGAATAAACTGATGAGGTGACCTTATCAATGTCCTAATGGTTTGATCTAGTACTTCCGAGTCCACTTGTCCAGCGAAACGACCTCCTCGTAAAATCCCAGATTCATATTTCTCCCGTGAAGATATTCGTCAGATTGGTATAGCATCCCTCTCATGGTAAATAAGCGTGAACGATTTCGTCATGGATATAATGTTTTTTTCTGATCCTCAAGTAAGGTACCAGGTCTGGGCATGACCTAGTATACGAATATTGTAAATTTCATGTCTGCACAAAGTTGCATTCCAACAGCTGTCTCTGCATAAAATGTTCATTGTTGAACAGCGATAGATTGATCAAACTTCCCGATATTGTCCCAACAAAGGACTCTGTCTGCCAATAACTTGAGCAACCTTCAAATGTCCTTCAAATCCAACGGACGACAGCCTCCCATATCTGTGGTGGGGCGCTGTTTGAATATATTGTGGGTTCGTTTTTATTATTTCAGATAAATTGCTACCCCTGTCCACAGTTCAAGTATATGTTGATTATGTTAATGTATATTTGATTACTCCTGCTGTTGTTTCATAATAATGCTCGTTATTCTGTTACGTCCAGGGTGACCCAACGATTATAGTTTTTATTCCATACTCAACAACATACATGTGGGTTCTTTAACTGACCCAATCACCAATGACGAACTAAAACAGTCTTCCTTTTTAACGAACTCAACATCCTTTAATAACGTATATTCCTTGTAGCATACAGAAGCGTTCGTCAAGATTAATCCTTAATTACCAAACCTCATCAATACAGTATTAATCATATGCCAAGAGTATTCCTCCTCTTGTACAAACCACATCCATTTAGAAAGGTGAACACTTCGCAATATGTTCCCAATGGAACTTACAAGAAAACACAGCGGCCACAAAGCTCAAGGTTTTTTTCTTAACACCTTGGCCATACACATTATAAACATCTCTTTTCTCATTTTCCGGTGCGCTTCATTTTCAATATTCCAAATAGTGCCGCATTTATCAGCACTGACTCAAACTCAATAAATCCAACATGTGGTGTGCATGGGCAGGACACCATGCCCTCTTCCGAACATCTCATTGCCTGGTACGCGATAGCACATCCGAAGATGAGGAATGATGCCGATAGTTGCATGGAATATCCATTGCAACAAACGGTATCTTTTCAAAATGTAAAAAATAATTCGTGTGACAATCTCTTCTTGAAGCACTAAACAGGGACAGAAACGAGTTTCGGGCGAAGTACTGGAAAAACAGTACACCAGCAGTTTTGGACTGATGTACCTGGGTGGGAACGTACATCTCGTTATAGTTCGATATGAAAACTGACACAAAACGGAGGACCATCTGTGGCAAAACCAGAGTTTTACCCTTCCTGTCATATGCATAAATCTGATAAAAAACTAAAAAACGGAGGAAAGAAGGGAAATAGACAAAGCTACGGTCAAAGGCAAAGGAATTATCAGTGGAAGTCTACATCTCCGTATAGTTCAGCTGTCAGGCTGTTACAGAAGCCAAATAAAGGGGAAGTCCGGCTGTGCTAGATTACCCATGTTTAATTAAACACTGTAACGGGACTAATTCTCAGCCTCGTACCAACCTCTCCCAGAGAGCTTCTCCCATAGAAGGGCTGATTCAACCAAACCGCTTAGCAGGGCAAGGATTTATCTCAAAAGATCTGACCTTGAGTAAAGGTTACTACACAATTACAAGGTCAAGGAGAAGAAAAATTAAGCCCTCTCTTAGGACTTTCACGCACCAGTGAAGGTAACTCTACGTTCAAAGTGATGGGTCCATTCGATTGCACTAAAACGCACCGGGAGTCTTTACCAGAATGATGGAGGAAAGCTTTTACCTCGGCGGACCCCCATGCATAGTCCGCCGATATCCATAATTTCATGGATGAACACGATTGATTTGAAACGGAAAAACTACGCCGAGAACATATTGCACTACGGTTTGTATGCCGGCCTCGAGGAGACTACAGAAAAACTGGTCTCATCACAAGACAGACCGGGTAGCCCCATGTCTCTTATCGGAGTTTGAAAAGCTTGGGGAACTTCATGGGGCATTTGCTATTTATTCAAGACTGGATGTGGCCAGTTTGCCATGGAACATTTGCGAAAATAGTTTGCCAGCTAAAAAGACCCCGTTGAAACGTAGAAAGACACACTACAGCTCATTTACCTCTATCACTGTTATTTGTGCTATACTATCAGAAATGTATAACAATTTCAAACGGGCTAAACGGCACCAACTTACTAAAAAGGGACGCGACCAGACGAAAACAGTTATTTTGGGATGATATAGTGCTATACACGCTTACAGCATACTCTCAAATGACAGCTGTTCCAAATATTCCAATTTTCCCACGTCTACCTGGACCTTAAGAAAGCGGGCATTTTATATTGCGGGTCGACGCAATCGGGTCAACCCTGCTACACAAGCAGCATGATCACACTGATCCGTCATCCTGCTTTATTTATGTCCCAAGTCGCTTATGGCAGGGCCGAAAATTAAGTACTGGAGTAAGCAGAAACAGAAAAACTATTCCACAGTGGAGAGAGACATGGGGTCTAGCACTCGTTGAGTGGTATCAGGAAACATCACGCTATACCTTTATGGCGTTTTCAATTTACAGTGCGTTAGTTTTGTCCACCTGGCTTTTGTTGGGGCGAATAAGGGAATTCAACGCAAGGGATTATGCGGTGGGCTTTGCAGTCCTAAGTGGCATATGCTTTCCAAAGTTTTTAGTAAAACTACATACCAGGTGCTTAACAAAAACGTGGGAGCAGATTTCATGAGCTCACAAATCTTGGAGCAGTGAGGAAAAACGGAAAGTGAAGATAGCAATCACTCGCAACATACGGAATAACAGCAGCGCTTATTTTCATAGAGGAGACATTAAAGGGTTTCATGTTCTTCAAGCCAGGGGGACGAAATGTCCACAGATGAAAATAGTGCAGGCAGTAATCTGATCCACTTTTGCCCATCCCCACTCTAGAGTATCTTTTGCTACCTGATCGAAGTCCCATTCACACAGTTTAATTAACCAACACGGGGATTTCCATATGGACAATTCAAGCCCTATGTGAAACAGAGAGTTACGAAGCGCGTGAGCATCTTGGCGTAATAAGATTGTTTTCGATCAGGGGGAACACCCACGTCTATTCAGTGAGGACGGACCTCGGATTGTAAACCTTTAGTGTGAAAATTGCGTAGCTGATTTTCGGCAAGGCAGAGATGATGGATAAGGTCAAGAGGTGGTAAAAATTGTACCTTTGGTTCCAATAAATCTGAAACTCGGCCACAATTGGATCGTGGTTCTGGCAGTGCTACCTGGTGTGACTTTCGCATTATAGATACGTATATATCGGGGAACATAAACACTTTATATACCATGTCTCTTCCGATAGGCTGATTAGTTGGCCAGAAATCTTATCTGAAAATTCAAACCAGCTCGTTATCTTATCTATTTCTCGTCTACAGAGTGAAAAGTTGGAATAGATTCCGTGGGTAGTGTTTTCATTTTTTTTGGATCCTTTCGCATATTTTATACTTGATTTTGAAAATTTGATATAGTATGTGTTTATAGTTTGCTCAAACATAAATAACCTATACTGAGATTTTCTGTGATAATTTAAATAAACTTATTAAGCTACGTCTTTTCCAGCCGTAAAGTAAATTTAATTAACGAATCGTACCTATTTTTCATTTGTATCCTAGATGTTTTAAATTGATTAGTACATACAATTAAATAAATGTCTACTGACGACATATATTATTTACTTCTATCCGATTTTATGTATTTTTTTTTTCTATCTAAAAGACTAGTTGTTCATATATCACGACGTTAATCTTTCTATGATGGGATCGTAAAGCCTAGACACGTGTGTTTTAAATCTAATTTATACAGTGGTGAGGAGGTGTTAGATATGGATATTGATATTTGGTTAAATGTGTTTACAGTCGATGTTAACTTTTCCTTAAAAATATAGGCTGATCAATCCTATTTAAACACACAATTTTTTATAAATCATCCACCTACCAAACATATCCTTCTATAGCACTAAAAGTATTGACTCATTTCTTTGTAAACACAAACCTTACCGAAACCACAATCTTGTTGAAAAACAATCCTTACGACACCTCCCAATCAACGTGTATCCCCAACCTACGACTACAGAACTCCACCCTAAGTGAACTAAATAATTATAAAAAAAACCCAGAACCACTAACACACAACACCACACAAAATAAACAAACTCACACACAATACCACATACCACAAACACACACACAACCAAAACACACTCAACACCACACACAAACAAACACACACCACAAAACAAACTAACATAATACAAACCAACACAAAAAACAAAACACTATCAAACACACACACACACAAACTAACACACCACCATTTCCATCCTATACCTCTCGAACCAAAAATAAAAAAAAAAAAATACCCTACCCCAAACCCCCAAATAAAAAACAATCAACAACCACACAAACCACAACTGCAAAACAATCCACACACAATACACAACCCCCAACCCCTCACCCTTCCCACAACAACCCCCCCACCAAACCTCCCACCCACAATAACACACCCCACACCAAACTACAAACCACACCCACACACACAAAACACGACACAACACACAAACCACACCACAACCACACCCAAACCTAAAACCAAACACACACAACAACACATAAAAACTACCAACAACAC
>JAMPIV010013977.1:0-70719 GCA_024509875.1 Oreohelix idahoensis | reverse complement strand
GCACATTATAAATGGTTTTATGGAGTTTACCCTCACGGTATAAATAACAGTTTACTTCTACGAATCACCAGACGCACAGGTTATCTCTGGCTTTAATAACACAACCACGGATGGAATTGTTCAAATACTTCATTACTCTGCCAGAAGAGTATTTCAATTTAAAAGATTTCTAAAGGACCCCTAATAGGATCTGGGTTTTGGTGGCTGGTTAAAATGGGTTTTGCAAAAATTCGGATGACATAATATTTAGTCTGTGGTATAATGGTCAGGCGAAAATGCCAATAGAGAAGCACTCCTCCTACTGAGTTCATATTTTCACAATCAGGACTACTATTATTTACTCTGTTACTTTGTTGACACAGGTTACTTTTGTATATATTCACAGAGCTGCGGAAGGCAAGAAATGTAATTGGAGTGAGTAATGTATAATCCACACGAATAGGTAAGTTAAATTCAAGTTAACGGTCCCTAATTGTTAGCATGCAATGACAAGAGTGATTGGGAACCGGGACTTATCACCGTCATCAGTAAGGGGGCTATTAGGTGGTTGTGCTAGGGGTGATTTTGGGCGGATCATTAGTGTGAGTGAATGTTTGTAAAGGTTTCATTATCCTGAAATTGTCAGGGTTCCTATCATTTATCTTATAATTTCATGGAAAGTTTTTGGTAAATAATTGCTTTGTCACTTTTGATTCAAAATTATTCTTGAGTTTAGTTTGGGGTCTGCTTACTCTCATAACTGTTTACACATCTCAGTGTAATACCCTTGTGTACCCTGGGATGTGAACCCTATTTGTCAGGGGGATCAGACTGACCGGGCCAATTTGTGTGTTTAAGGGCTGAATATAAAGCGGCGAGTTGGGTCCAATCATTGTAATGGTTACAGTCGAGCGTGTGTTAAAGGGGGGTCGGGAGTATTTAGAATTGTGGGGGTCTATTTGACATATGTGAATATTTACTGGTGTGACCAGACTGATTTTCTAGTGGTGGTTGGTCACAAGGAACTTATCCACCTCATTAGGTAAGTTTTCTAATCTATTCTGACGGTAAATGCTGTGATATGTCTCTACTGGTTGAATCTCTAGCCATTCTGCAAGGCGCACGTCTATTTGCCTTCAGCAATTTTGTTATATCGAATACAAAGCAAATGCTCTGATTCACGCGGAAATTCGTTTTCTCTCATGATCCCTTTTTTGGCAAAATTTCTTAATGACATCGGTACGCCTAATTCCCGCACAAACCTTGCGATAACTTCAATACTCCTCCTTCTTCCACTTTTAGCCCAATAAGTAGTTCACGCTAATCTCCATGTTTCTGTCTAGGATAAGCCCTCGATCATGCAGTAACACTTTAGTCAAACATTTTGGATCACAGTCTGATAATTTCCCCATAGGCCCCACAGTTGATGCGTGTCTCGGCTGCGGGCAGTTGTAACAACATGAATGGTGATTCACTACACTCACCACTGTAGACGTCGTTGGTCTAGTTGCCTTGAAGTTCTAGCTCTTTTCTACTTCTAACTTAGCCATACATTAGGTCCAAGATGTTAATCCTGACAATTGAATTCAAGCGAGCGGACAGACTGACTCAGCAGATAAATGAGGGTTGAAAGGGTGGGATGAATGGACAATAGTCAGAGAAGGATTGGGTTGAAAGGACAAGATGAAGATAGAAGAGAGAGCCTGACTGAGTATACAATTATCGACCGACTGAATCCCAAAATGGACAGTTCTTATTACTACTGTCCTCAGCGTCCGCTTGCCCAGTAGAATAACTGCTTATCTTACCTTTCTGTGCTATTTATAGTTAAATTCAGTCGTCAGAACCCGTTCACTTACTGGCATTCAGAAGATCTACAAGTATATCCCAAGCTCTGTCACCCTCTTGCTGTGTTGCTGACCTGATATTTTAATATAATATGGCAAATAGGCTAATTGTTTGTAATTGTAGTTGATTTTTACATTGATTGTATTACTGCGTTTTTTGGGTATTTTTCTTTGTAGGGGAATTAGGTTATGGTGGATTAGGTTGATTTCTGGATTGGGAGTGTTGGTTGAGTTATTATGGATTGATTTATAGATAGTCATCACTTGGTTCACAATATACTCGAAATTAGCGTTCTATAGGGTACTCAAAATCTACATTTCTTAACCCTGCCCCTACACCCAAAATATTTACTATCAATAAAAATTTTCCCACTTGACTTGCACTAAAACGGTACACAGCAGGCTCAGAATATACAGGAACAATCCCACGACGAAAGGCGTCCCAGAATCAGCTAGTTCGCAAGACCGGGTTTCTCAATTATGAAGGAAATATAAAGATAACTGGTGTATCAACAGCGTGTTAACGAGGGAATTCTCGTTGACCCATGAAGAAGAGTCTGGTCTTTAAAGAAATTTACCCCAATTACTCACGAAAAGAGACAACATGGTGTATAGACAGTCAATAAGGGTTTTAAAGTCAGAGATGTCAAAGACATGTAGCGGCAAGAGTTAAGATAAATTTTAAGTCACCTAGTATCTTATAGGGTTGCACACCTTCTCAGGTTTTTATTACTAGGGGAAGGTGTGTGGTGTTTCGTGGGCTAGGGTGGGTTGGTTATGTCTATCCACTTGGTTGGATAGATGACTATAATGTAATACAACCAACGGGGCTGAAACTTCACCACATATTTTATTATAATTTTTATTTATGTGTTCAGTCATATGTTTAGTCTTTGTTGTTGTGTTTTTTTTTATATAAATCATTTATTTTATATTTTTACTCAAATGTAGGTTGTTGCTGGTTGAAGTACAACCAATATATAAAAGTCAATCACTTTAAAATAAACAGTCTCTTGTTAATGTTGCGTTTGATCAATGTAACCCAACTGAATACAAATGGTATTTGAGATCATCTCATTGCTGTTTCCAAAATATTTCCTATGTTCTTGTTGCTTTTGTGAATGTAACATATTGTTCTATAGATGTCTATGTTGCTGCCCAGAATAATATTTTCATACTACCCTCTGTTTTCAAGCTATACTACTATAAATCGAGGTGTGGTATTCGCACACAAATAGCCTCTTGCACGAGTGTCAGTCGTGTTTATTTTTGACTTTAACTTCATTCGCATTCCGCCTTTTCCTCTGAAGCCAGAATTACTAAGGCATGGAGAACGCATGCCCAAATATCTATGGAGGAGTACCCCACTCTTCTACTGTTGGTAACGGTACAGCGCGTCGATTGTTCACTGGTTTACTTCCGCTTTGCGTTAACTTTACTTCAATTGTTCCTGATACTCTGCTAAACAAAGATGGCATGAGACAGTCACGATAACCTCTGACACCAACCCAATCCTCTGATTTAATCTGGCTCTTTAATTAAATACCCATGCTGTCCAATGCTTAACTGGCATTGGGCACAAAAGGAGCTGGGTTTCGGGCAGGGCTCAAAAGAGAAATATTCCAAGATGTTGGTTTACCATTTTTATACTTACAGGTTGCGGGGCAATAAACAAGGCGAATGACATTGCGAGTTCGTTTGGGCGGGAACCGGGTGGATGGGGTGGGGGTATTTTATGTCTGTTATATATCAACTACCCTTTAGGCAAGACTTCTGTTAGATCATAATAAAACTTCGAATAATTTTTATTCTTACCGGTTACGTTTCCCATACAGAGGATTCAATCAAAGGTTTCAGGGTTTAAACCAGGCCATTGGGTCGATAACATTCTAAAAATAACGATTATACTTTTTATCTGGCATCCCATATTGTAGCGTTTGAAATCACAGTTTGAAAACCGGGGGGGGGCGATAAACCAAGTCTTCCGCTCTAAGTATACGGGCCATGTTATAACTCCAAAACTCCTGTGTACCTGCTATTATACTAAACTAAATCCATGTATCATAAATGAAAGTGTATGATTCATGCGCGTATTATTTCTGGCTCACTGTTATGGAGGGGTCATAACTTATCTTTTGGCTAGAAGTCAAACAATGTATCACATTCACGTTTGCTCAGATTGTACTTTTGCATATTCTGCCGCACATACGGATTAAACTGAGTGTATCACTGGGTTTCAGATACGTGCCTGAGTGTCAGGAGTAGAGCAAGTCGTTTTATGGGGGGGATATGTGGAGGGTGAGAGGTAGGCATGTGCAGGCTAGAGGTTTTTCTGACCATTTTGAGCTTGAGGTTCTGGCCAATACGTACAATGAGTACGACCGACTAACCATGAGAGAACCATGACACCCTAAGGCACATAATTAAGTGGTAACGCGTCACTTCTCCACGGAATACAGGCTGATTCACTTTGCAGTTGGCCCTGAGCCAGAGAAAGTTGGGATCGACCAGAAGGGAAAAGACAAACTAAATATGCCACGTGCCTACGTATGTCGGATGTGTCGGCCACGAAAGGCGCTGTTATTAGCAGCATACGGTAAATTGCAGCTGGTAAAACAGCACACAACCGCAATACCAAAGTCTATATTTCTGGCAGTGCGATCGAGAGACGAACAAATGCAGATAGTATTCAACAGGGTAAGAAAGAGGTCGATATTGACCCCAACAACTAAAACAAAAATCGCACCCGCAGAAGAAGAGTGGACAGCAAGAGGGACACACACAGTAGCATGTAAGAGAAATTTTATTGATAAGCGGCCACACAGATGAAAGGATAAATATGGGAAATGGACCTAGTAAACTAATGTCACGTGAACAGGGCGAGAAAAACATGGTTTCGTGTACTTTGTGGGAAGTGATGGTTGCATGCGTGGATGATGATAGATGATGAGTGGACTGTGATGAGGTGGACGATGATAATGATGGAGTTGGACAGTCGATGGATGATGACATGGTACGTGATGGACGATGATGATGATGATGGACGATGATGATGATGATGATGGACGATGATGATGATGATGATGGACGATGATGATGATGATGGACGATGATGATGGACGATGATGATGATGATGATGATGATGGACGATGATGATGATGATGATGCTTGGAAGATGATGTTGTATGGGCCGACGAATTGGTGGCATCACATGATGTTACGCATCATCAATGATGATGTTAGTATGATGGGCGAATGATTTGATGATGATGCCTGTCTACGATTCATAATGTTGTTGATTGACATTATGGAAGATGATGTTGACTCTGGACGTTTGATAATATTTATGATTATGCGACGATGATAATTCTATGATTATGGGCTCGATGATGGATCGATGATAGATGATGATGGCACAGATGATGATGATGATAGGAACGATGAAGATGATGGATCGATGAAGATGCATGATTTGATGCAATGGACGATTGACTAAATTGATGATTATGGACGTTGAATGATGATGATGATGGGACGTATGATCGCATGATGATTGGTACCGAGGCAAGAGGAATGAATTTGGACAGATTGTGATGATAGTTGAATGTTTGATGGACGATTCTCATTTGATGATGATGATAGACGCTGATGATTGATGTTGATGTTGTGTTCGATGCATGATCGATGGACGATAGTATTGATCTCGAATGATGATGTTGTGATGTTGGATGATTCGATGATGTGATGAATTGATAGATGATGATGGAGACGTTGATGTATGATGCCATGGACAAGACGCATGATGTATGTGATGGATGTTGGAAGATGATGATGATGATGATGATGGAGGTCGATTGATGATGATAGAGGATGTTGATCGATGATGATGATGATGATAGATGATGGAAGAATGATGATGATTATGGACGATGATTGATGCGGTTTGATCGATGATGGCAACGATGATGATGATGATACAGGTGATGTTGCTATGG
The DNA here is from genome assembly GCA_024509875.1 of Oreohelix idahoensis. Taxonomy (NCBI): domain Eukaryota; kingdom Metazoa; phylum Mollusca; class Gastropoda; order Stylommatophora; family Oreohelicidae; genus Oreohelix; species Oreohelix idahoensis. The sequence continues at coordinate 64,897 of JAMPIV010013977.1, read as the reverse complement.
TACTGATGATGATGATGTATGATGACTTGGGGTCGATTTATGATGGGGAACGATGGTGATGATGATGGACAGATGATAAATGATGATAGATGATGATGTGATGATGATGATGATGATGCCATGTATGTGATGATGATGATGATGATAGATTAGAATGATTGTTAGATGTTGATCAGATGATACTAGCATAACATCGTCTAGTACCAGCGAACAGGACCTAATGAGTTGAACTATGTTCTTTGACTTTACCACAGAAGAATGCGCTCTAAAATGTCCACAAACGACTACAGTGGAAAAAAAAAAGCCCCCCGAAACAAAAGGACAAATAACAAATCACAATTGAAGATTATTTATGAACGACCCCCAATGTCGGCCCTTCAACACCAAGATCGGTCAACATAAGAAGCGAAAGAAAGAGCAAAACATCAGATGATTGAAAAGAAAGAAGATCAGTCAGGTAATAGATAAGTCGATGGTATTCCAAGAAGAATATGGAATGTGATGTTAGAAGATTGTAGGGTCTTTTACAGGGACTATGAGTTACGTGGAAAAACGAAAAGAATAACAAAGTGAAGGTCAACGAGGCATAAGAAACAGAGGTAGAAGCTAAAAAATTGGAAAGTGGTTGATGATCATGTGATAATGAAGAACCAAAGGAAAGAATAAAAGATAAGAAGACGCATGGTTATTCTCACTGAGGGGTTTTTTAGTTGGTCTTTGTGAGGAAATTACAAATTCGTGGCGTGGAAGGTATGATGGGGTTATGTGGGATGGATTTTAGTGGGACGGGTAGAAATAGTTTGGTGAATTTTAGGATACAAAATATTGCGGTCAATAGTAGGTACTAGTAAGTGTAGCGATTGAAGTGGTAGTAGGTTACTATTGTGTATATTTCGAGAAGAATACCGGCGCACTGACTCAAAGTCCTACGGTTTGAGAAGAGACTCCGTGTAGGTGTTTTTAGGCGGGAGGGTAGTCAAGTGGATTCTCTAATAACTGGAATCTTATCCGAATTAAATAAGGGTAGCGGTTGGGAATGGCCTTTGGGGCTTTGTGTTTAAAAAATATTATATATAATAGAACATATGAGTACAGACTTTTGGACACATATGTAATGTAGAAGAGTAAGGTGGGAGATATGGGCATGGATTGGCGGGAGTGAGAGGGTTAGTATTTTATTGGGGGGGAACCGGGGTAATGGTAATTTCTTGGGTTGGAGGTCGACTTTATAGGGTGTAAATAATTGGTTAAGTATAATTGTTTTGTAAATATTGTTCGGTGGACGAGTCTGAAGAGCACAACGTTAGGAAAGTTAGGAAACCAGTTGTAGGAGGGGAGATATAAATTTTGCGGGACTTGAGGGGGGGAATGGACGACACTTGGGAGATGATAAGATGACCCCTGTGCAACTCTGTCGGTATATCTGGTTTTGGCCAGTTTGACGGGGGCAACTACGAGCCATACTCAGCGCAAAATTGTATTACAAATTCTTAAATAATTAGGCACCCCGGTTTTTGATTTATATTTAGCATTAGATAATGACGAGAGTTCGTTACATTTGCAGTACCTCGGCCGATTCAGTCGCTCAAGTCGATACACCCTTAAATAATATAATGATTCGGAGACGAAGTAATAGAAAGACTTTTTGCTTTTTTTTTTTATTTTTTTTTATTTTTTTTTTTTAATGCGTACTTCTTCTTCTTCTTCTTCTTCTTCGTTCGCCCTGAAAAGGACGGTGGTTGCGTTGTGTCTGTTTACAACGTAGCTGTGATATCTGCACCTTTCGGTCGACACATCCGACTTCTGCAGGCGAGCTTTAAATAAATATCCGTACTTTTACACAACATGTTGTAATCTTCTTCTTCTTCTCATTCGCTGTTGTTTAGTAATGTCTACACAAGAAGTCCGGCTCTCTGAATGTATGTTGCTGTGGTTGAAAGTTCTTCAAGACTCCCAAACAGCTTTGTGTGGATGTGCGTCTCTGTGGGCCAATGTTCAGTCCGCAATTGACTAAGCATGTGGCAGTCTTGCAGGATATGTTCGGCTGTCTGTGCTGCCTGTCCACACGTACATAGGGGTGATGAGACCAATCTCAGTCTGTATAAGTGACTGTTCAGTCTGTTATGTTCTGTTCTAATACGGAACAGGATCACCTGTTTTGCTCGATCAAGATAGTGATAGTTGTCTCTTTGATGGTCAATTTTCCTGATGGCCTTTATAAGGGTCTTCTTGTCCTGGAAAGTGATTGTTTGTTCTTTTTGTTCCCGTGTTGCTACCTCTTTTGCTAACGTATCTGCACTCTCATTTCCTGGTATGTCACAGTCTGATCGTATCCACTTTAGCACTACCCTTCTTTTGATATTTACTTCACATAGGGCTTTATTTAACTCTGGCAGTTTATCACTGTTGAGGGCTTGCAGAACTGACATTGCATCGGTAAGGAATACAACCTGCTGACATTGGCTTATTGTGTTATTTATTATTCCTGCAGCAATGCTTAAGGCGTGTACTTCAGCATAGTAGTTTGAACAGAATATTCCAGTAGGTGAACAGGTGGATTCGTTTTCTTTGTCTGGATAGACCACATAAACTGTTGCGCCTCCGTTCTTCACTGCTCTGGTTGCAGATCCACCAGTATATGCTTGGATCCATGCTTCTCTGATGTATTGCTCTCCAATCACGTAATTCAATGTTGTAGTAAAGCAGCTGTTAATTAATTAGTCAAATTTCAGTCTACTGGTTATTTTCCACTTCTCCGCCATGCCATTTTTGACGCGTAGCTCCATAGCTTCATAAAATATGTATCCAGATAAATGACCACAGCAGAATTAGTACCGCCAACAAGGCATGCAGCAAAACACGCAGAACATAATTATTTCCCGCCATATTTTTGTTGTTGTTGTTTTTTTTTTTTTTTTTGGCTGTTGAGTTGCTCGTAAGTAAATAAGGTTGAAGTTTAGCATCAGGGAGATCTGATCTTCACGTAATGTGAAATATAGAAATCTGCTATGTGATGCGAATGTGGTATCTGTTATGTGGTTAATATGTAGGTATATAATGTAAAATAATTATTGTGATACAATGTGGAAATGACTATCTTCATCATTTTCCTTTGCAATCCTTACGGAACATGCAGTCACAAGTGCAGCTGGTCCGGTTGAAAGGAGCCTGCACTAAGCATTCACATGCTCGTACAGCAGTGCTTTCTCTGGCAATTTATTTTATATGCACCATGCACAACCTCATATGTCGCCTTCTATGAAATGCCTGAGCGTGCAGTAGTCCTTTTTTTTTTTTGGTCTCTTCAGAGTCCCCCGGAAATTACGCGGATTGGATATGAGCATGGTCATTTATATATTTCATGTATCACTTGTGCTGTCTGTGTTAAGTATTTGCATGTAGGTAAGCTCCTTCATTTAGGTTGTTGGGGGCTGTTTCTTTTAGATCTTAGGGCAGAAGCTAATGTCGTAGGGAAATAGAAAACTTTACATGATTTCTTAAAAAAACACTACCTATTGGAGAGCATTTGCCTTCTCTTCTTGTTGTCATTATCTCGAATAGGTCTCTTTCTTTCTTGACGATCCAATTTCTGGAGACCTTCTTGACAACATTCCATAGGTCATATATATCACACTGTTGCCCTGCCCCGTCCAGCATACCATGAACGAGAAACTGTACTTAGAAAGAAAAAAAAAAAACGGATTTTAATCGCTGCTACTTCCGTCGCGTGTGGCTACAGTTATTACGGCCGATCTGTCTTCATCATCAGTAGACTGGTTAGCAGAAGGTTTTATAAGTGTTGAAAAAGTTGTTCTACTTCCAGATTTATAACGCACGGTTATTTGGTCAAAGAGACAGAAGATATTCAAGGAGACTTTAAAAATACGAATCAAGCTTGCTTTGCCACCGTCTTTTTTCTCTTCAAGAAGCATCTTGTAGCAAGATAGATCTTGTTGTGTGTTCCTGATTACCGTAGAACTACGTTCCATTTTAGGATTATGCTTCATAATGCTAGCAATTAATGCATCCTGAAGTTTGAAAATCTCGTTAAGGTTTGCTTTTGTAAATGCCTTCGTCTGGTCTGGTTTGTTTTCCTCTTCTTGATACTCGAGTGCTCGCTGCTGTTACAAGTCTACGAGATCCTTATGAGATAGTGGTGCACGATTAGCGTAAGATCGAATTTTTTTAAGCGTATAACAGAAATGTGGCATAAAATACAAAACATCGAAAAAGCGCTAATCGAACAGCGTAAGACCTGGGGATTACTTTATAAACATTTTAAAACAAATTAAGGAGGCGAAACCCGCAGCCTGTATACAGTAAATAAATAAATATTACACACATAAAGGTATAGTTTACTTTATATCGAAGATGTCAGGATTATCAAATGGTGGATACAGTATTAAGAACTTGATATTCCCTTAGTAGATCTTAATAGGTTTTTAATTTTCTGTCTTTGCTTCCAATATATGCTGTCATTAATAACCAGCATTGCATTGTTGTAATATTAAAGATTACCATTTCAAATATCCAGAGCCCATGCAATTTTTCAACAAGTCATTGTAAAAATCAAATTGGGCTAGGATGGCTATTAAAAGTACCTGAATGACATTACGGTCACTTCAGTTCAGATTAAGAGTATCTTCATACATTTGAAGTAGGTTCAGCCATTGTTGCTGACTTGCCCAGCTGAAAGAAGACAACCTTTTGTCAGGCTCCCCAACAATCACAAACACTCACATAGCACCACTCAGCAGCTAGAGAACACGTGCTAATTCCTCAAACTGTCATTTGCTGCATGTCACGATATTTCTCCCCTTGCTCTGCAGTGATGATCAACAATGGTCAAAATTCAGAGTATCTACTGATGGTCTTCAAAGGTATCTATCTACCTTTCGCTCAAGATTACTCTTGGCATAGATTTGAACTGAAGAATGATGCTTCAGTTCTAGGGAGCCTCATAGGAATTTAAGAAATCAAGTTACTACAGCTGATATTATCCAGGCCGTAATAACCTTTTTTATCTTTCCAGACCTTCTATGTGGAGAAAGAATTTTGCTCGTTTAATAATCCCCAATGATTTAATTCAGTAGAATATTATTTCAATAGCTCTGTTTACTGGTATTTTTAATGACTGAGGCATACGGGTGCAGTTCATTCAAAACATGATTACATCAACTATACTTGCGTATATTTACAGATAACTAATTTAATAATCAATTATAGTTAACATTGGAAAATAAATAAAGGTTTTGATAGAGAAAACTTTATATTGAAGGATTCATCACAAGGGATGGTCTGAAATGTTTGTTTTAAGAGTTCAGTTGGCAGCTTTAAGCATGCTCTTAGCTGCCAGTAAGGTGTCTGTTGGCTTCTGCTCCAGCCGATATTTTATTCTTTGCAGGTTGTATACAGGTTCGCCTCATCACTGGTCAAGTCTGGTGGCTCTAACACTTCCCTCTTAGTATCGTGGGGTAATTACGAAGATGGTCCAGCGTCTTCAAGACCCGTCTGATGCTTGGGTCTAGCTTTGACTGAAGGTCACTTATACCACGAACTTGTTCCACAGACTAGTACCACCAATTGGTACCACCGACTATTATCATGAAATGAGAGAGAAACAAATATCCCTCTTGAGTACTGGGTCTCCGACAGGAAAATCAGATCTCCCCCCCCCCTTCTCACTACACCATCCCATTTGCGTCAGATCTTTACCCTCTCTGAGTATTACTGCTAATCCCAGTGAGTGGAAAACACCCATTGCATATAAAACATGTTTACACATACAAATGCACTGGTTGAAAGGTTGATAAAATAATTATATACATTATTTCTGTCATCATCGGCTGCCTGCTCTATATGGAGCTTGGGACTTTCTCTGCGTTTTGGTTCTCTATGAGAAACCTGCATGAAGCAGTCACCAGCTCTTGCATTGGTGGTTCATGAAATCATCATTTTATATGCAAAGGTTGCCAGCGTCGTATGAACGTGGACATCCACTAGCAATTTTCACATGTTAATATTGCAAAATGTACTACTTACCCCAAAAACAACTTTGGGAGGATGCAGACTTCGGCTCAGAGATATAGTTTTCGGCAACTTGGTGAAAATGCCTCTTACATGTGGTCTGGGGTATTACTTTAACTAGAATCCCACTATGACTGTGCGTTCAGGTTCCTGTGATTCCGGGCTTTCCGTATCAATAAATGTAGAATTTTCTTACTGTCTGTGTAAAGAAGATGCTCACATACGTTGCTCGGTCCTTTAAATTAGGATGCTGATTCTATTCCTTATCCTGGCTTGTTTGACTTTCTTTTTCATGAGTTGAATTAGCAGTGTCCTAATCTTAAAATATTGTAGATTTTAAGCAACACTCGGCCCACGCATTCACATTGCTACGTTTAGGTGAAGCCAGTCCGAGATGTTGTATTTTAACATCTCAAATGCCAAATCAATAGCAATCGAAATTGCGTACTTTGGTAGGGTCCATCACCACTACACTCTCATGGAAAACTCCTGCGTGACACATAAAACGTGATTGTTTTCATAAGTAACTCCCATTTAAGGTATTGCCTCTTCCGTTGATTTTGATCATTTTATCAACCACGACTTCAAAGATCTAGCACTGATAATATATTTCCAGACTGACAACTTATCGTAACTATTGCCTACAATAAATCTACCCGGAAACGATTACAAAAATCCCATGTGTTAAATACAGTGCGTGTCTTTAATCTATCAACAGATTAATATTTCCGACACGTTCCTATGCAAACGCACAATTCTTGTGCAACAAACCTGGAATCTTATTCCCTCCTAGACAGAAAATTGGACGTAACAATGGCCGTATTAGTGATAAGACAATTGACTGTGGCCATCTCCGCTTTCTTTACGTATTAATCCGGGCGCTCCAATTCACAGTCGTTATCTTCCTATAAACATTTGGTATCACTACACGAAAATTGACCATCATGACTTAATGCCAATATTGACCCACCGATGTCTAATCTCACAAGGGATGGCCAATTAAACCCAGACATGACATGAATTAAACGAAGAAAGTGTAAACTATGAACGGAGCAAGGAATTAAGTATGTAAAATGAGAGGTAGATCAGTAATGTCGGAGAGAACAGGAACGCGAGGAAAAGAGAACGAACAATTCTGTAGCACTGCGAAAGAACGTACAGTTCAGCAGCCCTAGTTAAACAGCAAAAATAACACTTGAAGAATTATGTCAAAGTCTGAATCAAATATACAACCCTCTAATCAGTCCAAATATTTTGTAATCAGAAGTAGACCACATGGGAATATCATGTCTGCACAAATGTCCTTTGTCACCAGTTACTTTGAAATAAAGTGCGTTAAAAGAAAGTTGTTGTTCATGTACGCTACAAAGACACCAAGCTATTCAAGTTTGTCAGCTTACATGTTTTCTGCAGTAACTTTACCGAGTTGTTATTTCGCAACTTTTCACTCACTTGAAAAGCCTCAAGTCTGTCTGTTCACTTACTTTGTTATTCCCTTTCTTCTCCTCATTCGTTAACCGTATGTAATCTAGAATATTGCGTTTTTGAACCAGGATAAAATACAGCTAATATTTATTATCCTGTGTCACTTAAAAACAAACTTGACTTCCAAAACAGTCACAGAACAAAAGAAGCGAATAAAATCAATATAATATCCTGGCGGTCTGTAAGAAATATTGCTTTGAAAGGGCAAGCAAAGAAACAAAGCGAGAATAACTGGACGTGCAGACACGTAGACAAAAGAACTCAGAATGTCGGCAGTAGTTAAAAAAAAAGGAAAAAGCTGCACACATTATTTATTGACGACTGCCGTCAGGAAGAAAACAATACCTAACTATTTATTAAAAGGCTCGCATTTCAAGCTGGAGGGAAATCAGTCATTTTGTTTAGAATATTGAGTTTTGTGTAAGAACTGTTAATATGTTTAGAATATTGGATATTGTATAAGAAATGTTAGTATGTTTGGAATATTGGAGTTTTTGCAAGAATTGTTAGCATATTTAGAAATATTGAGTTTTGTGTCAGTGTGACGGATGAAACTCAGCTGTCCCTGAACCGTGAGATGATAGGATTGTAGCCTCGTATAGCATCGCAGCCCCTGGATTTGTGTGAAACACAATAGTCAGCGTGGATTCCACGCGGGCTCATTAGCATGCACAATAGAAACGTGGAATTCTACAACGTGGGCTAATTAATATGATAAACAGTTTCCATGCGTGCATCCAGGACGTCGCTTTGTCTTAAAGGGGAGGTTAAGCCACGCCTTCTGCCTTACCTTAGAGCGATCTAAATCAACTACCTCATTCACCTTTCTTTCTTCCTGCCTTGTAGGGCGTTGCCAGAGTCCAACGAGGAAAGCGGAATAAGATCAAAGGCAGTAGTGGTCCCCAAAAAGGATGAAGCAGTTTCACGCCTTCGTCTAGCATCTCAGTGCGAAACAGAGAAGAGCGCTGAAACCGCTCGCAGAACGAGACGAACGGGAAAGACGAGCGGTCAGAGAGTTGGGTAATAGAGCGGGGACTGGCGGCGCAGGAATCAGAAAGTTAATATGAAACAAACATAAAGGTATGTTTTCAGGCACTCGTAGGAAATAAAGAAGTAGAACACTAGACAACAGAAAAACAACAGACATGAGTGGCTTACCCAGGATTTGAACACTGGACCTTCCGTGCGACAACCCCGCCTAGCTATGCAAGCGAATCACACTATCCTCCCTGCCATCTACACATCACCAAAAAATGATGCTTTGATGACAGGTCAGTAGTGCGAACCGAAAGACATAACACCGGAAGTCCACCATGGGCAGTACGGCCTATTAATGACGCAATCACTTCTGTTGTTTCCCTATCAGACAGCATAGGCCAGTCCACACAAGACAAAGAGACCTTAATACTGTGTCTAGTACATGATAGTAGACTTAGAACAGTAAGTACAGGACAGAGGGTAGGTTTTGGTATTGTATAAACATTTATAACATATAAGGAAGGGAAACCCGAGGCCTGTAAACGGTAAATTAATATGAAACAAACATAAAGGTATGTTTTCAGGCACTCGTAAGAAATAAAAAAGTAGAACACTAGACAACAGAAAAACAACAGACATGAGTGGCTTACCCAGGATTTGAACACTGAACCTTCCGTGCGACAACCCCGCCTAGCTATGCAAGCGATTAAGGTCTCTTTGTCTTGTGTGGACTGGACTATGCTGTCTGATAGGGAAACAACAGAAGTGATTGCGTCATTAATAGGCCGTACTGCCCATGGTGGACTTCCGGTGTTATGTCTTTCGGTTCGCACTATTGACCTGTCATCAAAGCATCATTTTTTGGTGATGTGTAGATGGCAGGAAGGATAGTGTGATTCGCTTGCATAGCTAGGCGGGGTTGTCGCACGGAAGGTCCAGTGTTCAAATCTTGGGTAAGCCACTCATGTCTGTTGTTTTTCTGTTGTCTAGTGTTCTACTTCTTTATTTCTTACTTCTTCTTCTTCTTCTTTCGTCCTTAGCCACCGACCGTCAAAGCAGTCAGTGGCCATTACGCCTAGTGGCGCCTTAGGGCAACAGCAGATAGGTTTTCTTTGCCATTGTTTCCCATCACGCCTATTGGCGTCTTTAGGGCAACGGCAAATCAATCCATTTGCTGTTGTTTCCGTAATCGAAGTGACTGGCAAACGGGTGATCAGCCCGTTGGATTTATTTCTTACGAGTGCCTGAAAACATACCTTTATGTTTGTTTCATATTAATTTACCGTTTACAGGCCTCGGGTTTCCCTTCCTTATATGTTATAAATCAGAAAGTTCCCTGATTTCAAATAAGGCGTTAAACTTAACATCTAGATATGACCTCTCATTTCATTTAATATATATTGAGACCACTGAAGAATGCAGTTTATCATTCGGTTGCCAGAGATTTAAAGAAGCACTAGCTTATAGTAGAATCTTGCTAGATTTCCTCTGGATTTTCGGCTATATTGGAGTGAATTCATTCTGTGCAACGGTAAAATATATTAGTTTCAAGTGATCAGTGGTCTAGTTCTTTCATTTTTATTTCACTGGATTTTGTGTTAATTTAAACCTATTAAATAAGCCCATCTCAAAAGTTTCCAGTTGTAAATTAAATGACATCTATACGTTATTTCCCAATATAATAGATGCTTAAATTTAATTTTGAAGCCGTTAAGGGATTTATAACCAATTAATACAGTTTAGTTCTGTATATATATATATATATATATATATATATATATATATATATATATATATATATATATATATATATATATATATATATATATGTGTGTGTGTGTGTGTGTGTGTGTGTTTTTTTTTTTAACCATTAGACTCGCGGAGAGTTTTTCTTAAATATATATAATTGAATACGCGAGTGTATAAAATAGTCTTAACTGTAAAATTATCGCGCGTCAGAATATGATTTCATGTTTTTCTATTTTTTCACATAGAATGATCATACACCTTTGCGTCCCAGCAATTATAGAGTCCTCCAGACTCGGTTCTTCAACATCCAGAATTTTTGAACATTTAAATATAATCTTGTGGCGGCCTGTGCGGTCTCGCTGTCTAAATTTACAGGACAGAAGGCAAACCCAAGACCATTTAAATCATAAATCAATATAGTCTGTAAAGATTAACTGGAGAAGAACAATTGCCAGAGCGATATATTTTATTTTTACTGGTCTGATGTGAGAAAGAATCTATCATCTATGTACACTGACAGTCGCGTATTTTTCACTGGATTTAAAAAAACCCGAAGAAAAACATACCTCACTGTTCAGTCTTTGTCATCACGCTTTAGAAGTTTTACACATCAGCGATGAAAATCCAGGAGACCACTACCTTCTCATAACTTTACCTGTGCCAGTGCCATCCCATAGAAACTTTTAGATAATCAAAAAGGAACACTAATGCTTCACCTTCCAGCGATTACGGGAAAATTTGCTAAACGCCAAACCCGCTAGTCTGGGGCTGGAAAACGAAGGAAAAGACTCAGACAGTTTATTGAGTAATTTAATTGCTGTTTGTGTTATTCTATGGAGTGCCAGATTCACCGAGCGGTAAGTGTGAGAAAATGTGTGATGACCATCGCTAGCGTGCATGAATGAATGAGAGATATTAGCTAAACTTATAATTCTCTTTACTTGGTAAATACCCTTATACTGTATTCCTTGTATTGTTCTCTGTAAGTGGGATTGCTTACCTTAGCTTATTTCCCCTTCCTTAATCTGCTTAGTCAAGGGATAACTTGGAGAATACTAGGACTCTGTTCCTACACCCCATACCAAATATTGTAAAACCCCCTGTCAGAATAAATTAATCTATTTTTGGGTTAAATTATCTCTTTCTGATAACCCCTTGTCTGTGGACTGGGTTTTCTTTGTGTATACAAGCGGGAAGGGCATATTGGGATACTACTCCTAACCCCCCCCCCCCCCCCCACCTTGTTATTCGTATTTTTCTGTAACTATGATTTTTGACTGTACCATGCTAAATGTTGTGATTTTGGTTTAATGATAATAAACACCATAAAACTGATATTACTGTGTTGGCCGACCCATATGTTATATGTAGTTTGTATTCACGTATGTGTGTTTGAAGCACCAAATTGGTGTGTGTACATGAGTGTTGAGTAACTGGCAAAAATTGTTTAGCCAGGAGAGGTTTAGGAGTCTACAGATAAACAAAAATTGTCGTAGGATAGGCAGATCGGAGAAATTACCCGATCTCAGAGACTGTCCTTACTCTTTTCAGCACCCTTGTGAATCAACTATCTATTTCTTACCCCTTTCTATCATAGAGCCTTCACCATCATTCTTCACTCTAACGGGACCACTATTTCTAAGACTTATCTCAAATAAATTTACGACAGTCAGAACTGTTAGATTGTTTTAGAATATTGGGTTTTGTGTAAGAACTGTTAATATGTTTAGATTATTGAGTGAGATGTAAGAACTGTTAATATGTGTAGATTATTGAGTGAGATGTAAGAACTGTTAGGACGTTTAAAACATACGATTTTATGTAAGAACTGTTAGGATATTTAGAATATTGAGTTTTGTGTAAGAACTATTAGGATATTTAGAATATTCAATTTTGTGTAAGAACTATTGGGATATTTAGAATATTGAGTTTTGTGTAAGAACTATTAGGATATTTAGAATATTGAGTTTTGTGTAAGAACTATTGGGATATGTAGAATATTGAGTTTTGTGTAAGAACTATTAGGATATTTAGAATATAAGGTTGTGTGTATGAACTGTTAAGATATTTAGATTATTGAGTTTTGTGTAACAACTTTTAAGATATTTATAATATTGGGTTTTATGTAAGAACTGTTACGATATTTACAATATCGAGTTTTGTGTAAGGACAGTTAAAATGTTTAGAATATTGAGTTTTTAATATGAGGTAATACTGGTTTTGTTTTGTTCAAGCTCTGTTGGTATTTGTCATCATGACTTCAATAGTTTGTTTCTATTGGAACTAGTATTGGAGATGTTCTCAGTTCCTGGTATTAAAACAATTAAATTCCCCTCTTAATTTTAGTTTACAATGTCATTTTAAGATGGGGGGTACATAATGTTGAGCTCCATGGCCACACTCTCTTATCTTGCGTGATGACTGCAGTAAAAGACTCCTCTGTTCGATTACTTTAATGAGTTCTGGAGCCGCCCCACTGGTTGCTATATGGACCAAGGAGTATGCTGTCCACCTCTGGCTTCAGCAAAGCTCTGACCAGGTGCTGCTCAATAACTTTAAGACCACGGTCCCTGAAACAAGAAGGTTGTACCTTCTACGTCAGAACTAATTTATACTCTATTTCTACACTGAGCACAATACATCACAAACATTGAGTTCAGAGCGTTAGGCCAACTGTCAGCTTCATCTGAAATACTTTATACCGGTATTTCCCTCCCTAATGGTTACTACGCCTCTGCAATTCCAGCATTATTTCTTTCTAGTTAATAATCTAGGTGTCAGTGTACTGTTTGGCCATTCCATGCAGTTTTACTTTCCTCCGACACCTTCTGTTCAGGCTGGAGCACTATAGGCTTTACATCATGTTCGCTACTGAACCACACATATATACAGACATAATTTATCAATTTACATTCAATTTTCATTAAAAGATATTGAATATTTCAAGCTTACCACAATTCATGGAAATAATAATAAACAGTTTCGTTGACTGGCAATGAATATAGCACAACTCCGATCTGCCGATGTCCCAGGCTTTATTTTATAAAAAAATATACACTGATGCTCAACGCACTGCTTCTTAGTAGGTTTATTACAAGATGTGGCAATGAACAGACGCTCTGAATTGAGTATATTCGCAGCTCTACCCAATCAAACCATGTCTACACATCTTTTCAAAAAAGTACCCCTTTCTCACGTTTCCCCTGACAACACAAGATAGTATTTATAGTCCGACCAATCGTGTTTAGTCTTTCATTTGTTGCGCTCCAATCAAATAGGAGTTAACATGGTAGGCTATTTCCGTAACGTAATGTTTTTTCAAACACGTTATAAAAAAATTTTATGAGCAGAAATGATTTCATGCTGTCAGGCACCCCCACTATTTTATTTTGGCCATAACTTGGTAATTCCTAGACTATTTGCGTAACGTTTTACATATTCTTTGTCAGCAAACCCTAAGGAACCCAAATATACGAATTTAATGGAGCCAATATGCAGTTTGTTCTAGGATAGTCGTGCTGTTACTACCTTCTCACTTCCAAACTTGAGGGTGTCTGGGTACTGTCATGTTTTCAAACGTAAACCGGTATAATGTCATAATTCCCAATAAGCGTTTTTCAGGATTTTAAAACCTAACTCTGGTATGGGTAGTGAATTTTATCACTGTCGATTTGAAAATAAAGTTAGTGCATGTGGCCTTACACGCGTGATGGCAGCAATTGTGTATCGCGCGACGCGTGTTTAGTGTTGCACGTGTCCCTGCTTTCTGCCTCTCCCTTCTCTCTATCCTTTAGTCCATCTGTCTTTTAGTTACGCCGTGTATAAAAATGGAATGAATGAAATATTAAATTTAGGTCATTGATCAGCTTGCGTATCTCAAGGTTTTTCCAAGAAATACAGTACACGTTTCATTGAAGAAAGCGTGCAGCGACACAGTAGGCTTTTACTATCAACGTGAAAGCGTTACAATTTGCAGACGAAGTAGAAAACAAGGGGGATTTCGAGGACAGTCATTGTGACAGCACTGTTCTTTACCATTCTTCTTTCCTTTTATTTGGACTGGTTAGCATCGAGTGGTTAGTGCATGCGAGTGTCATAGAAGGGGTCGGTTCTGAGCAGATGAGGCTGAAATTTTTTTAGGCGAAACGGCGAGGGGACTTGTTCTGTCGACCCAGGGCCCATTGTTCTGGGAAGAGTACTTATGGGAAGGTTAGACAAGCGTACCTGAGATTTCGACCAGTACCCCTCATTTGCGGGCGGTCAAAAAAAAAAAACAAAATAAAAAAAACTCCCAATGAAAGCCTTACAATTTGCGGAAGTCTTTACCAAGGGGTTCTTTAGTACCTTTTTTTTTTACCATTTCTCCTTTTATTAAATTTATTTGTTAGGCTTTGCATTTACGTTTTAATTTATATATGGGGATTAGAATAATTCACGACATCTCCCCTCTTAAAACAGACATTATATGTCAGTCCTTTATTCTATATACACATAGAGAAATTTATTATTATTTCTGGGGTTTACGGTGATTCTCATCACACGGATGGCGGCTTAAAAAATCCGCTCCCAAATTTGTTTTTCCAGATATATACTCAATGCTAAAATTATAGGGAGCCAAAAGTAAGGACCATCGGAGTAACCTAGAGTTCTCATGCCTAGCCTGGGCTAGAAACGATAAAGGTTTGTGATCCGTTTGCAACTTAAATGCCTTCCCATACAGATAAATATTGAATTTCTTTATTGCCCATATTACTGCAAGACATTCTTTTTCGCTAGTTGAGTAGTTGATTTCAGCTTTATTCAATTTTCTGCTAGCATATGCCACTGGGCTTAATTCCCCATCCAATGCATCTGATTTCTGTAGTAGAGTTGCACCCAACCCAATATTACTGGCATCCGTCCTTACTATGAATTCTTGACTTAAGTCAGGTAATTTCAAAATAGGTTTACTTGTGAGCTTTTCCTTCAATTCTTGGTAAGCCATTTCACATTGTGGTGTCCATGTAATGCGATCTGGATGTCCTTTACGTGTCAAATCAGTTAACGGTGCACATATGGAATTAAAGTTTTTGATATACTTCTGGTAGAAACCACATAATGAGACAAAGGATCTCACGTCCTTCTTGGTTTGTGGTCTCGGGGCTTTCTTTAGTTTCTCTAAATTCTTTGGGTCAGGGGTCATGTTTCCCTGATAAACTGTGTGTCCCAAAAATTCCAATTCTTTACATCCAACGCAACATTTGGTTGGTCGGGCTGTTAAATTTGCTTCCCTAAGTCGATCAAACAGCATCTTCAGAGAGTCAATGTGTTCCTCAAATGTTTCTGTTGCTATAAGGATATCATCCATGAAATTTGTTATACATGGATTATTCAGAGGGTCCAATAATTTTCTCATCATTCTAGAGAAGACACTAGGCGCATTCTTCAATCCAAATGGCAATCTATTAAACTCATAGTGTCCTTCTGAGGTACTAAAAGCTAGGTATGGTCTAACCTCAGGCTTTACTGGAATCTGATAGTATCCTTTACTCAGATCCACTTTTGAGAAATATTTAGCTTTATTTAGTCTGGCAAACAGCTGATTTGTATCCGGCAATGGATCCACCTGTCCTTCTGTAATAGCATTCAGTCTCCTGTAATCTATACAGAGTCTATGTTCTCCAGAGGGCTTCCTTAAGAGTACAACACCGGAACTATATGAGGATTCACTGTGTGAAATAATTCCTTCCTTCAACAGATAGTCTATCTCTTCCTTCAAAGCTTTCTCCTTAGCAAACGGAATCGAATATGGTTTCATACAGACAGGTGTGGGGTCTATCAGTTTCATATCATATTCCAATAGGTTTGTATGCCCTGGTCGGTCTGTTAACACCTCTGCATGATTATTTAGAACCTGTTGCACTCTCTCTTTCTGAGTTTTTGTTAAATGTGTACTGATTTTCACCTGTGCTGCTGTCTCACAGGGGTGTAATGGATATTCAAATGATGAAAGTGGTTCCTTTTTCATCTCCATGGCGATGGACAAGGTCAACAAGTGTGTCTCTTCCTGATGTTCTCTTTCCAAATATTTCTTCAGGAGATTCACATGATAGATTTTTTTCTTTCCCCTTCTTATCTATCTTATAATTTGTTCTAGACACCTTCTCTAAAACTGTATATGGACCTTGCCATCCAATCTGTAACTTATTCTGACTCCCGGGGAGAAGAAGCAGTACCTTCTCTCCCACAGCCAAATCTCTGTCTTTCGCCTTCCTGTTATAATAGGCAGCATGTTTCTTCCTGGCTTGTTTCAAATTTTCATTGGCAAGTTTCCAGCCAGTTTTTAAACGAGTGGTCAGCTCATTCACATATTGGTATGAAGATGTAATGTTTTCCTCTGCCTTTTCATCAGTCCACGTTCTTAACAAAGCTTCGAGTGGACCTTTTATTGGCCTTCCAAACAATAATGTTGCCGGGGCCATACCGGTTGAACTATGGGGTACCTCCCGATAAGCAAAGAGGGCGGCGTGCAGGTACTGGTCCCATGTATCTGGTTTTTCGTGTGCCAACTTTCTCAGGATCGACATCAACGTGCCGTTAAATCTTTCCACTTGGCCGTTCCCTTGGGGATGGTACACACTACAATGGAAGTGTTTGGCCTGGAAGATCCTGAAAACTTCTTCAGTTAGTTTCCCCTTGAACTGAGAGCCATTATCAGTCAAGATTTGATTGGGAAAGCCTAACCTTGTGAAAATTGTGAGCAATGCCTCTGCCACATGTTTAGAATCAATCGATGACAGGGCTACTGCCTCTCCCCACATAGAACAAGTGTCCACCAGAGTCAGAATGTAGCTGTTCCTTCTCTTGGTTCGGGTGAGAGGTCCCACAAGATCCACGGCAACTCTCTCAAAGGGTGTTCCCACTATGGGCATTTCCCCCAGAGTTGCTGGTGCAGTCCAATGTTTAGGTGCTACTCGTTGGCACTCTGGACAGGATTTTACATATCGTTTGATATCTTCAGTTATTCCTGGCCAGAAATAATGACAAGCTATTCGCTGTCCTGTTGCGCTGATTCCCATATGACCACTGAAGGGAATCGCATGCCCTAGTTCCAACACTTTAGTCCTATATGAAGTGGGAAGGACCAGCTGTCCGTGACCATTGGATTCAGATCCAGCCTTCCTATATATCAGTTTGTTCTTCATATATAAAACTCTCCCTTGCCTGGAGGTGTATGAGATTTGGGCAACTTCTTGAAACATGGCTTGAGTGTTTTGTCCTCAGCCTGTGCCTTCCTCATCTCATCTGGGTGAGTATTTATTGGATTATCCTCCTCCTTTTTAGACTGTGATCTGGTCTGCACTGTTGCCAATATCACAGGTCTCTTGGGATTCCCCAAGAAGACATATCTACACCCCAATATCAGAGGGTAGATTGGCTCATTTATCACTGCTGCTTTTATGATTCCTTCCACATATCGCGTTTTCACTTTTATTCGGGCGACGGGAAGTGTCATGGTAGCTACATCCTTGGTTGCAGTTTGAATCTCCACTGTTTCTGTGGTGTATTGATCGGCCTGCACCAGGTGAGAACTCACAACGGAATCGTAATCTAAACCGGTATCATATAAACACCTTATAGTGACACCATTACAGATGACATCTTCACACACTGGGGGGGTGGTATGGTTCCTGTAGTTCTTCAGGTTTGACCTTCTTTTCCTTTTTCCCCGATGTCATAGCAGCACAATGAGGAGGTTTCCTTCTACAATGGTCAGTGTCATGATTGTTCATCTTACAATTTTTACACCACCTTTTTCCTTGGTTGAAAGATTTTCTTTCATCATATTTCCTTTCATCGAATTGTGGGGTTTTATTTTTATTTTCATACCGTGGCCTATCAAACTGGTGCTTACCTTTGTTTTGATCCCTAGGATCAAATTTATTAAAGTTCTGTGGTGCCCTAAAGTTATCCACTTGTTTCTTTTTATTACCTGTTACCTCTGCTTGAGCTGCTTGATACCTTTCAGCAACATTTAGCAACTCACCCAGCCTCTCTGCACCTTGTTCCATGAGAAACTTTCTCAGGTCTGGAGCCATGGACTCTCTTAATTGCTCTATAAGGACCATTTCCTTAAGATCTTGGGTTTTCCCCAGAGAAGTCCATTTCTCCAAGTATGTCTCTATTCGTGCAGAGAACTGGTGATAGGTTTCACCTGACAGTAGTTTAGCATTCCTAAATTTTTTCCTATAAAATTCTGCATTCTTTTCATATCTTAACAAAAGAGCCTGCTTTAGCATGTCATAATTTTCCTGATCACTTCTGCTCATTTTTGCAAAAACTTCATAAGCTGCCCCACGAAGTCCCTGAGATAACTTTAAGCTCCACCTTTCTCTCTCTAACCCATATGTGGTAGCTAATAGTTCATACCTATTTAGATAGCTCTCTATATCATCGTCTTTCTCAACAAAATGATCTAAATGAAAATTCATAGCTGAGGTTGAGGCTCCCTGGCTAGCAGTGGCATCAGAGGCAAAGGGACTGGCACCATTTTCAGGAGCATGGCCTTGAAACTCAAACTCCCTTAGTCGTAACTCATGTTCCCTTTGTAATCTCTTCTCCTCCTTTTCTGCTTCCCTTTCTGCAGCTAATCTCTTTTCTTCTCTTTCTGCAGCTAATTTCTTCTCTTCCCTTTCTGCAGCCAATCTTTTGTCTTCTCTTTCTGCAGTCAATCTTCTTTCTTCTGCTTCCAATTTCTTAGCCTCAGCCTCAATCTGCAACCTCTTAATCTCTTTTTCAGCTTCTATTCTCTTATCTTCGGCCAATCTTTCAGATTCTAATTTTCTTTCGGCCTCTTTTTCTAATCTTCTTTCTTCCCGTTCAATATATTTGTCACATTCAGCAGTGACATAAGAAATCATAATTTGCCCGTCCATTCCTAACTCTTTCGCAGTCTGTACAGCAGCAGATCGAAATTTTGCCAGGTCGGCCATTGTCTAACAGATAAATGTCTAAACAATTTTATCTATGACTAATTAACTCAAGACAACACAGGCACTGTGAGCTCAACCTTATTTATTTTCACCCAAGGATACCTTTTAATTCTTATTATTCCCTGAAGTGAGTTACCCCAATATTTGTAATAGGGAAAGATTCAAAATCCCGAGGGCGAGACCCCAATATATGTGGTAAAGTGGGATGTTATAAATATTTATAGGGGACTTAGTGTACTGACTGAGATCAGCTGTGAAGGTATCTATATCTAATAAGAGTAGTGTATTATAGATAACCTTACTTACTGCCACATATGTATACCTCAGTCAGAATTATTCTGGAATAGTGTGATGACTACGTTATATGTCTAGGGTATGTGTATGATGAAGTGTAAGTCATAACAACAACAGACAGATAAACAATTTAATTTATTCCACCACACTTGACAACACTGTGACACTCACATACATAAAACACTCTAAGAGGATATCTTAAAGGAGTCACTAATAACTTTTCAAATAACAATATGTATTCAGTGCTGTCATGAATGTATATGTGTCCTGATTCAAATACAAAGGGAACCAGGAATCACAATCAATTTTAATTACAAGATATATGTACAGAATTTATTAATATGATTCTTGTAGTGACATATATTATTAATGGTATCCTATGTGTGTCAGTTGTGTAGTGGTAATATGAGGTAATACTGGTTTTGTTTTGTTCAAGCTCTGTTGGTATTTGTCATCATGACTTCAATAGTTTGTTTCTATTGGAACTAGTATTGGAGATGTTCTCAGTTCCTGGTATTAAAACAATTAAATTCCCCTCTTAATTTTAGTTTACAATGTCATTTTAAGATGGGGGTACATAATGTTGAGCTCCATGGCCACACTCTCTTATCTTGCGTGATGACTGCAGTAAAAGACTCCTCTGCTCGATTACTTTAATGAGTTCTGGAGCCGCCCCACTGGTTGCTATATGGACCAAGGAGTATGCTGTCCACCTCTGGCTTCAGCAAAGCTCTGACCAGGTGCTGCTCAATAACTTTAAGACCACGGTCCCTGAAACAAGAAGGTTGTACCTTCTACGTCAGAACTAATTTACACTCTATTTCTACACTGAGCACAATACATCACAAACATTGAGTTCAGAGCGTTAGGCCAACTGTCAGCTTCATCTGAAATACTTTATACTAGTATTTCCCTCCCTAATGGTTACTACGCCTCTGCAATTCCAGCATTATTTCTTTCTAGTTAATAATCTAGGTGTCAGTGTACTGTTTGGCCATTCCATGCAGTTTTACTTTCCTCCGACACCTTCTGTTCAGGCTGGAGCACTATAGGCTTTACATCACGTTCGCTACTGAACCACACATATATACAGACATAATTTATCAATTTACATTCAATTTTCATTTAAAAATATTGAATATTTCAAGCTTACCACAATTCATGGAAATAATAATAAACAGTTTCGTTGACTGGCAATGAATATAGCACAACTCCGATCTGCCGATGTCCCAGGCTTTATTTTATAAAAATATACACTGGTGCTCAACGCACTGCTTCTTAGTAGGTTTATTACAAGATGTGGCAATGAACAGACGCTCTGAATTGAGTATATTCGCAGCTCTACCCAATCAAACCATGTCTACACATCTTTTCAAAAAAGTACCCCTTTCTCACGTTTCCCCTGACAACACAAGATAGTATTTATAGTCCGACCAATCGTGTTTAGTCTTTCATTTGTTGCGCTCCAATCAAATAGGAGTTAACATGGTAGGCTATTTCCGTAACGTAATGTTTTTTCAAACACGTTATAAAAAAATTTTTATGAGCAGAAATGATTTCATGCTGTCAGGCACCCCCACTATTTTATTTTGGCCATAACTTGGTAATTCCTAGACTATTTGCGTAACGTTTTACATATTCTTTGTCAGCAAACCCTAAGGAACCCAAATATACGAATTTAATGGAGCCAATATGCATTTTCTTCTAGGATAGTCGTGCTGTTACTACCTTCTCACTTCCAAACTTGAGGGTGTCTGGGTACTGTCATGTTTTCAAACGTAAACCGGTATAATGTCATAATTCCCAATAAGCGTTTTTCAGGATTTTAAAACCTAACTCTGGTATGGGTAGTGAATTTTATCACTGTCGATTTGAAATAAAGTTAGTGCATGTGGCCTTACACGCGTGATGGCAGCAATTGTGTATCGCGCGACGCGTGTTTAGTGTTGCACGTGTCCCTGCTTTCTGCCTCTCCTTTCTCTCTATCCTTTAGTCCATCTGTCTTTTAGTTACGCCGTGTATAAAATGGAATGAATGAAATATTAAATTTAGGTCATTGATCAGCTTGCGTATCTCAAGGTTTTTCCAAGAAATACAGTACACGTTTCATTGAAGAAAGCGTGCAGCGACACAGTAGGCTTTTACTATCAACGTGAAAGCGTTACAATTTGCCGACGAAGTAGAAAACAAGGGGGATTTCGAGTACAGTCATTGTGACAGCACTGTTCTTTACCATTCTTCTTTCCTTTTATTAAATTTATTTGTTAGGCTTTGCATTTACGTTTTAATTTATATATGGGGATTAGAATAATTCACGACAGTCAGGATGTTTCCTTGGTCATTAAGAGACGTTTCAGTTAGACAGTTTGTAATATAGAGATTGTGTTTCCTCAGACATGTCGTAATAGTCGACCAATATGAGGCTATGCAAAGGGCTATCATCTTCATCGCGTAAAACTAATTACTACATAAATAACTGCTGCTATAGTACATGAATGCTTCGAAGCAGGCTTCCTGCAAAGGGGACAAATAGAGCGCAGAGAGAAATAAGTGAATGCATGCTATTATGTTTAAGTGTTCCCTGTTTCATTTAAATCAAGGGTTCTTAACCTGTGGGGTGCACCTCCCCTGGAAAGGTGCTGATAGCAGACAGAGGAGATGGGAGGTGCCTGTCAGAAAATGTATCGCAATTGTTTTCTCACTGGATAAAATTATAAAGTGTAGAATTAAATTTTATAGTTTTCTTTGCTTGTTTGTTTGTCGGTTTCGAAGTGGCCTCTTTCAATAACCCGTTTATGTGAAGAATTTACTAGAAATAAAATCCCTATGGTAATATGTAAATTGTGTCTTGAATGGTACATTGGTTAATTTGGGGAAGAATGGTAGGTGTGAACATTCTTGGTTTAACTATAGAAGAAACAATAAAACAAACTGTAAAATGGAACGGCAGTCTTGGCACAAGGAAGATTATGGAAATGGAAGGTTCACGTATTACGCATGAAAAGAGACGAACGAAATAACAAATGAAATTTTTTATTTATTTATTTATATATTTAGTTTTTTGCAACAGATAAAGATAGAGACAATTTTCTTTTTATATTGCTGCCTTGGAATAATTCAAGTCACTGAAAATCCTCAGCAACAAAAACTTATTACAATCAAATATGTTTTAAGAACTGCCCACCGATATCGATGTGTTCAGGAAGAACAAAATGTATCACGTATCTGCATTGGTAAGAACAAAAATAAATGTACTGCCATTAAACGGCAAAAAAAAAAAAAAACTATAATGAAAGAAGACACAGCGCAAGCAAGAAATTGAGTTCCACAGGGGCGTAGACAAAGAATTAGACTCACAGTTGCTATTAAAGCGAACGTTTTTATGAGAACTCCAAATATGAAAGAAAGACAAAAACAAAGGTAGTGAGGCCCACGATCGGATTGCATGTGAAATATGTATCTCTGTCTTGTACGCCTCCAGGATTGACATGAAATAATAACGATGAGAGAAAAATAATACAAATATCAATAACGCCAGTCAGCAAAATAAAGACAAACGTGAAACACTCAAACCTCTTTAAGTAGTTAGCCCGCCTCGCAGTGTCACGACATTGTGTTGAGATTAGCGAGGTAATTAGAGCGAAGTACACGTCTTCATTGAACGGGAAGACACGCCGACATTATTCAGACTTTCAAGCATTGAACATGCAATTTCTGGCATCGTGCAAGTGGTGAGATGAATGTATATTACATAAGGTTATCCCTTTGTAGTTTACGGGGATTTGTGACGAGATAAAGAAAGTGCATACTTGCTATTATGTTTAAGTATTCCTTGTTTCATTTAAATCAGGGGTTCTTAACTTGTGGGGCGCACCTCCCCTGGAAATGTGCTGACAGCATACGGAGGAGATGTGAAGTGCATGCCCGAAAATGTATTGCAATTGATTTTTCGCTGGAAGAAATTATGAAGTATAGAATTACACAGTATAGTTTTCTTTGTATGTTTGTTTGTTTATATGAAACGATACGCTCTTTCAAGAGTATTGAATATGCCAATTTATGGCAGCGTACGAGTTGTTAGATGTATGTATATCAGGAGTCAACAACACGTGAGCTTATATATATATATATATATATGTGTGTGTGTATGTGTGTGTAATTGTAAGCGGGTGTGGTGAGAAAATGAGGATTATTAACCTTACCAAAAAAAAACTAGAAAGTGCGTCTTCCTACCTCATGCAGTTCACAAATATATTTTAGTAGCTAGCTCGAGAGTTTTCATTGGGAATGCGGAAAAAAATACCTTTGATCACGGGGACACCGCGATTTTAAATGCCGGCGGGAGAGATCTAGTCTCAAATTTCCCTAGTTTAAAAAGTCTATCTTTTTTGTTGCATAAAGCTCTACCAAATCATCCACCGTGTTCTACCGGTAGATCGGGACCGACCGGCTGCCGACCCCTGATATGTTATATAAGGTTATATCTTTTCTAGTTTACGGGATCTCTGAAGATACCAGACAGAATAGAACTAATTCTTTATCCACGTCGTTTTCATTAATCGCATTTAACTCATTCATTACCCTTTTAGTACCCCAAGGAGCATAGGCACTCAACAAACACGTGACCAAATACTTCTGTACCGTGCTATCCGCTCAAAGTCTTTCCATTTCTTCCCCATCCCTTTCATTTCTGTCCCCAGTTTTCTCTCCGTGTGTTTTTATCTCCCCCCTCTACCTCTCTACAAATTGTTGTTGACGTCCATGGGGCTTAAAGTAAGCCATTCGAATGAGGTGACTAATGTGAGGCTGTGTTTGGGGCTGTCAAACTCATTACATGAATTAAATTGCTACATAAATGACTTCAGCAAGAGCACACGAATGCTTTGGTGCATGATTCCTGCAAGGGGAGATAGTTGCAGTGGTAAATCCTTGCTTCATAGGGATACAAAAAATTCAAATCATGATGATGATGATGGTGATAGTTATGATGATGATGGTGATGATAAGGATGATACTGCTGCTGCTGATGATGATGGTGGTGATGATGATGATGATTATGATGATGATTATAACCCTTGATAAATCGGAAGAAGACACGTTTCTTTTTCTATTTTTCGTGCTTTATTTTATTCTCCTGGATGTTGGAGACTGGCTTAAAATGGATTAAAAAGACATGAAACCATCTTGAACGAATGGCACATGACAGGAGGGCTTAGCCTGAACGTGCAGAAGGTCTATGTTTCAAGGAATGTTGAAGGGCGATGAATAAAGACCTTTGATCTCCTTTAACGTTGTTAAGTGTCGTGGAAAGATGCTGTGATACTTGCGGCAGTGATTGTGGTCTGTTTCAAGGCTTGAAACAGCTCCAGTCACAAATTTAGCTAAACACGAAATAATCAAATACAAATGATGAAGCGGCATCGGTTCATTCAGCGATATATAACAGTGACAATAAAGAACTTTCTAGAACACGAGTCGGCGTAAAGTCGATACCAGTATACCGGTAGTGTGACGGTATTGCCTCCCCTGCTTTGCAGTAGTGGTCCAACAGTGGCCAAAACTCAAGAGTATCTAATATGGGCTTCAAATGTATCTACCTTCGCACAAGATTACTCTTGGCAGAGATGTCGATAGAAGGGTGATGACACTTCTGTTACAAAGGGAGTCTTCACAAGATATTCAGAATAAGCGAGAACAATACTGCTTTGGCTGAGTATGTTAACTCTGTAATTCTGCCGACGCTTTTGTGAAGGATTTAAGCACTTCTTACTTTCAGCTCGTTTAAGCCCCCACCCCTGATTTACTCAGTGGATTTCTATTATTTTAGTATAGCTCTGTTTAGAGTGTGTGTAGTAATTTGACTGAGACAAACATGCAGTAACTTTAAAAGGATTAAATCGAAGTTAAATTTGTAGCATTACAAATAGCCAAATTTAATAATCACTTTAGGTTTTAACAGTTGGAAAATAATTTGAATAGTTATGGATCAAGAAAAAGTTATCATCACAGTCTTTACGGAATGTGAGATATTACAAGAAGTTCAAGTGGCAGCATATATTTGAACCTAACTGCCAATGACGGTTCTGCTCCTTCTTATGGGTTGGTTCTTTTCACTCTGCTCGCGCTCGTCTCTGATCAAGGTTGTCGGGGGTAGCTCATTTCCCAGAAACGTCAAGGAGAGTCTACCACGTGCGTCCTTCGTCTTAAAGCTTAGGCCACGGTTTCCTTCTTGTTCCAGAGATAGTACTTTCTGCTGGTACCACCAACAATTATGGTAAAGAATACATCGAAACGCTCTTCTGAGTATGGCGTTTTCCACCCCATAGTTATGGGTTCGTTTCTTCCCATACCATCATCCCAATTACTCAGACTTTACCCTCGATGAGAATTAAATGTAATCCCTCGGGATAAAACTTTCTTTACATTTAAATAGAATAGCTTTTATAGTTACTTTATATTTAAATGAATAGGTTAATAATACAGATAGTCTGTTTACATATACATCTACACTGATTGAAAAGTTTTCATAATATAAATTGAATATATTTTCATTATGTTTACACTGATTGAAAAGTTTGAAACTTCCATTACTTTAAAATGAATATTTTCACATAGACATTTACACTGGTTTAAAGCTTGAAAACTTACATTAATTTTAAAGTGACTTTGTTTATAGGGACATTTACACTGCTTTGAAAATGTAAGTATTACACTTAGAATGTACATCATTCCGTTCATCTTTCCCTCCATGCTCCACAGGGAACCTGGAACTACTTTATGCTTATAGTTCTCTTTACGAAACTATCAATAAAGCAATCACCAGCCCGTGAAGTGGTGGTTCATGAATCATCATTCTATAGGCCGAAGTTGCCAGCCTCAAATGACTTTGACATCCACAAGCGAGTTTCGCATATTAAATTCACATAGTAATATACATATATATATATATATATATATATATATATATATATATATATATATATATATATATATATATATATATATATATATATATATATATATATATATATATATATATATATTAGTTCACATGTTAGTAATAAAATATGAAATGTAAATCACAACTTACGCTAATCCTGACTCACAGACGTTTTGCTCAGATGAATAAAAGAGATGAGTCGGTCTCTTACACGCATCTGGGGTGTCTTTAATTTGACAATAGATTCCCTCTCTGACTCAGTGTGTGTCTTCAGTTTCCTAGTCCCGGTGTTCCTTATTAAAATGTAGAGATTTCTTTGCTTTGTAAGTCTTATTTGGTTCTCCAATAAAAGGTCCGGTAAAAAAAAAGAATTATGAATCTTGTCTTCACTCTGGCTAGGTCTGATGATGTCTTGGCAAACGTGAAATTCACAGTAAAATAAAACTGCGAAATGGTCAGACTATATTCCCTGCCTTCGCACGCCTTCGTTTGTTATGAGCTATAAAAAACTCCAATCATATTCAAACAGGCGAGGTATGGGGTAAGGATTTCAAAAATACTCCAACATTGGATAATTTTGAACGTAAGGCAGAGGTCAACTCTCCCATATATGGTAATATGATGTCCGAAGCCCTTGTGTACAAACTTACAGACAGATCGGGGAACTCACGTGACAACATGTGTAAGCTGTAATACTTATTACTTTATTAGAAAGTAATGTTGTCAACAAGTCGGCCCATAAGCGATTATGTCACACCTGTCAGCTCACATGTGTCACACAGACAGTAATCTCATTATCTGTCGTATGAGTACGCAAAAACTCCGTGTCTGCCCATCTGGGTTACCAAACGAGTCGTCTTATCAACGGTTCAATCTAAACACGCCGGCGACTATCTCATCTCAGTTGCTCACCGCAAGCCAGGATGACCGGGTAACAAACAGGTGACATCACAAAGAAGAGTGTCGAATGATTTGATAAAATCAAGTATCTGCTACTTAGCAGAAAAAGTAAGAAAGAAAGAAAGAAAGAAAAGTGCGACAATTGAGAGCAAATAATAAAAATCAGTACCAAAAATGTACCGTTACTGCCGGAGAGAAACAAAGATCGATAGGGGCCGCCCCGTTTTGTCACAGGTAGATTACTTAGGACGATTTGGTAGATCTCTAGGCGACTTAGGTCGGAAAGAAAGAATTTTTAAGCTAGAGCAATTTCGTATTGACCCTCTCCCGATGACATTTTAAAACGCCATATGTCCAGGACTATAGGTATTTTCCCCGCATTCCCAGTCAAAAAATATTCATTGTAATTATGAGCTGCACGAGATAGGCACGGGATCTGGGTTTTTTTAAGTTAAGTTAACTTTGGGTAAAGTATCGTTTAGTTAGAATTTTCAACCTCTGTTGTTGGCAGTGCAGGAAGTAGATCGGGTGCTTCTCAAACAGATTCCCACATCTCCTGGGTTGCCTACCGTTGCTCTAGAACAACTTCTTCATGGCACCTTTCTAAGCTGGTGGGTAATGAATTTTACTGGTGATCTATTTACTTTACTTAGCAATGATCTAGTCCTGTTATTTTTCATCAAATGTTTTGCTTTTACAATTTATTTAAATAGCTGTCCATAACGTGCATTGCATTCTCATCCTGAACTTATACTCCTGCCACTGTAGCTGACATTATATTGTCTATTCACTGTCCATGAATCACATACATGGAATAGCTTTGGTTGCACATAACAATGCAAACACTCATCCACTTTCCCTTACTACATATTTGTTTATAAGTAAGCCTTTTTTTCATTATTTGTTAAATTTTCCCTGCTAAGAACGTGCTTATTGCAGATTCTATATTAATTTTTAAAGTTCCTTTGCTAGAGCTTTAAAAAAAAAAACACTGGTTTTTTTAAAATTTATCTCTTCTGAGACTTGCTACTAGTAGACCTTATGATTTGGTTTTTTTGTTCCTATCCTGATACTTTTTTATTAGTAAATCCTATATTCCATTTTTTTGGATTTCCTGAATCAAGCTACTAGTAGGTCTTATTTTTTTTTTTGCTTCTTATTTCCCTTTCCTAACATTTGTTTACCAGTAAATCTTATATTCCATTTTTTTTTTTTTCCTTTCCTGAATCAAGCTACTATTAGGCGTTATATTTGTTTGAGCTCCTAATTCCCTTTCCTCATACTTGTTTACCGGTAAATCTTATATACCATTTTTTTTCCCCTTTCCTGAATCAAGCTGTTAGTAGGCATTATATTATTTTGTTTCTTAGTTCCCTTTCCTGAGATTTCTTTATTAGTGGACCCTTATATTTTTGTTTCATTTCCTTACATGAGACTTGTTAGTTATCGTTTTAATTTTCCAGAAGCCTGCGTTTGTCTTGCGCTACTTAAGCTTTGCTTGTAAATAAGTAAAACATATTTAACTTGAAATGTGTTTCCGTCATCATTATCCCCGACGCCAAGATAAACTTTTATAGACGAAGTAAAGCTGATCGACAGACATATTTGCCGTTAGGTAATAATTTGGTAGAACAGATAATTAACTATTTACAGACATTAAACCTGGCTAATGGAGAATAACAAAACTGAGCTAAATCTTCCTATCTATAACGAAAAATCCTAAAATCAATTAGGATCAGCTGTCTGGGATGCACTGAAAACATGAAAGTTATCGTACAGCGAGACAAAATCTATGCTGAAAAAAAAAATAGAGATCCAAGCCCAAGAGAATCTCAAAAAGAGATAAATGGACGAAGGAGTAATTAATTAAAATTAGTTAGAAGCAGAGAGCTGAATCCCGGTCGTTCAAGAGAAAAATAATTAGAAGAAACTATAATAAACTCGCATGCTGAAAGTACTTTTATAGCTGAAAATTTTGAAAATAAAGAAAATATGTGGAAGAATACATTGTAGAGAAAGAGGAAGAAACGGAAGAGATGAACAAGTAGGGGAAACTATGCTCTGGAAGAAGTAGACGGAAGGACGAAGATAAAATAAAGAAGAAGGTAACCAAGACGAGACAGACCCTGAAGCAAAAAGTTTGAGAATTACGATTAAAAATGCAATAGATATTATCTAAAATAATGTGTTGATAGATTATCACTCATAGTGTCCTCTTTACCCTCACTGCAATGTCGATCATCGAACCACAACCATACAGAGCACTGTCACAATCATAACCTTCCCAATCGTGAGTACTGTCACATGCAAAACCTTCCCAATCGTGAACACTGCCACATATACTCGTATATGACGTTCTTAATCGTGAGCAATGTCACATATATAACCTTACCAATCGTGAGCACTGCCCCATATACGACGTTCTTAATCGTTAGCACTGTCAAATATATAACCTTACCAATCGTTAGCACTGCCCCATATATGACGTTCTTAATCGTTAGCACTGTCAAATATATAGCCTTACCAATCGTGAGCACTGCCACATACATAACCTTACCAATCATGAACACTGTCACATAAATAACCTTACCAATGGTGAGCACTCAAATTAAGATTACATGAGAGCTGTGTACTTTCTGTGCTTCTCTATGGTGCGGAATGCTGGAGAGTAACAGAGAAGGAAATGTCGAAACTGTCCTCCTTCCACACAATCTGCTTAAGGAAAATGCCCTAATCTTTTTGCCGAATACTATTACTAACCAAGAACTACTTACTCGGAGTAACCGAGAAGACATGTACACCATCATAGCTGGCAGATGCGGGAGTTGGGTTGGCCACGTCCTCAGAACAGACCCTGATGCCATCACAAGAACAGCTATGCTATGGACCCCCGAAGGAAAACGAAAGAGAGGCCTACCAAAAACAACTTGGCGGAGGACTGTGGAGGCCGAGATGCAAAGAACGAACCACAGCTGGGGCACTGTACGAAGGATGGCCGCCGACCGAGCAAAGTGGAATCAATTTGTTGCTGCCCTACAAGACGCCACCAGGCGTGATGGCCACTGACTGCTTTGACAGTCGGCGGCTGAGGATCAAAGAAGAAGTTGGTGAACACTGTCACATACCCTTTTCAATCGTGGGCACTGTCACATACATAATCTTCCCATTCGTGAGCACTGTCACATACATAACGTTCCCAATCGTAAGCACTATCACTTACATAACCTAACCAATCGTGAGAACTGTCACATACATAGTCTTTCCAATCGTGAAGACTGTCACATATATAACATTACCTATGGTGAGCACTGCAACATACATAACCGTCCCAACTGTGAACAGTGCAACATAAATAACCTTATCAATCGTGAGCACTGTCTCAAATATAACTTTCTATTAGTGAGCACTGTCACAAAATAGCCTTCCCAATCGTGAGCACTGTCACATACAAAACCTTCTCATTCATGAGCACTGTCACATATATAACCTTCCCAATCGTGAGCACTGTCACATACATAACCTTTTCAATCGTGAGCACTATCACATACAAAACCTTCCCATTCATGAGCACTGTCACATTGTCGTACAGATAGGTTGTGAGTTATTTTTCGCCCGTCTGAGTAGAGTGGATGATGATAAATACGTGAGAAAAAAAGGTGTGAGAAATAGATTTCACGGGGTGATAGCTTAAGGAAAAGATATGTCTCTGGAATGAGTAAGTTTCTCTATTCCAGCCTATCTATACGACTATAAGTTAATACAAGACAACCTTGCCCTCCTCATACATATACATATAAGTTTAACTACACACACACAGATATGTGACAACAAGACACACAAACGGGAAAAACTACGGTTACTTGGGTATGGGTCTGACCAACATATAAAGTTAAGTTTCTTTTGTTGTTTATTATCATTTAAACTTGACAACATCAAATATCTAAAAAAAGATCAAATAAAATCAGATTTACATACATATGAAATAGCAGAATGAATGTGCCCTCCCATTCTGGAGAAAAAGAACCCAAAGAGTTAATAACCCAAAAGTCGAAGGTTTGCACTATGTTACAGAGTAGACAGTAAGGTAAACAGGTTCCTTCTATAGGCTACCCAGTAAAGTTAAAAAGTTTAAGCAAATCCAGTTTTGGTAAAGTCCCTGTAACAAAGAAAAATATTCACTCTCTCTTTCATACAGTGGCCACTCAATCACTCTTACCTACTCTTGGTGATATCCCTTGGAAATACAACTATCCTGAATATAAAAAAGGTCAGGTTTTTAATTACCAAATTGGCCCCAGTCCATCCTCTAACAATAAAGACTAGTGAGGTGAACGCCGAATCTGGTGTGGGTTTTTCCTCGATGAACAATATGTCACCGCCAATAGTTGATGTAGAACCGTGATCTTGGGGTTCACAGTTAAAAGAGGAAAATACGTCCAGTATTGGGAGACATCTGGTTGCTAAAATGTTACAATTGATAAATGATGATAATCCTATCGGCTGGCTCTGTGGTAGAGTGCCGATTCTGAAACAGCGTAAATTCTGGATGCTACGCTTGAATACGACTGTCAGAAGTCGGGAATGAATGTTATTTTTTCCACACCACAGTGGGCTGATAAAGTGAAAAAAGTATTGCTGGGTTTTGTAAGTCCAGTTAAATTTTACACGTTAAAATGTTTCTCATGTATCGTTGGCAAAACTTGCTCACCAATGAAATTGGTGACACACAAGCCAAGAAACGACAACATTAATCACTCAGTAAAAAAGGAAAAAGACCGCTGGAGGCTCTGGATCAGGTCTGCAGAAATATATAAAAAAAACATTTATGGAAAAATGCTACTATTTTATATAGCTACATGTATGCACACAGACGGGGACATGACAATCTCTTATCCACTCCATCAGTCCTGATTAATTTTAAAAGGCACACGGTGTCTTTAGCCTATCCTATCACGCGTCGCTAGCGCTGAGTTTTCAGGTCGGAGGGAGTAATGCAACTCTCCCCGCCCCTTGCTCACCCCGGCATTCAGCGTACAATGTTAACTATTATTTAATTATCCATATGCGCACTTACACAAAGTATCGCCTGTCGTTAATAGTTATTAAATTGGTCGGCGTCTGATAGTTTATTCATACGATATTAAACAATAGGCACTTATAATAAATACGCACAATGAAATAAAACGTGAATTCTTTTCTGTCACTATCAGTCGCGCCTATCATTTAAACAGTCAGCTAAAACCGTATCTTCTTGCGTGAGAAAGCGTGTGGTGAAAATTAACATTATAACTGAACATCTGGTATGAAATAGCTACGCGTTATTCTATTTCACTAGTTTTAACGCTAGAAAATCTAAGTGAATTATAATGGTAAAAGCTTAACACTTTTAAACACTTAAGCACTAATTTCTATTACCAGAAAATCAGAATGAAAATCCCCACGAATGCTATTAACACATTTTCCACAATGGTTCTAGAACTACGTGCTTAGACTATCCAAAAATTCTGAGTGACAACTGATAGCAGGTTTAAGAAAACACAGTTTATATATCATTATGTTTCTCTGATCTATAGATGATGTTACTTTTCGCACTATTGTGTGAGTAACGGAGAATCAGAACAGAGTTCCCAGATAAAAGTTTACGGTCGGCCTTCTGGCGAGGTTTCAACCGTCATCAAAAGACTTATATCCGTGTAACGGGGTTCTTGAAGATTTTGCCCGCTTCTGAAGATCAAAGAGCCCAGGGCTTTTTCTGACTCCCCTGAGTACGAACTTCAAAGGGTCTGCGGTTTTTCACGTGCAGTCTGTCAGGTATCGTATGATTGACAGATAAGCTCGCGTGAGAAAACTAGGTAAACAAACCTGATTCGCTACCCGTTATGACTGACAGGTCACGAAAGTGTGTAAACTTCGTTTGATTATGTTCAAAGAAAAGAGGCATAGGTGAAAAAGTGAGTAAACACAGGCTGTAAATGTCTCGTTTTTGCTAGAAAATCATAGAACGCTACGAGGTCACAAAAAGACTGTCAGATTACTGTAGGCTCTCTTTCCATTATACGTCACACACATACATAACCTTCCCAATCGTAAGCACTGTCACATACATAATCTTTCCAATCGTGAGCACTGTCACATACAAAACCTTCCCATTCATGAGCACTGTCACATAATAACCTTTCCAATCGTGAGCACTGTGATATACAAAAACTTCCCATTCGTGAGTACTGTGACATACATAACCTTTCCACTCGTGAGCACTGTCATATACAAAACCTTCCGATTCATGAGCACTGTCACTGTCACGAGAGGGTTGATTATTATTGAAATTATAAGAAATCCTGGACCCAAAGCTGTATCAGGTGATACCAGGATAGTGCCAGATAAGAGTCTGGTCTTATAAGTAATACCCCCTTCTCTGAAAAGAGTAAGGGTGTATAGACATCAAAGGTAGGATCAAGCTGTATAAGTTCCTAGAGAAGATGGTAATATATTACTCTAAGCTCTTACTTGCCCCTCTCCAGATCCTCCTCTGTTAATATTATTATTATTATTAGCTCTGCTAGGGGTATTAACTAATTCTATCTACCAACAAGAACTGTAACTTAACTTAAATAATTTAAGTAAGTCTGCTGGTAAATATTTACTATTTATTTTTACAAATCTTATTTTCTGCTTGAAAATCTTTCAAGAACTCAAAAGTTAATTACAACAGTAAATAAATAAAACACTTGAAAACAACTGTTCATTGTTAATTAGGAATGTTCTCCTCTCTTGGTTGAAATCACTCTTGTTATAGAAGGTTTGTATGTTAATCTTAATTCTATTTGTTTCACAGTTCCAGAATTTTTGTTAAGTACTAACTAGGATGTTTGCCTAGCTAAAAGCACTCGAACTTCATCATTTTAGTTCACTATACTGTGGTGAATTTGAATAAACTGCACAGTAGCCTTGTGTGGCTACTTAGCGTGAAGTCTTGATTTGGTAGTCTGTTCCACCTTGGGTCTGGCAAGAAAACTGTGTCTCCTCCAGGCCTTAGGATTGGGTAACTGTCCCTCTAACAATCAAAGGGCGCTTGCACCACTGGATCCTATAGTAGAGTCTGGCTCCTTAAGGTGGAAGTTAATTGCAGGATGCAAACTGAAATATATTTAATTTCACCACTATATTGTCTATCTCTATCCCCTTTCTACAGAAGTAGGAGGTAAGAGATAGTTTCCGACGACAGAGTGCAGATAGACGCACAGGTCATATCACAGCAGCAATAACTCAATTCAGTTCACTGTGAACATATCTTTCTCCAATTCCTTTGATATAGCTAACTGTCCATGATTCGCCTCCATACATTTATTAGATCTTGTGTAAAATACTAAGTGATATCTTAATCAACTCACTAAAAGAATTCCTTTCATCCTTCCTTATGTTCCTGGTGTGTGGTCCATTCCATCAAGAAATAATTCTTTAAAAGCTTTTCTAAAACTATGAACTCACTCTGGCTTCCATTCGCCATTTATTTAAATATACACAGGCTTGAAAGTCTACCAGAAACACACCGTAGTTTTCTAACACATGTTACCCACTTCCTAATGCACAATTTGATCAATTATTTAAACAGAATATATATATATATATATATATATATATATATATATATATATATATATATATATATATATATATATATATATATATATATATTCTTTCTTACCCTCAGGCACATACAGTCGAGCTGTTAATGGTTAGAATGATGTGCTCTCAGGTACAAAAGGCAAAGGCACCCTTCATTAACACTTTTATTCTTTTTCCCTCGCTGTGATTTTCAAATCTGACTGGCCTCGATTAGCAGAGGGCAAGGTCTATTTATTCATCACATCCGGCGCCAGAGAGAGCAGAGGCTAAAGGGGTGTTTGCGTATCTCAAAATGTATGCCTAATTTGTCCTGATGTACAAATATGGAAAACCAAGATTTCAATTATCTTCTTTATTTCTGGAACGATTTTCCTCAACCAAGGCTTAAAATCTGCCCTGAATTAATCCTCATCCATCCAACTAATTGACTTTATATTACATGCTCTAGTTTTATTGTATGCGTGGCCCAAACAGCAAAATTTTTGACTTGCCTGATGTCACGATACATTCCACCCGAGATTTCTCCCGTAATAATATACTTTCCGTGGAGGTCTTTGCACACACTAATAATTAAACATTTCTAGTTGTGGATTCTTGACCTCTGCATGCTGTACTTCGCTCATATTGCTGTATTTTATCTCCTACTGAAACCATGTTACACACATTTTGAGATCGCCATTGTAAGGCTAGTACGTTATTTGTAAACACTGCATAAAGGTGCGTTTTCATTGGTTCTCTCTGCATTCTTCTATTTCTAACGTATGGCGTTTCGTTTGGGTAAAGAATGACAGGTTTTGAATCCGACCTCACGACAGTCACATACAAAACCTTCCCATTCATGAGCACTGTCACATACATACCCTTTCCAATCATGAGCACTGTCACATACATAACCTTTCCAATCATGAGCACTGTCACATACATAACCTTTCCAATCATGAGCACTGTCACATACATAACCTTTCCAAGCGTGAGCAAATCAAAAAAAGGACAGGACTACTTCTCCCCCATGCATGTCGTACAAGAGGATTAATATGAGGTTGTGTATTAGGCTGCAACCTCGTCAGAATATAACAAATTGCTACAGATGACCACCGCTGCAATAGTACGCTTGACTTACTCCATAGGGAGCGAAAAGCGAAATGAAGATAATAACAGTCAATCAAGTAAGTAATCTAAGAACAATAGTGGACCTTTGATTTGGTTGGAAGCTAATTAATCAACAATCACACGCCAGTGTCATCCTTTAAAAACAGTGAACTTACAGATACAGCAATGTCCTGGACAGCACGTGTTGTATAACGTGAGCCGTGGCTGGAATTATTATTTTGTTTTAAAATAACTAATACAGACTTTACAAAGTAACAAAGCTGTTCTTCATGTTACTCCATACTGAATGGAAGTGTCTGAGACTTTTATTTGACATAGAATACCGTAATGACTTATGTGTGTATGTATGCACGCGCGTGCATGTGTCTTTGTTAGCAAGAAGTAGAATGTTGCCGCAGTATATATATTTCCGTAGTAGTGTGTGTGTACGTGTATGTGTGAATACATGTATTTATGTGTGTGTGTGTGTGTGTGTGCGTGAGTGCGTGCGTGCGTGCGTGTGTGTGTGTGTGTGTGTGTGTGTGTGTGCTTTTTCCGGTTTTTCCCCACTATTTGAAGCAAAATAAATGACATGCGTCAATGATTTCCGTTATATTATATTCTTTCATTTGAGCAGAAGAGGACATTTGATACCGAATACTGCTTGCCGTGGTAAATTGTGTTTTGTTTATGTTAACAACAAGCATCATTTGAGATGGAAAAGCTGACTTCTGTCGTGTAGTTAGTTTTATTTACTACAGCAGAGCGAGACGTTGAAAAATTGTATCAGTGGTTCCAAAACTTTTCAGGTGGCGACTCTATGTGTTTTATTTCTTCACTCCTCGCGATCTGACCGAATATTTTTTTCTTATTTTCCTATAACTCACTACGAACCTTCTGCAGACTTTTGCGACCTTTATAAAGATCGCTATCCTGGGTTTGGGAACTACTATCTTAGACATTGACTTCTGTCGTATGCCTTAATGTGTTATGTGTGTGCCCGTGTGTGTTATTTTTAATCGAGCGAAAACTTTTCTATTTCATAAACTACAACAACTAAATCTTTAGCAAACAGGTACTTACTTAGTCGTTCCCCTTCTACCGTGAGGTGTAGAGGTTTGGAAGAGAGAGCGCCAGACTATCCTATCGGCTGTCTTCCTCCTGGCCTGGTTCCATTCGAGTCCTCGGTCCTTCAAAGATTGTCTAATGTTGTCCTCCCAGCGGACTCTGGGTCGTCCTGGGGGTCTGGATCCCTGGCTCTTTGTTTCCCATGCTTGTCGTGGTAGCCGATCTTCTCCCATTCTGCAGACATGGCCAAACCATCTTAGTTGGGACTGTTCTACTTGGGTCTGCAGGGGGTGGGATTTTAGGCCTTGGCGTATCGTCTGGTTGCGGACCATATCTCTTCTTGTTACTTCAACCACCTTCCTCAGATACCTCATTTCTGAGGTTTGGATCTTAAAAGCAAACAGGTTCTACGTGTAAACACAACACAATCACTCATCATTATCTTTAATACTTGTCAGCTCCTCGTGAAGCACAGGTCATCAACAAAACGTGCCACGCCCTCCTGTCCTGGTGCCTTTTGTTCAAAGTCTTTCCTCTATATCTCTTTCATGTCTGTCTTCAGCTCTTTCCTATATGTGTGATTTGTTTGTTTGTTGGGTCTCCCTCCGTTTGTCTTACCCCGGAGATTACAGAACACAGACTACCTTGCAATGCTACCAACTGATTATATTAATGTGCACTGTCCAATACGGAGCCTTCTCCTCGCCTTCAGTTCCACTGGTTGTACGAACATTCCTGGTGCT
Organism: Oreohelix idahoensis; assembly: GCA_024509875.1. NCBI lineage: Eukaryota > Metazoa > Mollusca > Gastropoda > Stylommatophora > Oreohelicidae > Oreohelix > Oreohelix idahoensis. The sequence continues at coordinate 27,026 of JAMPIV010013977.1, read as the reverse complement.
AAATCTGGAAACATTCCTAGAAGAAAAAAAACGCGAGTCTGCACATTCTACTGCTGTCTGCGTTCTCTGATTTGTGCAATAAGCCCTCTACCCGGAGGGGCTTCTTGTGTCTGGGATCAGAGTCGGCCTTACGGATTGTTCAAGGTGGTACCAGATCTCACGATGGCGTTCGCCCCCTTCCATCCGCCCGTGCATTACGTGTGTTCTCTTACGAGATTCAGTTTCGTGCTATTGAGTTGGATCACATATAATTTCAACATGTGATGTTCCCTGATGCATTTTACAAAGCACATAATTCTTTAATGTTTTCACATTTTATTGTAGATAATGTTTATCATGTAGATTTATTATTCTTTTAAAATAGGAATGATTTTATTAATTTACTTTTATTATAAATGTCGACGCCTCCCCCAAGAGCCGGTGTAGGAGGCAGGAAGCGCTCAACCGGTGTAGGAGGCACCAATGACGTACCCTGAAACACGCACTGTAAAGTGCTTACTACGTTCAATGGTTTTTAGCCCGTTGAAGCCCCCAGCTGAGTTAATTTAGCGAATTTCTTCTTATAATGGTATAGATCTGTTTAGAGGTATATATATATATATATATATATATATATATATATATATATATATATATATATATATATATATATATATATATATATATATATATATATATATATATATATATATATATATATATATATATATCTATATATATATATATATATATATATATATATATATATATATATATATATATATATATATATATATATATATATATATATATATATATATATATATATATATATATATATATATATATATATATATATATATATATATATATATAATAGTTGTTTATTCAGTTATAACATGTATGAAAGCAAACGTATAGGCCATTATATATATATATATATATATATATATATATATATATATATATATATATATATATATATATATATATATATATATATATATATATATATATATATATATATATAATGGCCTATACGTTTGCTTTCATACATGTTATAACTGTATAAACAACTATTGTTTAGTTTTAAAACAACAGGTAATAAATTTAATAATCTTACTTACTTACTTATTCGTTCCTCTTCTACCGTGAGGTGTAGAGGTTTGTAAGAGAGAGCGCCATACTATTCTATCGGCTGTCTTTCTCCTGGCTTGGTTCCACTCTTGTCCTAGATCCTTCAAAGACTGTCTAATGTTGTCCTCACAGCGGACTTTGGGTCGTCAAGGAGGTCTGGATCCCTGGCTTTTAGATTCCCATGCTTGTCGTGGTAGCCGATCTTTTCCCATTCTGCAGACATGGCCAAACCATCTCAGTTGGGACTGTTCTTCTTTGGTCTACAGGGGTTGGGTTTTTAGGCCTTGACGTATCGTCTGGTTGCGGACCATGTCTCCTCTTGTTACTTCAACCACCTTCCTCAGATACCTCATTTCTGAGGTTTGGATCTGGCTTCTGTTGGTTGTAAACATTGCCCATGACTTGCATCCATACGTCAAGACTGGGACATAGGTGGAGCGGTATACAGCCATCTTCGTCTTTTGCTGAGGAATCCTCGATTTATGGCTTGAAAAAGTCTCCCAGCTGCTGCTCTTCGGGTAGCCAACTCTTCTTTGATACCTCTCTTCCGGTCTATGACAGCTCCAAGGTATTTAAAGTGGTCGACTTGCTCCAGGACCTGTTCTCCCAGCGTAATGTGATGTCTTCTTTCCTCTCGTGATATCACCATGGTTTTTGTTTTCGAGCTGCTTATGATCATCCTTCTCTTCTCCAGCTCTTCCTTTTAGACTTGCAGGTTGGATTGAAGATGTGCCTCTGATATAGCAATCAGGGCAACATCATCAGCAAATGCCAGCTCTGAAATACACCCCACTGAATACTTTCTTGTTCTCTCCTTACATGCCTTGATGACATAGTCCATGAGGAGTATGCAAAGATAAGGTGACAGGATATCACCTTGTCTTATACCAGTGGTGGTCCTGAATTCTTCTGACTTATGGTTTGCCGTCCTCACATAATTTCTGCAAGACTTGTAGAAGCTCTGTATATCATGAATCAGAGGTAATGGAGTGTTCTTCCTTGCCAAACAGTCCCAGAGTTCGTTCCATGGGACCTTGTCAAATGCCTTTTACAGATCTGAGAAGCAAAGATGAATCTCACTCTTATACTCAAGGGCCTTTTCACTCAACTGTCTTCGATTTTCTTGGAAGCCACACTTGTGGCTCAGCTAGGCGTCTGAGTCTCTGCTCCAGGATTCTAGAGTAGATTTTACCAGGGGCACTGAGAAGGGATATGCCTCTATGGTTTCCCCATTATCGGTTGTCACCCTTTTTAAAAATCGGTGTTATGGCAATATCTTAATCCTTTGGTATGGTCTTTGTTGCACCAAGCTGCCTGTAGGACCCTTAGGAGTAATAGGTCGCTTGATGCTCCCATGTACTTAATCATTTCTGGTGTTATGCCATCATGTCCTGCTGCTTTGCCCATTATGATTTTCTCCAGTGCTGCCTTCAGTTCTTCCATCTTTTTGTCATCTTCATCACCATTGGTTTCCTCTTCAGTGCTAGTGGTTATCATTTCTGATGTTTGACCTTGCTCACCATCCAGGACTTCTGAAAAATATTCTTTCCATCTTTCCATTACTTCTTTTGGGGCAGTAAGCAATTTGCCTTGCTTGTCCTTTATAAATTAAACAGGGCACTGTTTTTCCTTCCTCATATTCGTTATAGTCTTATAGAACAATTTCTGGTTTTCTTGCGCATCTTTTTCTAGCTTTTCTCCAAATTCTTCCCAGGACTTCTGTTTTGCTGCTAGCACCTTGTTCTTTGCTTCTGTTCTGAGTATCATATATTCTCTATATTTCTCTGTTTTTCCTGCTGTATTTTAAGCTCCTAATTATTATTTCTATGCCTTTTTCTTCTCTCTTATTTTCTTTTTAACCTCATCTGTCCACCAAGGTATCCTCTTTCCCTTCTTCCCAAGTCGGACTTCACCACATGCTTCTGCTGTAGCTGCTTTATGATATCCTTGAATTTAAGCCAGAGGGTTTCCAGGTCATCAGGTTATTCTTCTATGTTTCTCACTGCTGTAGCAATAAGCCCCTGATATCTGGTCTTCACTTCTGGCTCTCTCAGCTTGTAGGTCTTAATGCTCGTTTCTCCTGTTCGTTTACTTAGCTTCTTGCGTGATGTTAGGCAGTTCCTAGGCCGAGTAGCTCTTTCAGTTGTTCTTTTGATTGTTAACAAGTAGTGGTCACTTCCAATCTCTGGCCCCCTCCAGACTCTAGCATCCTGGACATATTTGAATGAGCTCTTCCTAACTATGGCGTAGTCGATCACTGACTTCTCATTCTTTGTTGGGTCACACCTAGTGTATACATGTATGCGCTTATGGGGGAACTTTGTGTTAGTAATGATCAGATTCTGCTCTGTGCAGAATCTAATGAGTCGCTTTCCATTATCATTAGTGTCTTCTCCACATCTTCCGATAACTCCACCGCATTTAGTATGGTCATTTCCAACTCTGGCATTGAAATCTCCGAGCATGATAATTTCATCTAGGCAGTCGTCCACTGTCCTTTGAAGCAGCTCCAAGAATTCCTCCTTGACCTCTGCTGAATTTAATAATCAATTAGCAGTAACAGTTTAAAATACATTAGATGCTGGTAAATTTTATATTGGAATCAAATTTTCTCTTCACGGAGATTTAGGGTGAGGATACAGTTCAGAAATGTATGTCCGGTTGCTGGTGCCTTTTTATAAGCACTTACCTGATATAAGGGGGTCCTGCAGCCGTTTTTTCGTCAGTTCTTGGTGATGAGGGCACTTCTTCACACAACTTGTCCGATTTAGGCGGTTGGTGTGGATTCCTTGCTTTTCACTCACAACTAGCTTCGTTCAACGAACTTTTTAGACAAAATAGAAAAACAAATGCCCCGGCTAAGTACATTTGTGGGCTGCCAATTAACAGGCGCATTCTCGCTGTCCACCCACCAATATTAATCTCTCAGAAGAATTAAATTTCCGAGTACACAGTGTAGCTAAGGGAAGATGATTAAAAATCACCAATATTCTTCCGGGTATTAATATTGGAAAATATGCCTGGACGGCGCGAATAATGAGTTGCCTGAGTTATAATTAACAAAGTGCATTTATCTCACAAAGTATTATACACTTTAGGAACCTGTGATGTAATCATCAGTGTTCTCTGTAAAGTCCTAGGGATACTCCCTTATGTCAGGTTAGACATTATAATAACAGAGATTTCGTATATTAGCGGGCGTACGAAAAAAAAAAAAAAAAAAAAAAAAAAAAAAAAAAAAAAAAAAAAAAAAAAAAAAAAAAAGTCCTATGAGGTTTGTTTTTACTCAAGTATTCAGAGTTGCCCCAATACTCGATCTGTCACTTATAAGTATGGAATTCTAGGTCCGATCCTTCTTGCTCTGGCTTTTGGGAGTTGCTCGTTTGAAGTTCGGCGTGATGTTGACCACGTCACCCCTATTGTGCCGAGGGTCAGGAAAATATGGGCCTAACACCATATTCCCAATATGCCTCAATGGCCGTGTAACGGGATCCTTTACCTTTACCGTTCGTTTGAAGTTGCGAAGCTGTCTGTGTTCTGTGTCTCTGATTTCGCTAGATTATATCTCTCATTCTCAGTTCAAAACACAGATGGTACTTCCGCCGAAATTTCTAATGAAATTCAATGTTTATTCCGGCTCTAACTTCAAGCCAATCGTAAGCTCTTTTGCACTGTGTGGGCAGGAGTGTTTAAATTCATATTTTCCCGCGCGTGTTTAAAATATTACATTTGATATTCCAATGCGTGACCTCCTTGAAATCATGCGGTAATATTTCCGCCAACTCACAACAAATCTGGGAACCTATTTGACGTCCAGATGCTACCTTCAAATATTGACTCGCCAGATAGATTATCTGTGACAATCACACACAGGGATGGTCCCGTGAAACGATTGTCTCATTATCGTCTGTGATCGTGCGTTCTCCAGACAGTCAAACAAAACGATCGTCGGCCGCTCAGACAAACAATAGGGTTTCCTCAGACATACAGACCGCAACCCAGGTGTTAATTGCCTGCTTGTCGCTGGCCCCGGAAATGAGTTACGTCAAAGCCGCTATCTCTTTTCACGTTTGCCGTCTGTATCAAAAGGTGGCGAGCTGGCTTTTCATGATAAGAATATCGCTCGTTGACCGGTTCAATGATCCTGGAATTATGACGAGTCACCTGGCGCAACGTAAACAGTCTGGGAGTGGTCACAGAAAGAATATAGGGCGTAAAATATGCCAAATAATTTAAATAATAAGATGATCGATGAACAAATGAAGAAAAAGAGATGATAGTGCAGGAGGGGCCGAAGGTGTGAGAGAGCGCAAAATTACATGCACAAACCGTTCTGTGACAGGGCAAAAGACTGGAGAGATAAAGAGTAAAGATGTTTTTATGTTTGCTTCATATGTTATTCATTTATAGTGTGTAAACAAAGTTTATGAATTTTTTTCTAATTTCGTCTAAAATATATGGTGGGAAATTATTATATCAATGTTCATTCCAAACAGGTATCGGTATGGTGCATTTAGTGGGATCATAATTTGGGCAGTGAATAATGAATATGAGGTAAAGGTGGTCCCATAGCAGATACTGCCGTAGTGTAGTGAAGTGTAAGAGACTTCACTATACTGGGTCCAGCATCGAGAGGTGAGGTGACCAGTTATTTTATTTTATAAATTAATATTATTGTGTATTATATTGTATATTAGCATTAAGTAAACTGAACTATTTTTTTTATGTGAAACTTAATGAACAAAATAAAAATGAAGATCACTGAAAATCAGATCTGAAAATTGTCAACATTATAAATGAAAAATGATTTTTTTAAAAAAGCTTTCATAAAGATTCGTGTGTGTGTGTGTTTTTTTTTTGTGTGTTCTTTTTGTGCTCTTGTATCGTAATTCAAAATAGCTAGTTATCTACAACAACTTAAGTCGATTACAATTAAACTTATTACGGACGAAAATATAAGCTTCTTTGCCCGGTCTGCTATAAATGACATAGGAATGATATTGGACCAAAAGTTGAACTGGAATAAACACATAGATAAACTAGTGGAGTCTTGCAGAGGATTGACTAATTTATTAAGATATTTGAAAGGTAATGGATGGGGTGCAAGCACTAAGACAATGCTCACTTTTTATAAATCTTTTATTAGAGGAAAAATAGATTATGGAAGTATAATATATGACTCTGCTGCACACAGTAACAAGATTAAATTAGACAGAATTCAGCATCAGGCTTTATGTACAATAGCAGGTGCAATCAGATCAACATCAATGGAAGCTATCGAGGTAGCTTTAGGAATTCTACCCTTAGAATTACGGAGAAAAAAGTTAGGACTAAATTACATGAACAGAGTTATGTTAGATAAGTCTCACCCAGCACATACAGCTTTTACCAGATGCCAACTAACAAATCAGACCAATCCAATGAATACCACTAGATACCCTACAGGATGGAAGTGTATGGAGGAAATTGTCCATCTGGGTACATTAATTACATCAATTAATAACAGTTTTGAATACAAGCCAGTGATTCCGCCCTGGGAGATCAAGAAACCAGACACGGACTACCACCTAGCAGAAATACTTAAGAAAACAAATAATATAGAAAATATTAAAAACACAGCCAATGAATATATACAACAAATATCAAAAGACAGCATTACTGTGTACACAGATGGATCCAAGGGAGAGGATGGCAAATTGGGGATAGGAATATATATTCAAATATGGAAAATGGCAAAAGAATATAGCATCACGGAAAATACATCCATTTTCACTGCAGAGATGGTGGCAATACTAAAAGCACTTGAAATTTTCTCTAATAACCCTCCCAATAAATTAACAGTTTTAACTGACTCTCTTTCAACAATCAAAGCACTTAGAAACTTACGAGAATGTAGTAGACCTGATATAGCAGAGGAGATATTTCTGGCTACAACATACTTATATTCCAGAAGATGTTCAGTCTTAATTGCTTGGATACCTTCACATGTTGGCATAGAAGGAAATGAAAAGGCAGATAAAGAAGCCAAGAAAGGTAGATCTGATAAAAATCTAATAAATGTAGGGATGAGTAAATCAGAGATTAAGAGCTTAATTAAAGATTTAAGAACAGACGAATGGAAAGCAGAGTGGGATAAAAATCTGAAGGGAAGACATGCATATAAGATGTTCAAGGCTCCAACAAGAAAATGTCAGATATCTAGGGAATTGAAAATTCCCAGTAATAAGAAACTTCTCAGACTACAGCTGGGAAAAGGCTATTTCAGAATAGAAGAACCTTACTGTGCAATGTGTCGTCAAGACAATAATATAGAACATTTCTTGTTAAAATGTAAGAGGTATGAACAAATGAGAATACCAATATTAGATTATTTGCAAGTATCCAACTTACCTATAAATATAGAAGAGGTGTTAAGAATAGACAGACCTAGGGAACTGCATAATATAGTCAAACAATATTTAACACGAACAAATGTTAATATATAGTGCTGGGTTAAACTGTGAAACCAGTCTAATGCGTAAAATTAATGTCAGGTTAGACATTAATAATAACCTGAGATTTCGCCTCGAGTATTATCGGGCGTACCAAACAAAAAACAAAAAAATAATAATAATTCTTGTTCAGAGTTTCTACCTGATTTTTTTTTCTTTTTTTTTTAGTTATTTATTTTTTTCTTTATTTAACGTATAAGCACAATTGTGATTGTCCCTATTTACAATGATTTGACAGATGTGATGCCACTTTCTCATATCGGCAGTTGTTCATATTATTTGGAATTGAAAACAATATATATCCTAATTATACCCATCAGAGGTTGAACGGGATATTTTTCTTCATTAATTAAAAAATAATAATTTCACAATGCACTGGCTCAGTCATTTCACTGCACCGTTGTATGGACATGAGGTAAAGCATATGGGCGTGAGATGGCAGGGAAAGCAGACCCGTAACAATTTCGAGCTGAAATTGGATGTGTCGGGCCGAAAGGCGCAGATATCGTAATTTAAAATAGCTAGTTATCTACAACAACTTAACTCGATTACAATTAAACTTATTACGGACGAAAAAATAAGCTTCGTTGCCCGGTCCACTATGAGTGTTCTGGACACAGAAGATTTATTTCACAATGCACTGGCGCAGTCATTTCACTGCACCATTGTATGAACATGAGGTAAAGCATACATATCGGCGTGAGATGGCAAGGAAAGCAAACCCGTAAAATTTTCGTGCTGAGATCGGATGTGTCGGGCAGAAAGGGGCAGATATCGCAGCTCAGCTATAAACAACGACACAACGTAAGCCTACATACCGCTCAGAAAAGGCCAGCATGTAAGAGTGAGATATGGTCGAGCAACGCAAACAACAACAACAGATTTCACAATGCGAGCAGTGTTGAGGCTTGTTTTAGTATTATTATGGATGATTAATAATCTTGAGCATCGCGCTTATGGATGTTTGCGAATGGTTTGGGGTTGTCAAGAACATTACAGTTCATGCACGGACTCCAACACTTGGTTGATTTTTGGGTCCACAAATACCGGCATATTTATTATGACATTAAACAAGTTCATTTGAATGCATGAATTACATTAATGATTTGAAAGCCCATACAGTCCTCCTTGGAACATCACACATCTGGAATATTTACTACGCAGTGCCATCATGGAATCACTAAAGTATCGAACCCCAGACGTGGAGTTAATATTTATATATTTTAAATTGCGATAGCAATACTTCTCTGTGAAAATACTTCCTCGAACTCAATCCTTCTGTTCGGAATCATATATAACATCAGTGGCGACCTTCGTACAATATATAGCCACGTAGAAGCGTAGATAATCTGCAAAATTAAGGAGCAACAACTTTGACGTCCTTCTTGATCAGAATCCGATAACGAAAGGCCCCGTCTAACGGTTTGCATAAATTATGTTAAGCACCAAAACGACGTCATCATACACAAGTGACGTCAGACTAATATCGCGTTCATTTAACATTTATATAAGTGCAAAATATACTGAAGCACATTAAAAACGCACCACTATTATATATACTGATGCCGAGAAGCTGGAAAAAAAAGTGTGGGAATGGATTTTCCCCGTGACCGATTTGGAGGTGGCAGTATTCACATTTGGGGAGGATTCAGTTTTCACCATCGCTTGCCTCTTCACGTCTTCCGTGGAAATGTTAATGCTGTGACATATCGAGATGAGGTTCTGGATGCATTGGTTGCTCCTGCGTTCACAAATTATCCAGACTTGCAGCTTCTCCAGCAGGATAACGCACGTGCGCACACCGCATGCATTACGCAGCAATATCTACAGCAGCAGAACATTGTGACGATTGATTGGACTGCCCTATCACCAGACATGTCTGATAATTAAAGGGTTTTTTATCTTTTGGTTGAAGAAGGTGAAGCGTGTTTTGGGACAATCACTCACAGTAGCGCACACACCAAGTCATGGAATGGTGTAACGTCTGATGATATTTTAACCATGGTCTATTACAATTATAACATCACGTAGATCTAGACGAATACAGTTACATCGAAACATGAATCTTCATAATGTAGTTAACACACCATACGGCCCTTACACATCCTGGCCTACAAAATCTCTACTCCTCACATCAGTGCACAAAGACTGCGTCTACGGCAGTTATATAATAATCATGGCCTACAAAATCTCTACTCCACATCAGTGCACAAAGACTGCATCTACGGCAGTTATATAATAATCATGGCCTACAAAATCTCTACTCCACATCAGTGCACAAAGACTGCATCTACGGCAGTTATATAATAATCATGGCCTACAAAATCTCTACTCCACATCAGTGCACAAATACTGCATCTACGGCAGATATATAATAATCAAGGCCTACAAAATCTCTATACTTCACATCAGTGCACAAATACTGCATCTACGGCAGATATATAATAATCAAGGCCTACAAAATCTCTATACTTCACATCAGTGCACAAATACTGCATCTACGGCAGATATATAATAATCAAGGCCTACAAAATCTCTATACTTCACATCAGTGCACAAATACTGCATCTACGGCAGATATATAATAATCAAGGCCTACAAAATCTCTATACTTCACATCAGTGCACAAATACTGCATCTACGGCAGATATATAATAATCAAGGCCTACAAAATCTCTATAGCCCTGAGCAGGCATCCATTATCCAAAAACCACCTTAGGGCTGACCACCTCAGTCAAAAACCCTGCATAGACTGAATCCACGGGAACACACCCCGTTCACACAGTCACGAGAATCTACTGTTCTCTTAACACTGCTCTCAAAAATCCCTGCGGACACTAGCCGCGAGAGCTATTCACACATTACTCAAAAACAGTTCAGAAACAGTACATTATGACCAGAGTTCACCTGCTATCTGACATACTGTCTTCCACGAAACCAAGAGGAGATATCTTTAAACAAATCCATACCAATCTGTAAGCAAGTACTCTAACCCAAAATTAACTCTACTCAACACGTATTTCCCAAGATCATTTCCCTTTCATCACATCTGCACTTATCAGTTTGCCACACTCCCAGGGAAAAAAAAAAATGATTATATCATTTTTTTTTTTTTTGTTGAAAATTAACTCCCAAAAATTTAACGGTCAATGAAGTTATATCAGATACCTCTTAAATTAATTCCCAAAAATTTTAAAAAAAATTAATGAAGTTCTATCAATTACCTACAAAAATATACCTATGACAAGAGAACATAGCACATCTACAAAAATATCATCAATAAATGTAAGATAACGACTAAATCATCCAACATAATCATTCAAGCATACCAAAATAAAAATTAATCTAATACAAAACCCAAATTAAGTATACATAGTACAAACTAAACAGAAAATAAATTATCATACGAGAAAAGACAAAATATGAAATGGGAATATGATAAGAATCAAATAGAATCATAAGATGACAATGAAGACAACAATTCCATACATGTAAAACAAATAGAACTATAAGAACCAATTACATTATCTAAAGTCATATAATTAACTTAACACTACAAAGAATGAAAGTATAAATAGCGTAACACGAAAAAAGTATACTAGAAGTATGAATGACATCAAAGATGAAACACGGAAGCATAAACAAAATATCAGACAATATTGAAAAGACAACAGAAAAGATGTAAAGAAATGACGAATAGTCAACAAAGAGAGATGAAAGTAAAGATGCAAATGTAAAGAAAGTTGGTAACAACACCTAACAATAACTATCTAAATGTAACAACGTATTGTAAAATACAAAAATGCTAAAGTATATTTATATACTAACACAAAAAAGAAAGCTTATGACAAGCACAGCATAATAAGTAATTTAACTAAATTATAAACTTATACATAACTAAAAATAAATTACATCAAATATCACCCAAACAAAAAAATATTAACGATAACACAAGTTCCGCATTGACGCATAGTCAAGCGCTAACAACCAAAAAATACATCCAAACATCACAACATTTTCAAAGAATTAATGTCACTACATAATAGTAACCCTAACATACAATCTAGCGCTGGCGCAGAAAAAAAATAAATATCACAATGTTCAAAACACATTTTCCAAAAATGTACAATACAAAAAATGTTTCTTCTCTTTAGGTTAAATAAAAATAGTATTTTTATTTCTAAGTAATATGTAGCTATAATTAATAACTAACAATTAAATTAGCTGAGTAACATAAAAATAATCTTATCTTTAAATAGACACACATCAAAACGTGTAAGTTTTTTTTTCTCTTCTTTTTTTAAAAAAAAATACATCAAAGAAACGTCACATTGGGTAATAAAATGTTAACTACAAACGAAGTTATAAATATATATAAGTGTAATATTATTTATCTTAACTATGTATTATAATCAGATATTTAAATTCTTTAAATGAACAAGAGTATCAGCCGTCGCTGTTAATTCTACCCACTTAATTTAATAGGAAATTTAAGTTAATTCTAGCTGACAAAAAAAATCGAATCGTTTAAATTATCAAATGTCATAATTGAGAAAAAATGGAAACCAAGTTTCAGAATACGTCCTTAATTTCAACGAAAAATCATTAATAATACATACAAGTTATGTTTAAAATTACCTTTTCACTAAACAATTAATTCAAATAATCTGTATATAAATATGTTAATTAAACATGGTATCAAATCCATGATGAAAAAACAAAACAAAATTTTAAGTAGTGAATAAACACTCAGGACTATCTATGAAAATGACTATTACATTGTCTCAGTAAATAAGTTTGTGCATAGAAATTATTTAATGCATAATTAAAATACAGTCATATAAGTAACAACCAACAAATAATTATGGCAATCAAATGTTACAAAGATTACATAATATTTCATTAACAACATATAAAGTTCTATACTAAAGAATACAATAACATTCAGTGTTTGTAAACAGAACAAAAAATAAACAGGACCTTTAAAAAACAAAAAAAAAAAAATTCATTCGAGGTCTTGCGAACATCTCATCAACACGCAAGGTGACATCATGACACGGTGGGTTAACGTACTGTCTAGGCTCGCTTGAATGGATAAATGGTACATAGTGATCTATATCTCTCGCAGGTAATGTAAAATTAGAATGGTGATTCCCCTCGCAAAGTCGCTCGCTGTGAGACAATACAAATGAAAATATCTATTTTAATCCATGGTAAGATTATGAGTGAACACGGAAAATTCACTTTACAATTACCCAAACTCCGTGGTGTAAGGTTGTGGCCCTCCTGCGATGTCAACAACTCTCGTCACATAGCAGACAACATAGACGTCCCAGGGACAACCTGACCTATAATTCACAGTTGTCAGTGCGGTAGGCTGAAAAAAATTTACTACCTTCACAAGACCGAGATGATCTCTCAAACCTATCAGCATGACAAGCAAAAGCATTTAAGAACCTATTACCGTTCCTATTACTCTGATTAATAATAATCTTGCTCTTATGTGGAGCACAGCTAACCTGGTTGCGATCTGTATAATTTCTTTTGAGAGCATTGTTATTTGCTCTATTAACACCGTTGTACTGATTTAAATCCCAGTTACAATAGTTATTCTTAATACTTCTTCCCAGATAACAATGTCCATCAGATAGAGCTGACTTTTTAGCAGGAAAATTATTACTAGACTCATAAACTTTCATATAATTACTTCTGCTATAGTTTTCTAAACTTTTAGAATCACAATGTTGAGATCTGTCAAATTTTTTCTTGTTTTTAGGAGAAGAAACGTTACCGTAGGATGAACTCCCTTGGTACTTTATAACCTTAGGGTTATGTCTCCTATCAAAATTATTTTTTTCTTTGCTTGTGGTAATGTGTTTAAAAAATGAGTCACACTGCCTTGACTGGGTATGACTAGAAGGTTTGACAATCTCTTTATTTTTTTTTCACAACATTTGTTTCCTTCATGGAACAAGCAGTAGTATGTTTGTTACTTGTAACCAATTTATCAGATCTGTCAATAAATACGCTGTTGGTTTTTAACACACTGACTTGAGATTTAGCACTGTTTCTTTCCTTATCTACAGGACTGGATATTACTGTAGATTTTCCTTTGTTATTCTGCCGCCAGCAATCATTATCATTGGAATCATCTGTATTGCGTGAGAAGTTATATCTCCCACGGAAAGATCTATGTCCACCATTCTTGACCGTAGAATCCGCAAAAAGTGTATAAGGCTGGCTTTTTGCTTTAGTGTTCTGATGATAAGAAACTTTCTGTCTATCATCGTCAACACTGACGGAAGACCACATATTGCTATTCAAGACTACGTCAAGCAGACCATTTATTCTTCTTCTTGCTTCTACAATCTCAAAGTCCTTAAGTGCAATCTGTTCACTTAATTTCTTGTTTAAACTCTCCGCTTTTAAGACCTTGCAGCTTTCCTCTGCTAGCAAATTTTCAATCTTAATCAATTTGTCTTTCTCCACCATTAATTCTTTCACTCTCTCTTTATCAATCCTCTCAATCTCAATATCATGACTATTCGTAAGCCTATCAACCTTCTCTAGGGATATGGTATCCTTTTCTTTAATTTGGCAACCACAAATAACCGTCTTCTCTTGAACTTTTTGAGTCAGATTTCTAATTTCGCCATTTTTTTTTCCAATCTGAGCTTCCATCTCTTTAATTTTGCACAATGCCGAGTCTAATTTTGCTCGAACACAAGCAAGCTCAGAATTAGATTTACATAAATCACCTGTAAGTTTAGTCACTTTTTCCTGCAGCTTATTCACTTCAGTAGTACTTTTTAAGCAACTTTCCCTTAGCTCCTGTGTACTCTGTTTTATGTCTCCTATTTGCTTCTCATCCCTTAACTCTTCTTTCTGGTCACTATGGATGCCGTCGAGCAATAACGTACGTATACTCTTCAATATGTTATCACGTTTTATACTAATATAATTGTCCAAGAACAGACGAAGGTCCAAAAACCAATAACCTTGCCAGATCCTCAGCCATACTCACATGAGGAATTGACTGAAATCTCTCATTAGCAAACTCTCTTAGAGATCTCGATGCAGAGACCAAAAAACTTGTCCATAACATGTGACTCAAGCTCTGGGCTTTTTAATCTCTGACAATCTGTCCCTTCCTGAAACAGATACTCTAATACAGGTCTCATATCCTCCGGATCTGTATCAGAATCCATTGTGACTTGTTTACTTAGTCAACCATATATGTCTTAATTAAACTTTCATTATACCAAATCAAGTTTAGATCTCAAATATTGTATCATCAATCCCTGTACATCATCACATTCTATAATTAATCGATATAATTATCGACAACAACAACAATAGTTATCAATAGAATAGGATAGTGCAGATTGAGGCTTGTTGACATGGACAGAAGTGGCAACATTTACACACAACAAAAGCACTTAACTGAAGGTAATCCTGACCCTTCCGCCAACACACTGGATATCACAAAGTTCTGACGTTAAAACACTCCACTGCAGAAAAGGTACAAGGACTAGGCACTCTTGTCTTCAAATCTCTGCCACTGTACAGTATGTCCTCAACAATGCATCAGACGACAGGAACCGATCACAGCAACCCCGCAATCACTTGAGGTATACGTGCAGACGAACTCTCCAAAATACTGCACCTATAGTTGAATCTGCATATGGAAAGACTGGAACAAGCACTGTAACAATTATGGCATCAATGTCGCTATCAGATAACAGCTGTTTGATATGGAAACCAACTGATAAAGTCAGTTTAGTTGCTACAACACGCCAAGATATGAGGATGGATATGCGCAGTCAGCTGATACCTGTGTACACTTGAATTAAGCCACGCCCACACAGAGCCAAACATAACACAGTTCAGTGTTCCCACTTGTAATGACTGGTCCATAATCTGACCTAATTTACCCTCTTGTTACGCGAATGTAATGTGGGTGTTACGACCCGTTGGTTTGGTCCACCACTGATAATTAATGACTTTTTTAGTGAAGGAGAATCCAAATGTTATATGTAATTAATTATGGTGAAGAAGGTGAGTGTGGTTTGGGACAGTCACTCACAGTAGCGCACACACCAAGTCATGGAATGGTGTAACGTCTGATGATATTTTAACCATGGTTTATTACAATTATAACATCACGTAGATCTAGACGAATACAGTTACATCGAAACATGAATCTTCATAATGTAGTTAACACACCATACGGCCCTTACACATCCTGGCCTACAAAATCTCTACTCCTCACATCAGTGCACAAAGACTGCGTCTACGGCAGTTATATAATAATCAAGGCCTACAAAATCTCTATACTTCACATCAGTGCACAAATACTGCATCTACGGCAGATATATAATAATCAAGGCCTACAAAATCTCTATACTTCACATCAGTGCACAAATACTGCATCTACGGCGGATATATAATAATCAAGGCCTACAAAATCTCTATACTTCACATCAGTGCACAAATACTGCATCTACGGCAGATATATAATAATCAAGGCCTACAAAATCTCTATACTTCACATCAGTGCACAAATACTGCATCTACGGCAGATATATAATAATCAAGGCCTACAAAAATCTCTATACTTCACATCAGTGCACAAATACTGCATCTACGGCAGATATATAATAATCAAGGCCTACAAAATCTCTATACTTCACATCAGTGCACAAATACTGCATCTACGGCAGATATATAATAATCAAGGCCTACAAAATCTCTATACTTCACATCATACTGGCCACCACTTATAATTAAAGGGTTTTTTATCTTTTGGTTGAAGAAGGTGAAGCGTGTTTTGGGACAGTCACTCACAGTAGCGCACACACCAAGTCATGGAATGGTGTAACGTCTGATGATATTTTAACCATGGTTTATTACAATTATAACATCACGTAGATCTAGACGAATACAGTTACATCGAAACATGAATCTTCATAATGTAGTTAACACACCATACGGCCCTTACACATCCTGGCCTACAAAATCTCTACTCCTCACATCAGTGCACAAAGACTGCGTCTACGGCAGTTATATAATAATCATGGCCTACAAAATCTCTACTCCACATCAGTGCACAAAGACTGCATCTACGGCAGTTATATAATAATCATGGCCTACAAAATCTCTACTCCACATCAGTGCACAAAGACTGCATCTACGGCAGTTATATAATAATCATGGCCTACAAAATCTCTACTCCACATCAGTGCACAAATACTGCATCTACGGCAGATATATAATAATCAAGGCCTACAAAATCTCTATACTTCACATCAGTGCACAAATACTGCATCTACGGCAGATATATAATAATCAAGGCCTACAAAATCTCTATACTTCACATCAGTGCACAAATACTGCATCTACGGCAGATATATAATAATCAAGGCCTACAAAATCTCTATACTTCACATCAGTGCACAAATACTGCATCTACGGCAGATATATAATAATCAAGGCCTACAAAATCTCTATACTTCACATCAGTGCACAAATACTGCATCTACGGCAGATATATAATAATCAAGGCCTACAAAATCTCTATACTTCACATCAGTGCACAAATACTGCATCTACGGCAGATATATAATAATCAAGGCCTACAAAATCTCTATACTTCACATCAGTGCACAAATACTGCATCTACGGCAGATATATAATAATCAAGGCCTACAAAATCTCTATACTTCACATCAGTGCACAAATACTGCATCTACGGCAGATATATAATAATCAAGGCCTACAAAATCTCTATACTTCACATCAGTGCACAAATACTGCATCTACGGCAGATATATAATAATCAAGGCCTACAAAATCTCTATAGCCCTGCGCAGGCATCCATTATCCAAAAACCACCTTAGGGCTGACCACCTCAGTCAAAAACCCTGCATAGACTGAACCCACGGGAACACACCCCGTTCACACAGTCACGAGAATCTACTGTTCTCTTAACACTGCTCTCAAAAATCCCTGCGGACACTAGCCGCGAGAGCTATTCACACATTACTCAAAAACAGTTCAGAAACAGTACATTATGACCAGAGTTCACCTGCTATCTGACATACTGTCTTCCACGAAACCAAGAGGAGATATCTTTAAACAAATCCATACCAATCTGTAAGCAAGTACTCTAACCCAAAATTAACTCTACTCAACACGTATTTCCCAAGATCATTTCCCTTCATCACATCTGCACTTATCAATGTCCCCTATAGAACATCTGTGGGACGAGCTTGGAAGCAGAGTCTACAAGCAAGGTTCTCCAGCTAATCTGCAACAGCTCGAAGCTGCTCTTACACGTGAATGGGACTTGATTCCCCGGAATTTCCTTCAGAGACTTGTGCGTTCCATGCGGAGCCGCTGCCAAGCTTGTTTGCAAGCACACGGTGGACATACCAGATACTGAGGATAGTGTGAATGAATTTTTTTATTGGTTGCATTTTTCGTTTTCTCCCTTGCCTGCACAGAATGCAATGAATTTCATAACAATCAAATGTACAAATTAATGACCAGCATGGATTCATAGGAAAATGAATAAAGATTCCAAATATGTAAACTTGTAAACACTTATATTTACATTTCACACTCTCTGAATTATACAGGTGGTGCGTTTTTAATGTGCTTCAGTATATATATATATATATATATATATATATATATATATATATATATATATATATATATATATATATATATATATATATATATATATATATATATATATATATATATATATATATATATATATATATAAACAAATTAGACGTATATTGATTTTCGTTGGTTAGATCTATGTTTCGAAGGAATGTCATCTATCCTGTTTAACTTTATTAATACTCTTTATTTATACACTACCAAGTAGAAAATAAAACGCATAATTTTACTCCTCTTCGCTTTCCTTTCGGACGGCGGTAACACACTGGCAAGAATTATTGGTAACCGGAAAGTGTGTTTTTTTAAAATAAATGATATATACCTATATTTCCACAAAAAAGTGGCATCGTTTAATATTTGTTTCGTTCTAAATTGCACATATTTTGAAAATGCCTTTGCAGTTATTATATCTTCACTTGATTTCACCTTCCGTTATCGGTTTTTTAAATTGCTTTTATTTAACCTTACGTGGGGTATATATAAACTACTGGACAAAAGTTAAGGGCCGCCATTCAGTTTAGACAAGGTTTATATAATTCTTCGTGAGCAGGGTCGATTTTCCAAATGTCCGGTAGCTTGAAATCTCTCAAGAATTCTTTGAATGGTAGAGTGGGACAGTGCTAAACTTCTTGCAACATGACGAACAGATTGACCATCCTGAATCCATGCCATGGCTCGACCACGGTCTACAATGCTGAGACTTCTCCTTGGTGGCATGGCTAATGCAGTGATCATTTCGACCACTTGTCGTACTGATTTAAGGCATACCAACGGTGAACATTCTTTACCGATGATCATTTTCCACGTGCATTAAAATTCAACTCACTTTTTCACCTTTTGAACTAGTGGGGCGTGCTGCAAAAACCACGAATGGCAATTTTCACGTGCGGGTTAAAGTGACCCAGTTTTTGGATATTTAAAAAAAATTAAATTAGTGCACACAGAAATGTATACACATTTCTCTGAGCTCAGTTTTAATGACATTTTCACGTGTCTTTACGGTTTGCCAATCAATTATATAAACCTTGTCTAAACTGAATGGTGGCCCTTAACTTTTGTCCAGTAGGTATATTATACTGTTCAAAAAAAGAAACGCAACTTTTTTGGTGTTACTTTTATAAAAGATATTCGCTGATTGGACATCAGTCAACCTATCGACTGTGTCCACCTGGTCATTAACTTCTCGTGGTTTCCTGAATTGTACTCACCTCATGATTCGTGAGGTCATGAAAGAGGTACAAGGTCAAAACAACATTTTTGACAATAACTCGTGACAGGTTCGTGAGAATCCCGTGAAACTTACTGAACACAAAACTCTCTGACCATATTATTGAATGCCTATAAAAGATTGACGCTCCTCCAATAAATTCAATTGAAAATTCAATGAGCAAGTATGGCTCATCTCACTACAGAACAACGACTCATCATCATTGGACGTTTACAGACTGGACAGTCACAAAGTGTAGTGGCCAGACAATTTAATGTGGTTAGAAGCACCATTAGTCGACTTTGGAGGCGATTTCAAGAAACTGGCTCAGTGGCAGACCGGCCTCGCAGTGGAAGACCCAGAGTCACAACTCCTGCCAAAGACCGCTTCATACGGCTGCGTCACCTCAGGAATTGACTTGCTTCTGCGTCCTCCACAGTCCAGTCAATGTCAGCAGCTCGTCAAATTTCAGATCAAACGGTCAGGAACCAGCTGCACGACTCTGGTCTTTGGGCTAGAAGACCCTACAGAGGTCCTGTTCTTACGGCCCGGCATCGCCAGAACCGACTGCAATGGGCGAACCAGCATCGTCAATGGACCGTTGGGAATGACTGAAGACGGGTTTGGTTTAGTGATGAATCCGTTTTTGTGCTCCAGCGACACGATAGACGGAGAAGAGTTTACCGCAGAGTCCATGAGCGCTACGCCCAGAACACATGGTGGCGGAGGTGTACTGATGTGGGGGGCGATCAACTTCATGGGAAGAAGTGACCTGGTGCTAATTGAAGGACGCTTGAATGCCCAACGATACGTCGCTGAAATTCTTCGTCCTCACGTCCTTCCACTTCTGGCTGCACGAGGGTCGATTTTTCAGCAGGATAACGCTCGACCTCATGTAGCACAACTCATCACCCAGTTCCTCGCTGACAACAACGTCCAGACCATTCCGTGGCCAGCCATGTCATCAGACATGAACCCCATAGAACACTTATGGGATGAACTCGACAGACGACTCCGCCAGCGAGACGTGGCTCCAGCCAATCTCCGACAGTTGTCTCTTGCACTGCGGGAAGAGTGGGCAGCCATCCCACAACAACAGATCCAACGGCTAATCGAATCCATGTCAAGGAGATGTCGTTCTCTGATAGAGGCCAGAGGAGGCCATATACCATAATGAAACGGAAGCCTCAGTCGCAAAGAATAAAGTCCAAACCAAATTTAATGAACATCATTTCATTGTTAAAGTCTGAAAGTTTCTTCAAGCCAAGATTGAAACATTAATTCCGTCAAATAAAATTTTGGTACAAGTTTGAAATTTGGTGTCCATTACCACTGCAATAATGTTGCGGGAGACCAGAGGGGAGTATGACATCATCAGGACCACTGGTCCCGAAGAAAAATTTTCCATACATTATTTTCCCTCAGCTGGGAATCGAACCCGGTACCTTTAGAACTCGAGCCGGATACCTAGCCATATTTGTTAACAACAATTCTATGTGTTACATGACTCTTTTAGATTACATCTTCTATGTGTTACATGACTCTGTTAGATTACATCTTCTATGTGTTACATGACTCTTTTAGATTACATCTTCTATGTGTTACATGACTCTTTTAGATTACATCTTCTATGTGTTACATTTATTTCTCCCGTGTGATAATAAATGGGGATATTCGGCATTCCCTACTTATTGAGACAGTTTTGATAGGTGTATGTTCCATTGAGTTATCTCACAAATTAAAACTGAGAATCATAAAGTGTTATATATATTCTGCATTTCTGTATGGTGTAGAAACATGGACGATGAATAAGCATTTGGAAGAAAGAATTGAGGCTCTTGAAATGTGGATATATAGAAGAATGGGGCGTATCTCATGGAAAGAGAAGAAAACAAATAAGGAGGTCCTAGAACATCTAGGTATGAAAAGAGAACTAATGAGGGAGATCAAAGTTCGGCAGCTAAAATACTTTGGCCACATAAAAAGACATAACACCTTGCAGAAGTCCATAATAGAAGGGAGAGGTGAAGGCAAACGTGCAAGGGGAAGACAGCTCTATAAGTGGGAAGATAACATCAAGAGATGGACAGGTGTGGTAAAGTGGGATGTTATAAATATTTATAGGGGACTTAGTGTACTGACTGAGATCAGCTGTGAAGGTATCTGTATCTAATAAGTGTGGTGTATTACAGATGACCTTACTTGCTACCACATTTATACCTCAGTCAGAATTATTCTGGAATATTGTGATGACTACGTTGAATGTCTAGGGTTATGAAAATGATGAAGTGTAAGTCACAACAACAACAGACAGATAAACAATTTAATTTATTCCACAACACTTTATAACACTGTGACACTCACACACATAAAACACTCTATAAGACTATCTTAAATGAGTCAAGTGTTAAAGTTTAAAAATATATGTATTAATTCCTTTCAATAATAGATATCCTGATTCAACTACACAGTGAACCAGGAATCACAATCACATGTAATTACAATTTATATGTACACAATTTATAGTTATGATCTTTGTATTGACATATTTTATTATTATTATCCTATGTGTGTAAGTTGTGAAGTGGTACTATGAGGTAATACTGGCTTGTTCAAGCTTGGTTGTTGTTTTTCATCATGACTTCAAGTGTTTGCTTATGGTGGGAATAGTATTGGGAAAAGTTCACAGTTCCTGTCAACTGAAACAATTTATTGTCCCTCTTTAATTAATCTACTGTCAATTTTTGAGGGGAGCACATAGGATTGAGGTACTCTGGCCACAGAATCTTATCTTCTGTGAGGGCGGCAGGCAACATACTCCTCTGCTCGCTTGCTTCACCGTGTTCTTGAGACACCTCACTAGTCGCTATCTGGACCAAGGAGTATGCTATCAGCCTCTGGATTCAGCAAAACTCAGACCAGGTGCTGCTTCAATAAGTTATGACCACGGTCCCTGAAACAAGAAGGTTGTACCTCCTACTTCAGAACTAATTTATAATCTATTTCCACACTGAACACAATACATAACAAACACTGAATTCAGAGCGGTAGGCCAACTGCTAGCTTCATCTGAAACAATTTACCCCAGTATTCTTCTCCTTAATGGTTACTACGCCTCTGCAATTCCAGCATTAGTTCCTTCTAGTCAATAAGATAGGTGTCAGTGTACCATTTGGTGATCTCATGCATTTATACTTCTCTCCGACAAGTTTTGTTCAGGTTGGAGCACTATCTAGGCTTTTCCTCATGTTTGCTACTGAACCACACACATATACAGACATAAATTATCAATTCACATTCAATTTTCATCAAAAAGATATGAAGTATGTCAATCTTACCACAATTCATGGAAATAATAAACAAATACGTTGACTGGCGATGAATTATGGCACAAATTCCGATCTGCCTCTGTCCCAGGCTTTTATTTAGAAAAATATAATCTGGATCTCAACGCACTGTTTCTTAGTAAGTTTATTTTAAAATGTGGCACTGAACAGACGCTCCTAATTGACTATATCAGCGGGTCTAGCCAATAGAACCATGTTTACACAAACTTTTGAAAAAAAGTACCCTTCCTACCGTTTCCCCTAACAACCAAAAATAGTATTTGCAATCCGACTAATCATGTTTAGCCTTACATATCATTCCTGCCAATCAAATCGGATTTAACTTGTTGGCCTATTTCCCGTAAAATGGTGGTTTCAAAACATGCCACTGTGCGATTCTGATTTGGTGCTGTCAGACAACATCACTATTTTCTTTTGGCTATAATTTGTTAATTCCTAGACTATTTGCGTAACCTTTAACATATTCTTTGTCAGCAAGTCCTAAGGAACCCAAATATATAAATTGTAATGGGGCTAAGTGGCTGCGTTCAAAATATGTATTTTCTTCTAGGATAGTCGTGCTGTTACCACCTCCTCACTTCCAAACTTTAGGGTGTCTGCTGTACTGTCAGACTAATGTCAGGAGTTTAGGCATAAAACAGTAGAATGTCATGTTTCTTTATAAGCATTTAACAGGTTTTTAAACCTAACCCTCGTAGTTGAAGTGTTTTTTTTTATCACTGTCTATCTGAAAAAAGTTAGTGCTTCATGCCTTTCGCGTGTTGGGGGTGGCATTAATTGTATATCGCGCGACTGCGTGTTAGTGTTGCATGCGTCCCCTCAATACCTCTCTCTCTCTCTCTCTCTCTATCCTAAGTCCATCTGTCTTCGTTACGCAGTGTATAAAAGGAAATTAATGCTAGTATTAATTTAGGTCATTAATCAGCTTGCGTATCTCAAGGTTTTCTAAGAAATACATCATCATCATCATCAGTTGCCATCTCCACAACGAAGGTTGGCTGTAATGGATCTCCAACGTCTTCTGTCTCTTGTCTTGGTGGTACGCTCTGATAGACTCTTTCCCGTCCATCTCTTGATGTTATCTTCCCACTTATAGCGCTGTCTTCCCCTTGCACGTTTGCCTTCAACTCTCCCTTCTGTTATGGTCTTCTGCAAAGTGTTATGCCTTTTTATGTGGCCAAAGTATTTTAGCTGCCGAACTTTGACCTCTCTCATTAGTTCTCTTTTCATACCTAGATTTTCTAGGACCTCCTTATTTGTTTTCATCTCTTTCCATGAGATACGCCCCATTCTTCTATATATATCCACATTTCAAGAGCCTCAATTCTTTCTTCCAAATGCTTATTCATCGTCCATGTTTCTGCACCATACAGAAATGCAGAATATATATATAACACTTTATGATTCTCAGTTTTAATTTATGAGATAACTGTTTGGATGTCAGTATATGTTTCATGTTGTTGAATGTAGCTTTGGCCATTCCTATTCTCTTCTTGATTTCTGTTTCACATCTGCCATCTTCTGTTATTATATCACCAAGATATACGTAGCTCTTGACTTGTTCCAGGATTTTCCCATTTACGCTTATCTTTAATGTGGGTTTATCGTCTGTTTTGCTAATTATCATAGTTTTAGTTTTCTCAATATTAATGTCGAGTCCATATTCATGACTTATACTGTTCACTTGCTTCACTAGTTCTTGTAACTCCTGTTCGTTTTCAGCTAACAACACGGTATCATCTGCATATCTAAGGTTGTTTATTGATCTTCCACTGATGTTCAGTCCTGGTATTTCCTGCATCTGTTTGAAAATTTTTTTCGGTGTATAAATTAAATAGGCAGGGGGACAGCACACAACCTTGTCTGACACCTCTTTTTATGTCTATGTATGGTGAATAATTCCTTCCCGATCTTACTGTGGCAGTTTGCTCCCAATAAAGGTTACTGAGTATTCTTATATCTTTTCCATCAATACCTATGTCTTTGAGGCATTCAATTATTTTCTCATGATGGATTCTGTCAAAAGCCTTCTTATAGTCAATGAAGCACATATACATACTTTTTTGGACCTCTGTATATTTTTCTGCTAATCTTCTTAGGCAAAATATTGCCTCTCTTGTTCCACTGTTCCGTCTAAAACCAAACTGTTCTTCTTGGATTTCGCTGTCTACTTTACTTTTTATTCTTTCCCGTATGATTTTGAGCAGTATCTTAATTGCATGACTCATCAGGCTGATTGTTCTGAAGTCTGAACATTCTGTTGAAATACAGTACACGTTTTATTGTTAGAAAGGCGTGTATGCTGCTATAGGCTTTACTATCAAACGTGAAAGCGTTACAATTTTCAAACGAAGTAGAAAAAGGGGATCTCGAGTACAGTCATTGCGACAGCACTGTTCTTTACCATTCTTCTTTCCTTTTATTGAAATAATGCGTTAGGCTTGACATTTACTTTTTAATTTATATATGTGGATTTAGAATGTTTCACGACAAATTCTCCCCTCTTAAAACAGACGTTATATGTCAGTCTATAATTCTATATACACATAGAGAAATTTATTATTATTTCTGGGGCTTACGGTGATTCTCATCACACGAATGGCGGCTTAAAAAATCCGCTACCAGATTTGTTTTTCCAGAAATATACTCTATGCTAAACTCAAATGGCTGCATAAGTAAGGACCATCTGAGTAACCTAGAATTTTCATGCCTAGCCTGCGCTAGAAACGACAATGGTTTGTGATCCGTTTGCAACTTAAATGCCTTCCCATACAGATAAATATTGAATTTCTTTATCGCCCATATTACTGCAAGACATTCTTTTTCGCTAGTTGAGTAATTGGTTTCAGCTTTATTCAACTTTCTGCTAGCATATGCCACTGGGCTTAATTCCCCATCCAGTGCATCTGATTTCTGTAACAGGGTCGCACCTAACCCGATATTACTGGCATCCGTCCTTACAATGAATTCTTGACTTAAGTCAGGTAATTTCAAAATAGGTTTGCTTGTGAGCTTTTCCTTCAATTCCTGGTAAGCCGATTCACATTGTGATGTCCATGTAATTCGATCTGGATTTCCTTTACGTGTCAAATCAGTTAACGGTGCACATATGGAATTAAAGTTTTTTGATATACTTTTGGTAGAAACCACATAATGAGACAAAGGATCTCACGTCTTTCTTTGTTTGTGGTCTCGGGGCTTTCTTTAGTTTCTCTAAATTCTTGGGGTCAGGGGTCATGTTTCCCTGATGGACTGTGTGTCCCAAGAATTCTAATTCTTTACATCCAACGCAACATTTGGTTGGTCGGGCTGTTAAATTCGCTTCTCTAAGTCGATTAAACAGCATGTTCAGAGAGTCAATGTGTTCCTCAAATGTTTGTGTTGCTATAAGGATATCATCCATGAAATTTGTGATGCATGGGTTATTTAGAGGATTCAACAATTTTCTCATCATTCTAGAAAAGACACTAGGCGCATTCTTCAATCCAAATGGCAATCTGTTAAACTCATAGTGTCCCTCTGAGGTACTAAAAGCTAGGTATGGTCTAACCTCAGGCTTTACTGGAATCTGATAGTATCCTTTACTCAGATCCACTTTAGAGAAATATTTAGCTTTATTTAGCCTGGCAAACAACTGATTTGTATCCGGCAATGGATCCACCTGTCCTTCTGTGATAGCATTCAGTCTCCTGTAATCTATACAGAGTCTATGTTCTCCAGAGGGTTTCCTTAAGAGCACCACACTGGAACTATACGAAGATTCACTGTGTGAAATAATTCCTTCCTTCAACAAATAGTCTATCTCTTCCTTCAAAGCTTTCTCCTTAGCAAAAGGAATTGAATAGGGTTTTATACAGACAGGTGTGGGGTCTATCAGTTTCATATCATATTCCAATAAGTTTGTATGCCCCGGTCGGTCCGTTAACACCTCTGTATGATTATCTAGAACCTGTTGCACCTCTCTTTCTGATTTTTCGTTAAATGTGTACTGATTTTCACCTGTGCCGCTGTCTCACAGGGGTGTAATGGATATTCAAATGATGAAAGTGGTTCCTTTTTCATCTCCATGGCAATGGACAAGGTCAACAAGTGTGTCTCTTCCTGATTTTCTCTTTCCAAATATTTCTTCAGGAGATTCACATGATAGATTTTTTCTTTCCCCTTCTTATTTAT